>NW_001799255.1:0-139761 GCF_000165425.1 Paramecium tetraurelia | reverse complement strand
ATTCACCTTCAAAGTCACTATTGGATACAGATGTAGATTAATGTGTAGATCCATCAACAGTAACACATTTAACACCTGTATTAGTTACAAATACTCCCAAAACTGTGTTTCCATTATCTTATAAACTGGCTAAATGGAATTCATCACCCTCAGCAAAGGCTGGATATTTTTACAATCTTTAGAAGTATAAACCAAAACCATATTCGCCTGCAATTGTAAGTGTGCTACTAAATCCAGGGTCAACCTAAGTAGCTGTCAATTCTATAATATCTGTAGATTCAGATGATTGGCAAATAATTGGATCTTATTCTTCTTGTTCTTCTTCAAATACGATCTCTTCATGTTCTTCTGAGAATGGAAAACGCAAAGGAGAAATACGTGGATGTGGTGTTTCTTCAAAACCAAATGATTCTTCTTCTTCCTCTGGGAACACTAAAGGATCATGAGTAACAGGTGGAAGGGGTGTTTCTTCAAAACCGAATGATTCTTCCTCTTCCTCTGGAAATACTAAAGCATCAGGAGTAACAGGTGGAAGGGGGGTTTCTTCAAAACCGAATGATTCTTCTTCTTCTGGTGGGAAAACTAAAGGATCAGGAGAAACTGGTGGAAGAGGGGTTTCTTCAAAACCAAATGATTCTTCTTCTTCTGGTGGGAATACTAGAGGATCAGGGGAGACAGGTGGATTTGAAGATTCTTCTTGATCTTCTTCTGGTTAATCAGGTGTAGTTGGTACTGCTATTGGTACTTCTGGTTCTTCTCCTGGAATAGTCCATTCTTCTGTTCCCTCTTCTGCCACTATTGGTTAATCAGGTGATTCTTCGGTATTTGGATTAACAGGTGGTTCATCAGTTGGACCTTCCTCATCTTAAGGTACTACAGGTTCATCTGGGGTTGGTTTATCATCTGGAGTAGGTTCATCATCAGGAGTGGGTTTATCATCTGGAGTTGGTTCATCATCAGGAGTTGTTGGAGGAACACCTTCTTCTACTGGCTCTTCACCGAATTCCTCACTTGGGAGTTCTGAAGGAACTTCTGGCACAGGTTCATCTGGACATGTTGGCTAGCATGCTTATTAACATCCAGATTGAATAATCTTGAGATCTTCGATCTTACCTTTGACTTTAATGACTGTGACTGGTGATTGCTAGCATTGTTAGTGAACATTATTCATTTATTTAATAAGATAAGCACACAATTTTGTTAATGTTTCTGTGCATTCTTCTCTTTCATGTTTATCTTAATTATTAATTAAAACTTGTTACCCATGAGATTGCAATCCTTGTAATTTGTTTTATAATTCAGAAAGCACTGGTGGGGATATGAGATCCAAGTCTTTGATCTTATCAACCAGCTACTAATACTTTTTGTGTTTAATTAAGTGTTTCATTTCAGTTAATGTTTCAATGTGTGAAGGAATGCGTTCCTTATTCTCCAAAACATTCTACCATTGAGTCAAGGTTTACTCCAACTCGTCGAAGTGTGATCGAGGAGTTTGACAATTCAATTGCGAAGTGTCCAACGCATCTACTTCTGCTAATGTATGTGACATCAAAGATGCCTCGAAATTCAATGCTGCTGCGTACATCAACAGCACAAACAGGGCATGCATTCTCATTTTTTTAATTAATAAAATACTTATGCATTCAAAACGGATTATTACAAATATTGAATATTTAATATAAAGACCTCCCATTATAATATTGGTTGAAAAAGAAAGACAATAGCATTGCTTGGCCCTTGTAAAAGCTAGAGATCAAGAAATACATATATAAAGGAAAAGCTTAAATAACTTAGATTTAGAGAATTTTATTAATGCCAATTATTAGATTGAATTTCAACTTTAAAGTAAATTTATATAGAAACTATTAGGGGTGTGGGAAGTGATGATATGTTGTATAAATAAGTATTTCATTTGAAAATATATTGACATTTTACATCATTACATAATATTGCTCATACTAAATGTAAGATTAAATCAAGTTGAAACTGTTTCCCCATTTTTCAAGGACACCAAAAAAATGAATCAAATATTAAGAAAGTAATGAGTAGTTTTTAATAATCTAATTTATGAATACCTTCAAACTGATATTGTAAAAGGCTTTTTATACTTCAAACAAACATTTAACTGTTTAATTATATTACCAAAGTTCTTAAAATTTATACAAATTGTTTCACATTAATTCTATTTTTCTAAAATTAGTCAAACCTAATTATTCTCTGAAATTTAATTTAACTTCAAAAGTTTTATTTATTAATTTGTTTGATATGTAATGATAAATTTTAAGGTATTTGATAATTTATTTATTTCACCTTCAAAACAAATTTAATTACAAATCATCGTAAAAACATCAGAATTTAGAAATCTCAAATTTTCCATATAAATGTTCCAATTTTTTAACAAATTATCTGTAATTATATTATTTGTTGTATTTGTATAAAAAAATAATAACAGAAATTCAAATCTTTTAAGTTACAATTACTTATCATAGATTTCAATTGAAAATGGATAAACAAATCTTCGATTTTTAATGTCTCTTATTTGATTAACTTTGCCATTGCTTATTTAGATAAAATATTTGAACATTAATTTTAATATGAATCAATTAATAATATGATGTTAAGGTTCTTTGGTTGATTATCGTAGTGTTTATGCTTACAAATAGTAGAATTTAAGGATTCTTGGTTGAAAAGTGAACTAACGTCATGTTACGTTAAATATTTTATGAGATACAAGCATAATTTTAAATGATTTTGCAGTATCTGTATAATATTCAATAAATTAATTATTCAAATGGCAGAACATGAACATGAATTTGAGGGCCATGAGGAAGAATTAGAAGCTCCAAAAGATTCTTTGTGGAGAGATGAACATGAAATGGAGAAATCTGCAAACATCGTTTATTTTTTAACCTTGGGTATTGTTTCAGGGTTAATATTGAGAGAGATCAATAAAAAGACAAAGTAATGGAAGTGATATAAAGCTAGATTTCCATATTCTCCAATGATTTTATCATTAGGAATTTTATTGGGATTACTTTAAAAGAGTTTGGGTTACGTTGGAGAAAGTGCAAGTATCTTGTCAAAAATGCATCCTCACTTAATAGTGTTTGTCTTTGTTCCTGTTTTATTATTTGAGTCAGCATTTAATTGTGATTGGTATACTTTCAAATATCAGATGGTTAATATTCTGCTGTTAGCCGGTCCTGGTTGCGGTTGGGTATTTGAGATTATAAAAATAGGGTGCAATTCTTTTAGGAGCTATATTTAAGTTGGTTTTACGATATGATGATAATGATATGACGTGGTATTAAGCATTTACGCTTGGTTCTGTATTATCAGCTACAGATCCTGTGGCAGTGGTTGCTTTACTTAAGGAGTTAGGAGCAAGTCTGGCATTTAATCATTTGATAGAGGGGTATTTGTAACTTTAATAAATTTAGAGAAGCTTTATTGAATGATGGTGTAGCAATGGTATTTTTTATATTTTTTAACAAATTTTCAAAAGCAGCAAGCGGGAAAGGGGAAGCTGTGACTGCTGGCTAAGTCGTACTCAATTTTGTAAGGAATTCATTAGTAGGACCAGGCTTAGGATTAGTATTAGGAATATTAGCTGCTTTATGGACAAAGAGAATTTTAGGTGATGATATAGAAGTAACTTGGTTAACTTTTGTATTTACATATTTAACATTTTATTGGGCAGAATTTTGCTTTTTTAAAACTAGTGGTTTACTAGCAGTGGTAGGTTTGGGTTTATTTTGGAGTGCTTTTGGAAAAACTAGAATAAGATCATCAGTTGAACATTCTGTACACACTGTATGGGGATTTGTCTAATATTCTTGTGATACTTTAATTTTCTTATTAGTTGGAATTATTGTTGGTACTCAAGTTATTGAAGAAACATTTATTCATAAATCTGATTATATTAGAATGATAGTGTTCTACTTTTTTATGATTTTGGCTAGATTTATAATGATATTGACATTCTGGCCATTTTTAAGATGTTTTGGATATCCTATATCAAAGTCTGAATTTATAGTTCTTGTATATGGTGGTTTGAGAGGTGCCTTAGGTTTAACATTGTCTTTAATGGTTGGATGCGATGAAGAATTGCCAGCTAGATTTAGACATTTGTCTGTCTTTTATGGAGCAGGGATGGCTGCAATTACAAATCTAATTAATGGTACTACTTGCAAGGCCTTGGTTCAATATTTAGAGATGATTGAAAATCCAGTTGTTAAGAAAAAAGTGTATAAAAAATATTTGGAAGAATTGATAGTAAATTCCTAAGATAAAATGAGAGAGTTAGAGTCAGATTAATTTTATAGTATGGCTGATTGGAATTAAGTGAATTAATTAATTGGCTAACCTAAATTCATAGAAAAAATAGAGAAATTAGAAACTGAAATAAAATACATGATAGGCAGCAATAAGGTATAAGCCAGTTCAAATAACTTATATGAAGGACTAACAGATCAAGAAATCTTTGGAGAAGTGAGATACAGAATCTATCGTATTATGAAGGGTCTGTATTATGACAAATTTGAGTATGGATTATGTGAAGAAGACACAGTTCGTTTATTGGTTGAATCAAGTGATATAGGTTTGGATCACACAAAGGCAATTTTAAATATTTGGGATTAACTATATAAGAATTTCTTAAATTTTAGCAGTGTGAATTTCTTCTTTAAAGTTAAGGAAATGCCATTAATTGGACCATTTGCTAGAGATTATATGATTAAACATTTAGGATTTGTCTATGATGTGACTACAACATTCTTATCTTGTGCAAGTGAAGCATTTCATTTAACTGGAAGTTTCCCTATGAGTAAAGATGCAGTTAGAGTTGTTATGGAAGAACTTAACAGAGAAATAGAAAAAGCCGAAGGATACTTGGGTATTTTAAATGATACCTTTCCAGAGATTGTTAGAGCAATCTAAACTAAAAGAGCTTCACATTCTATTTTAACACATTAAAGACATTATCTCGATGATACACAATAGAATGGATTAGTAGATGAAAAGGAATATTAATTACTTAAAAAGGAAATCAACACTAGATTGGTTGATTTGGAAAATCATTAATTTGAGATGGTATTACCATCATTCCATGTCTTAGCTATGGAATTTCCTATTTTTTCAGGTCTTGTTTCTACAGACTTAGATAATATAATAAAGAGTGCTTATGAAAAGAAATTTGGACCAGATGAAATTATATATGAATAAGGAATGACATGTTAGAATATCTATATTGTGAGCAAAGGTAATGTAGTGGATGAATTTCAAGGAGGTTCAATAAAGAAGGGTTTAGGATCATTAATAACATATACTAATCTTATAGGTGATGGAACTTGCATGAGTACTGCTAAGACAACAGCTGACTCTCTGCTTTATTCATTAAATCTCAAAATTCTTAAGGATTTGATGATTAAGAATCCAGATTTCGAATTTAAGATATATATTAATTCTATTGGTAATTATATAGATTATTCTTAGAATATTTAAGAAAGATGTATGAAAATTAATCTGGACCTCTTGCAAATTTAGAAATAAAGAGGTTATTAGATTTCTTTAGAACAAAAAGTAAATTAAAAAAATTTACAGCAAACTAAAAATGTGATTTTATTTTTGGTGGTTATTTATTTAGAGGAGAATTAAAGGACATCAATAATAAAGTATATTCTCAATATAAGTAAAATATATTCTATTATACAGTTATATACCTCCCCAAGATACTGAGTGTTTAGTAACCAAAGATTGTCAGTGTTTGATTTTCGAAGATTCGGTAGAGTCATTCAATAATTAAATGCTTAAACAACTTGATTTAGATCCTCATAAAGACTAATAGATTTAAGAAAGATATTCATAGATTAAGCGTACTTCTATGATGGATAAAAGTAAACATCATTGAAATTATATCATTTATATATATATCCCAAAATAGTTTCAATTATCGAATACTGATTTTATTTACAAACATTTCCTATGGATAAAGGCTCTGCCCAATTCCACTTTTTGTTTCCAGCCTTTCCTTTATAAATATATTCAACATATCCCCAATAATGAGATGAATTCCTAGGAACTAGATAATTTATTACTTTTTGCTTGAAACTTTGAAGAATCCATCTAATTTATCTAGACAATTAGGAGGTATAAACAATCCACTGTCAAGTATTTCGGCTTATAATTGTTCCTTAATATTAGACAAGTATTGATTTGGTACTTTATTCTATATATATTAATTTATATCTCCTAATTCACCAGCATAAGCTAATGTAATAATGAGACCACTATTATGATTTGATTAAATTATACTTCAAATCAGTTTCGAATTATAGAGCCTTTTAAAAATTATCACCTTATTCAATATTTCTCCTAGTTTCCTCATTAAACTTTTAATACTCCTCAATTTTATGTAGGTAGAGTTATCTTTTCTTATTTTGCAAATCATTCCAAGGACTTAACCAATTTCTCTTCCAAATGAAGGGAAGGACTTAGGGACCGACAATCCAAAATAATAAAGATTTAAGACTCTAAACTTAAAATGCAAAGGGGAATCTGATCTATGAATTCATCTTTCTTAATGTAAATATAACTGACATTTGATTGCTATCAGATATAGTGCTTTGCCAATCGAATCTTAAATGAGTATATTGAACTTTGATATCACTTGATAAGAGAAACAAAGACTTATTAACATTTTTAAAATAGCATAATCTGAGACAGGATCCATAATTTTACTCTTTAACAACCTAATAGGATAGTTAGGCATTATAATTTTTTTGTTTGATATATCCTTAAAGTGTTAGTCTTTCAGATAGTTATTTATCAAAATTTAACTATTTTTCTTAGGCATCGAATGTGATTTGAATTGAGGATTAATCTTTACCAATTGCTGCTACAATCTAAGGTACATAATCCCCTTATTAATTGTTTGCGAGATTGAAGTGGATTTCTCCAAATGAACTTTTTTTCTTAAATGTAACTTAATCTATTTCCATGTTTGGTAGTTATTGTTAGATTTCAATGCCACAACCTTTGATGAACGGCAAATTCAAACTTAATGCCGTTACTAAATAGTTTTTACTGATTTCTACTTCTTTGTTATTGTAATTGAGCAGATTGATTTCTGATTTCAAAGCAAACTCAAACTATTTCCAACGAGGTAATTGTAAGATTTATTATATAAAGGCACATTTTTAATTTTAATTTGTGGTACAAATAAATGTGTTTTAAAATGAAGCCTCGCATAAAAATGATTTCAAAGTAGAATATGAGTTCAATTCTTCTTCTTCTAACTTCAGAAGTAATAATTAAACCCTAATATCCTCGATTACATTCTTGCCTTAATGGAATTGCCATTCAATCAACTCAAAATGTTACTTATTTTCCATTAGCAACTATACTCCTGCGAATCCAAAATTATCATAAACCAGTTTATTAAACTCATTCCCAATAATTTTGTACGCCTAATCGATTTTCTCAAAAGTTTCCACACTTAAATTATAATTCTCTTAACTCTGTTTATCAGGATGAAACACCTTTGACAACTCTCTATACTATTCTTTTATCTAACTTAAAGCAGCATCTTCTGACAAACCAAGTGACTAATATGGATTTTACATTAAAATAATTATCAATTTATAATGTTAAAATTGAAACCTTCAGAATCTGCTCCAAATTCTCTTAAGATGCCACACTTAAAAGCTAAGGACTTAGACAAAAAAAGTATGAGATATTCTTCATATTCATTATAGATGAAATGGATAAAGTAATTTAGTAGCAAATAATCATTGAGCCTGAAATAGTGAGATTTGCAGGATTTGAAGTGGGCAAATTAAATTTACTCAAAATTCGTGTGATCAACAAGTATCTTTAACCACAACGAATTTTGGTTATACCTCCTAAAACTAATTTCTTCAATGTCAAATATGATAAGAAGGGAGCCATTGCCTCTGGAATGTTTGAAGAAATTTATATTTCCTTCAAACCCTTTGAATATAAGCAATACTAGGATTCGATGAGAATCAACACTTAATTTGATTCGATCTTGATTCCAATACATGCTTTTCCAGCAATCAACAGGGATTATTTAAGAGATTTATTTCCTCGGTATTTGGATTTTGGAACCCTTGAATTGGGTGAATAGTTTTCTTAAGTATTTCATTAATGTAGGATAGAGATTTCCAATTTAAAATAAGGTACCTCTTAACTTTGATTTTGAATTCATCGTCATCAAGGACAACATGGACTTTAGAATAACTCCCCTGAGAGGCACTATTCCTGACAAGGGAGTAACTGAAATAGAAATTCTCTATAGACCTTCCATTAATGTAACTGTCTATATGGAAGTGGAATTGATTGTGGGATCTGTAGACTTCGAACCTCTGCCAATCAAACTTATGGGAACCGGTCGATCATAAAATGATAAGAATCTAAGTAGAATTAGAAGACCTCAATCAGTGAGAAAACTGCATTCCATAATCCAATAGCCAAAACAAAATCAAAAATTGATCCCAAAAGACTTATAGTCCTCTTAAGAGAACATTGATGAATATTCCATACCTGAACAATCCCCATAGGTCATTTACGAGGCCACAGGAGGAAACGATCAAGTCGAGTAGTTTTATCCAATAATAAAACCAACCACTAAACGGATTAGACCATAAATAATTGAAAACGAAGTGTTGGAAATCAAATAAGGTGTCTCTCTCTAGGGAAGACAAGTTAAAGAGAAGCAATACCTCGATCATTTCAATTAAATAGCAAATCTAGATAAAGAAAAAGAAAATAAACTCAAACAATGCATTGGAGATTCCCCAATCTAAAAGGAAACCATCTCAGAAATCATGAGTTAAAGAGAACAATTTAATCAATAGATGTTAAATTAGATATTCTAAAGTGGTATTACAAGGTATCAACTTTAACTTAATATTGACAATGCAGTGGCTGATTAAATTTTACCAAAATATGAATGTCAATGGGATTTCGAAAAAAATGATGTCATCAAAATCAAGAAAATAGTAAGGCGTTTATTTTCTATTAGTTTTGAAACTAAAAAAATTCATCTATGCAGTAACAAGAGTTATCTATAGAATAAGATTTGATAATAGGATGTCCAAAATCAGAGCATTTTTAAAAGGAGCAACCAAAAGATCAGAAGTTGAGAAGTTGGTCAACCAAGATTGGTAAAAAGCAGAATATGCTGGTGTTGGCAAAAAAGATTTTGTAATTATCCCTATTTAAATAACAAGATTGCCTTTACTTTTGAATTCGAGGAAAATTGCATTGGAAAATTTGCACTCCCAGTTTAATACTAAGAAACAAACACCTACTCATTTAAATTTGATATTAATCCAAGAACAGGATTTGATGATTGGGCTCCAATTGAACAAATTCCTTAATCTGATTAAGAAGTCATGCAATATAAAAATTGGGATTACCCTCAATTAGTCTATCATCCTCCACTCTTATAATAAGTAGTTTTTAGAGATGGAGCTGAAGAAGAAAAGGCAGTCAAAGGGAAAATGGGGCCTATTTAGAGTATTTTATCCACAAACCAGAAACTTGAAGAAACTATCAAAATTGTAATGCAAAAACCTCCAGAATATGAAGGAGTTTAGTTATTATTGCCTCACAAAACTCTTCAATGCTATTTGCCATTGGAAACTTGTAACCCCATAGAAACTTCATTTTTATTAAACTATAGAACCATATCTAATATAGGATCAGACTTGGATATTGATGCTTCCAGGAATAATTCAATCATAAAACAAGAAATCAGCAATAGATAGGCAGGATACAATAATCTAAACCTACTGTATGAATTAAAATTGGACTAATTTTATTACTAAGAAAGGAATATGCAATTAGCCTATGATTTTGGATTTGAGGATTAAATTGAATAATATTGTGCTTCTTTGATGCATGACAAGGAAAAGGATGACTATATCACAGATGACAGTGATGAAGAGAGACCACCTTAGCCAGTTGTTGTTGACCATAATGAATGGCTTGCGAAGTTAGAGCAAGACGATAAAGCACTTTAACCATTTAAATAAGGTGAGATCATCGATCAATAAGAATTACTAAAACATAAAATAGATACTAATTTAATGTATATAATTTTGTTAATTGAAGGTTTGAGAAAAATAAATGGATCTCTACTGTGCCATCTAAGACAAACGATTACAACAAATTTATTATCAAAAATGAGAATAAAATTATAATTTTATGAATTAGTATAATATTTTGTAAAAGATCATAATAAATCCATTTATTAGCCTAAAGCGATAGCAATTATTGATTTTGTTCATCTATTATGCTTTATCTAAATATTCAATATTTTATTTAGAAATTCCATTTTGAATTGAAATATTGTTCTAATAAAGATTTTAAAATTAGCTTTCAATTATTATCTTAGTAAATTTAGGTTATAAATTTAATATTCCTCAATAATTCTAGATAAATGAAAGAAAGATTTTTGGATGATTTTTTGAAGTAGAAAAAATTCTTAAAAAATATTAATAGTGATGATATCTTTTTAAGTAATTTGTTTTTTTAAATATTTTGTTATCAACCAAAAATTTGAAACTTTTAGTAAGTTTGAGAGAAGTAAGACTTGAAATTTCAATTTTTGAGAATTTCTTAGAATCTTATCTAATCAAATTTCTTAAAGTTATAGTTTTTGCTTAATCATTAAGTTAACCAAGTATGAATTTCAGAACTAATTTCAATTAGATTTGGACCCATAAATTTGGAAAACAGAAAATTCAAAATTCTTTGGGGAGAAAATAGAAGGAAATTTAAATGAAATATCTTGGAAAATCATTTTTGTTATTTTTATTCATTAAATCAGTATTAAAATTAAATATTTACTTAAATGGGGACTTGTCAAATTTGCAATGGAATATAGGTCAAAGAGATTAAGGAACAATTGAAACCATAAATATAGAGAAAAGAACTAACTCTTAGATAAATTGCTTTAATTCAGGCAAGGATTAGAGGAATCTTAACAAGAAGAAGAGTTCTGATTCACAAATAAAAGGAAAATAATAACTAGCAATAATAAAATTCTTTGACTGAAGACTTAATTTGCTATGAATAGATTTAACAAACAATTACAGAAAGATCAACAGTAGCTTAGTAATAGGATGATCATATCGCTATTTCGATGTCACCAAAAATAAGGAATAGCCACAAGTGGCAGAATGGATCAATGACTGGGTTTGGTAGAATGGACATGGAGGACGGGTATTAGAATAAAATAATCATAGTTGTTACTTGGAAGGCATGGTATAGAATTATAATTTAAAATAAGTGGTTGGATGGGTATTTCAATGGAGAAGGACTTTACAGTGCTCCTGATGGGACATATTATAGAGGAGAATGGAAAAATAGTTACATGAATGGTCAAGGGATCTATTTTAATTCTGCTAAAAACATCAGATATGAAGGTAAGAATAGATAATTATAGAATTTTAGGAGGATGGGAAAATAACTTACAACATGGTGAAGGGACAGAAACATATGCAGATAAATCAATTTACACCGGGACATTTAAAAAAGGTTTAAAGGATGGTTACGGAAAATTCTTTTTTAATGATGGGTCTTACTATGAAGGACAATTTCAATAAGACAAGTTTCATGGTTAAGGAAAATTTGTATTCAAATTTTATTAATTATAAGGTTTGGGATTGCGGTTAAAAGGTTTATAATGGAGAATGGGTTAAAGGCAAAAAGCATGGCTTTGGATATATAGAAATCAAAGGAAAATACTCCTATGAAGGTCAATACAAAGATGGGGTAAAAAATGGAAATGGCATATTGATTTGGAGTGATGGTAGAAAGTACAATGGTGAATGGAAAGAGGGTTAATAACATGGAAACGGGATATATTATAACTAAAAAGGAGAAACATTTAGTGGTACTTGGAAGTTTGGATTAATCCAAAATCATTGATCTCTTTTTCAAATTATTATGTTTTTATTTTATATAATCATTCATATACTCAATGAATAAATAGCTAATTATGATTCTATAAAAATGAGAACAAAGGCATATGTATTTAAATATCATGCATTAGAAAATTTTTAATCTATTTTATTAACCATTCTGTTGTTGCTACTCTGATATAACTGTTCGTTATTAATTAAAATCCACATCTGCTCTTTTTCATTTAAAAATATTTTCTTATGTATATAGAATTAGATTAAAAAGAGGGAGAAATATTAATAATTTGGATTAGCCTTACATATAACTGAAAATTATGCAAAAATCTTGTATTGAAGTTCTAGCAATATTTTAAGTGTATTAGATTTGAAATAAAAGCTTTCAAAAAATGAAAAGGATTGGTATTAAATATTTAGAAATGGTTCTTTTTGTTGAAATTAGGACATTATTAAATATGTTGGATTTTGAGCAAGATTTTTATAAATTTGTTAAAGCCCAATTAGATAAGAAGCGAGAAATCAAACAACTAACCTTCAATGATCAATATACTGAAGAGGAAGTAATTAGAAGTACTGAATTATTATTTTATTTAGGAAATAGATTGTAGAGTGAGAACATTCAAAAAGTCTTGTAAAATGAAAGAAAAAAGATGAGGATTAACAAAATTTCAAAGGAGCAACATTTCGAAAAAAAATTGAGAGACTTTACATCAATGGACACTTTTATTGATGTTAAGTAGTTTCTTAAAAATCTTAATGATCAATAGGTGAAAAAAAATCCCAAAATATTATTCCAAGCCTTAAAAAGAACACAATCGGATAGTGATGATGAAGATATGTTTGATTATGCAGAGATTGTTTAAAAAAGTAAAAAAGCTATTGCCAATTCTGAACATTTTCGAACAAAACCTCGCATAGAGGGTTATTTATAACTGGAAAATGAGATTAGTTAAAGGTCCAAAGCGATTGAAGAAGGAAGGTCAACAAATGAGAAATTCTATACAGGAATCGATAAACTAATAACTGATATTAATCACAAGAATGTTTTGTCAGAGATGGATAGGAAGTATGAGAAAGAGAGAAGGAGAAATAGGAACTCTATGAGTTCTGAAAAAATTATTTAATCAGCAGTTCCATTGGATTTTGGGAAAGATGAAATTGCAGTAAAAGCTGGAAAAAAATTTAAAGAATAATCATAAAAGGTTTTATAGCTTTTAGAAAGAACCACTAAAATGCTGTACAAAAATAAGATTCCATAACCACCCAATCAAAAACTCTTAAAACAATAATAATAATAACTGAAAGAACTTTAACAGTAAAATCCTAGTTCATTTGAAATTAGAAGTCAAAAGCATTTATTAGTCAAAAGTCGAAGTGAAAGCAACGATTTGAAGTTTCCTCTAGTAAATGGTAAACTAATTAATCCTCTTGTGAGGAGGGTTGTTCCATTATCTCAACTGAACCATGCTACTCTTCCTGAAATTAAACCTGGTTCATTTGTATCTCAAAGGGAGGACAAGAAATTTGAAAATTTTCATTATTTAAAAAGCCCTAAAACTGAATAGAAACAGGATGATCGCCATATTAATACTAGTCGTCAAACTGTTAGTTTGAATATCAAAAATTAAATTGGAGAATTTATAACATAGGTAAAGAATTTTTTTGATAAAGCTTGATGATGCATAAGAGCAATTTTCTAAATTGTATCCCTCTGATTCTTAAATTTAAAAAATTTAGGATAATATGAGTAAAAATATGAGCTAAATTGGCAACACTCCATTGGAAAGTCTGAAATATTTGACCAAGAGGAAGTTCAATATTTCCAAAAAGTATGAATTGAGAGGTAAGAAAAACAAAGTTCTTCAAATTTTATGATAATAATTATGATTAAAAATTCAATATATTTTAGAATCATCTCCTTTTATAAAATCAATCTAAATATTAAAAATAATTAATGTATTTACGGTAATATTCAAAACTTCCATTTTATGATGGATTTGAAATGTTCCGTAGGCTTAAAATGCTTAATCCCAAATAGCACAATCCCCTTGTTTATGCAATTAGACCACCTGAAACAAATCTTGGATTTCCATTGAGAGAAGAAATAAATGACACTGAGAATCAAAAAGTGCTAAACAAATTAATGCATAGATATCCAGATCTTAAATATGCTCCATTAGTAAAGGAAGGACTTGCGGAAAATAAAAATGAAGGATCATTATTTCGCTTTTTGAAGATGTTTAATACATTGAGAAAAAAGGGATATCATTTTGATAAGGTATATAAAAATATAATAAGAATAGGCTTTTGAAAAAGCAGAAATGGCATTTTAAGCAAAAATGTAAAGAAAAATAGATTAAACCAAAATAGCAAATAATTTAGCAATCACAAATCAAGCAAGGTCATTTATGACATTAGCCTAATAAGAAATAGAGTTTGAATAGAGACTAAAAAGAGATAGACTATTGAGAGATTTAAAAATCTAAGAGTTTGAAAAAAACTCCCCTTTGGACCCTGAAACTTAAGCTTTGATGGATAATTACAAAAAATCTCTAATAAAAGTAGTTCATCATGATGATAAGCCAGTGGAGACAACACACAAAGAAGATGAAGAAACATTTGCAGAGAGAGCAACAAATGTCTTTAATTGTTATTATAACAGAGTAGCAACACAAGATAAATTGAATGGTCTAAGTGATAAATAGATTCTGTAAAATATTAGACAATCACCATCTAAAATAAAGAATAGATTAAGGAAATATTTGAAAGTCATTAAGCATTACAATATTACTTTTGATGAAGAAGGTGAATTGGTTATACCTGAAGATCTCCCAGAGAATCTTCAAAATTAAATTGGAAAGGGAATATTTTATATAACAAAACTATACGATGATCTTGATTTTGAATACTCACATCATGAACATTTAGATACACTATAATAGGAACTTGAGGTAAGACTTTAGGAATAAAAACGCAATAGGAAACATTACAATGAGGATGCAGAATTTGCTATTCAAAAAGTGTTATAGGATGCAAACATCAAAGCTTAAAATACATATTCACTATTTGAGTCACCATAGGAAAGATTGTCCAGATTGCAAATTAAGTGGTTATATAGAAAAATAGATGAATATACATTGTTTAAGCTTAAAAATGAAGATTAAAGTGGGGAATCTTAATAATTAATTGATGAAAAAATAGAGAAGTTAGGCAATTAAGCACAAAAATTAGTAGATAATTTAAGAAGAATGAAATTAGAATTAGAATATGAATCCTTTGCTAAAACAGGTAAACAGTTGTTTTAAGAACATGCTGTCTTACTTAAAGATAAAGAGTTGTTTGTTGATGCCAATAAGTTATAAATGAATGATATTGATATCTATTTCAAAATTCCTGTTGATTAAAGAAGATTAACATAAGCAGGATAAGTTAATGATGACATCATTCATAATCTTATCAAAGTGTAACATCTCTTATTTAAATTAGATAAAACTTAAAATCTCATGTAGCCAGATTAAATCATGATGATTTAGAGAACAGAGTAGGTGATTCTTCTTTGAAAGACGAAACCGCTGAGATTTTGAAGAAAAAAATATTGGCTTAATATAAGTTATTGTATTTGGCTAAGAAGTAATAATTAAAAGGAATGACTGAAGAAGATAAATTTAAAGAATCATAAGAAGAAGAAATCTCTCTTGATGATGAAGCATTTAGTGAAAATATTGTAAAGATATATTATTAATTTTTAGGCTGATAATTTAGACGAATTGCGAAGGAAATAAAGAGAAGCAAGACTTGAATTTGAGAAAGAAAAAGCCCTTGAAGCTAAATAGAAAGAAGATGAATTAAAAAGTTAATAAGCAATTAAGGGATAAAAAGGTTCCAAGAAGAAAAAGGCAAAAAAGTGATCTTTTTTAAGAGTGCTCAAATATATAGTATTTATTTAATCATTTACGCTATCTTAAAATGAAAACCAAATGTGTAAAATAAGATATCATATATATTGCTTTTTCCACATATTGAAAATAATTAATTTAGATAATTAAAGTTTAACATGTCATCTATTTTGAATAAATTTAAGAAGTAGACAACTGCTGATACTCCAAACGGGATAAAATTGGAAAATACATCTTTTGGTCAATAAGCTGGAACTTATTAGCCACCAATAATCCCTGCTGTGTAATTAACCTAATCTAATTAACCGAGACAAAAAGGAAGACCAGGTGGAGGTAAGATTAACTGCATAATAACAAGGTTGGGATGATGAACCTTTGCCTTAACCAGAACAAATTAGTGTCTCAACCAATAAAGCAACTAACTCAATTAATTTATTGAACGATACTCCACCAAAATAAAATATTGATTAAAAAAATAATCAAGATGTTCTTTTACCTCCTTAACCTGCTTTAGGGAATATTTAATTGAGTAGAGTTACGGATTATAAAAGAGGTCAGCTGTTAACTTACGAGGAATTAGAATTAGGAGGATTGTATAAAAAGTTTTAATTTTTAGTGATTATGAATTTCATCTTGTAGATGAAGCCATTAAATTAGGTGGAATTAAGTTAAAGCAAAGTGATAATGTTCTAAAAGAGTTTACAAGAGCCATTGCAACTATTTAAGAATAACTTATAGGAAGCATACTTTTAAATAAATTGCATAGTGAAGATAACTGGAAAGTGTAGATTGTATCATTTTCATTAAATTATTAGAGATGCATCTATGCTATTCAATATGTTTGTTAATAGTATTAAAATTACAGAGAATTCTTCTTAATCAATTAATAATATCTGAGGGTAGAAACTGATCAATAATTACTTTCAGGTGCCATTGATTAAACTTTAGCTGAAGTTAACGGTTAACAAGTTTAAAAGCAAAAAGTAATTAAAAATTATTAAATCATAAGGAATTTTAATTTGAATTTAGAGAACCTCCTAAAACATAATAACCTGTATAAAACTAACAGACGAATTTAATAGATATTTTGGATGCATCCAATAATGACTCATAATAATAAAAGCAACAACAATAAAAACTTAATTTAAAATAACTAAAAATTAAATAACCAACTGTCTAAACATAATAATAGCCTATTGTACAAAAATAATAATAGCCTATAGTATAATAATAATAACCTATTGTGTAGTAATAATAATAATAAGTATAACTGAAAAATACATAATAAATTAATTTATTGGATGCATTTAGTGACATTTCTTTATAAAATTATAATTAATAATAGTCGTAACCAACATAATTATAATCTTAATAATAGTATTCATACTAGCAATAACCATTAATTTAATCCTAATAATAATAATAAAATAACTAATAATAATAATAATAATAAAATTACTAATAATAATAATAGTAGAATTAGAATGGAATAAGTTTTGATGATTTACTTAATCCATAGACAACAAATCAATAGTAGACTTAGCCAAAGAAAAATGCCTTTGGATTCTTAAAAAAAGATTAATAATAATAGTAATAATAGACAATCTAAAATAATTAATAAGTTCAGCAACCAATTAATTTACTCTATTCTCCTTAATAATTTTATCAATAACCTTAAATCGTTAATTAAGTTCCGCAATAGTAATCATAATTTAATTAGAATCAATCTCAAAATTATTCAAATTAATAAATGTATTCACATCCCTAAACCCAATTTAACAACCAATAATAAACCTAAAATAATAAAAAGGATTTAATTGATTTTCTAAATATGTGATTATTATAATATGTCAAAAATATAAAGATAAATGTCATATAAAATTTAACATTAACATCTAAATTCATACAGAAACCTTCCATTAACTTAATAAATTTTATTTCAAAAGCAAATAGATTATGAAATTGTTCCTATAAATCTTGGTAGATACTTAACAAATCTCATACTGAATTCACCCTAAATTTAACTATAAAAGTAGCTTTTAGTAAATTATGATTGGATTTCTTAATATTTTAAATCCATGCTTTGATGCAAAATCTTATAGAGCTAGAGATTCTTATTAAACTAATAAGCTAGAATATCTTGAATATATCCAAGATTCAAATAGACAAATAACAAAAACTAGACTATAATGAGAACTAAAGTTTTGATGTTTTAATGAAAAATGTCAAGGAATTAGTATGATTATAGAGATACACTTTAGAAATAGGGGTTGGAATTAAGAAAACGAATGTGAAATAACGACATATATGAAATATTATTTATTTATTGTAATTAATGGAAATATTACACTTGGCATTACTAGTTGTAATTTCTATTATTTGCTTTAAAATTGGTTAAGGATTGGGACAGAAGGAAGTTGAAAAGCAATAATCACAATATATCTAAGTAGATATTAGTTTAAAATGGTTTAGTTGCAAGAGAATGAATAATTAATTGAGGAAATTGATGAAGATTTTATTAAATAGGTAGAACAATAAGAATAAGATTTAAAAGAAGCAATTAAGAAGTTCAATGAAATTAATCAAAGAGATAAGTAGTTATAGAAATAATTGAGCGATTTAAAAAATGCATAAACGAATAATGCAAAACCCAAAATTTAGTAACATGGTAGTTAATTTAATGAGATTTTTAGAATTACTAAGTGATAAGGATTTTGATAATTTATTGGATGAAGGTTTTGTTGTAGATTAGGAAATCAATGAAACACAATTAGATTAAGATTTAATTGAAGCTAGTAAATGATTTGTCAATTGTGTTTCTATTAAGTTTATTTCTTGATATATACTCTTTAACATTATCTTTTTCGAACTCAATCTATTAAATAGAAATAATTAACAAATATTTTTATTTATTCTAAAACTCATTTCATACCTTATTCCTCCTATGATTTAGACCAGGCTTAGGCTATAGTTCGTTTCATATTTTCATCACCATTCTAATACATTTCTTTCATCATAGTCATTAAAGATGCTTGTGGGTCCGATTGATCTAATTTGGATGGGTCTGTATCGATCTGCATATTTACTATTATTTACTATTTTCCCCTTATAATTTAGTTAATCCCAATTCTATGGGTCTTTCTTAACCAAATTTACAACAATGGAATTGTTGGTTACTTTGATAGAACATTCTTTATTTTTCAATTCATCAAATGTTTTTTTAATAGAAAATCTAAAAGTTATTCAATAATTATACCTGTGATTAAGACCTTTGTAGCCCTTAATTTTGACATCTACACTATTTGGAGCAAAAAAAGAAGTGATATTCTCTTTAGGAAACTAGCCAATTCCCTCTAAATTCAAAAACACTTTGACTTTATTCCCTTCTTAATCCCAAGCATATTTTGTAATTCCTTGATATATTAGAGTGTCCTAATCTTTTTATTATTGTTATTATTCTGGCTATTCAACTTTTTAAGGAGTTAATATTTTAATAGAGTTTTCTAAAAATTTGACTCTATTATTCAAGTGGTCGATATTGGTTTGGCGTTTAAGAGTTGAAAGTACTTATTGGACTTCAGCTAAATCTAATTTGAGTTCTTCTAATTCAGACATTAAATTTAATTATAACACAATATCAACCTATTAAATGGTATGAGGATATATATTTTAACTGTGTCTCAGAATATTAGAACAATCTTTTTTATGTGTGATATATATGAATATTAAACTGTATATAGCATCATTCGTTTAAGCAATCGCATTCTGGATGTCTTTGTGAAAAGCCCATCAAACATTCTACTGATCTAAGGTTAACGGATTATAAGCATTCAGCTTAGAAATCAGCAACGCATTATTCGACATTACATCCTTAGAGAATGAGATCCCAATATCCAGTGTTGGGGCAGTATTTAAGTCCACATTCATATCTAATAATTTCTATTTTAATAAGTACAAGTCAATCAATTTCTTGTTTTTGGATTCATAAGCACAGTCACGATAGCATGGGTCTGTTTCTCCGCATTTATTTTTGCAGTTTAAAGCTTTTGAAGCACAGCCAAAGACCTCAGCAACACAAGCATTGTATTCTTTGGGGCACTTTTCTTTGACGCAAGCTTCGTCAGCGATGACAGCAATAGCAAGAAGAGCAATAAGGACTGATTTCATTGATAATATTATTCGATAAAATATCTAGGATTTAAATTTACCAAATATTCTTATAAACCACCCCCATAAAATTTGAATTACGTAATTTTGATATTCGTAATTCTAATATTATTAATATGTATCTTAATCCTTACAACCATTTATAATCTTCTGTTTATCATAGAATTAGGATCTGATTGAGAAGAATTGAAGGTGATAAAGAAAAAAAAATTTTATAATAAAATTTATACATTTTATATATTTATATCGAGTATATAGTATAATAGTAGTAAATTACTTAAACGTAAAGTTGACTCTAATCTTAAAATAAAGAATGAATTAAATTGAGTTTATCATAAATTCCAAACAGTTTTGAGAATTTTTAGTTTTACTAAATGACATTTTCATTTAAAACTTATCTTATCATGAACGTTGAACTTCATGCATATTTGAGAATGAACATTGATATTTTGGCTTGGAGTTTTATAAAAGCTTAGGTATTACTATTTAATAACAATTGTATGAAAATTAAGAAAAAGCGAATTCATGGTTTTTATATATGTATAGAGGTTAATAATTTTTAACGAATCTATTGATATAATAATAATTATTATTACATAGAATAATAATTTGAGATTTTCGGTTCACATTTTACACAAAAATTAGCAACTTTGTTAATTCTTAAAAATATCAAAATTTAATACTGAAATCACAAATTTTATACTTACTAAATTCTATAAATAACTAGAGTGCAAAAATGGGGTGACGCATCATTGAAATAGTACGCATTTGCTCCAATTATTAAAATCCAATTGTCAAAAAGGATTTAAATTATAATACAGATATGTTAGTTTAAGAAGAAGATTATTTATTCGACACCGAGTTCACTATTGCCACAAAAACTATTCATAAAAGATGTGACTAAGCTTATGGAGCAGTGAATCCTCCAATTTACATGAGTTCAACATTTGAATTGAAAGATGTAGACTCATTTGGGAAAGGTTACTTTTACACCAGATGTGGGAACCCTACTCGAACAGTAGTGGAAGAAATAGTAGCAGAAATAGAACAAAACAACTATGCCATAGCTTTCAGTTCAGGAATGGCTGCAATTCAATGTGTGATCAACCTCCTGAAAGAGGGAGATGAGATGCTTGCTATGGATGATCTTTATGGAGGAACAATTGGCTATTTAAAGGCCATTGCAATGGATAAACATGGAATTAAAGTTAAATTTGTAGATATGACAAATATAGATGAAGTGAGAAAGCAAATGAACCAAAATGTCTAGCTAGTTTACTTGGAAACTCCAACTAACCCAACTATGAAATTAACTGATATTAAAGAACTTTGTTAGGTAGTCAGATAAATTAAAAATAATGTAATTGTTGCAGTCGATAATACATTTGCAACACCCTACCTTTAAACACCCTCAAACTTAGGAGCCGATATAACATTAAACTCAGGCACAAAATATCTAGGAGGACATTCAGATATCATATTTGGTACTCTGAGTTGCAGAAATAAAGAATTATATGACAATTTATTTAAGATTTCCTATCTAACAGGAGGATGTCCAAGTCCATTTGATTGCTACTTAGTAACAAGAAGTTTAAAAACTCTTGAAGTCAGAATGAAATAATAAATTAAGAATGCTTATATTTTGGCTAAGTACCTTGAGGGCCATCCAAAAATAGAAAAGGTACTCTACCCTGGATTAGAGAGTCATCCTCAGCACGATTTGGCAAGAAAATAAATGAGAGCTGGAGGAGCGATGATTAGTTTTTATATTAAAGGGGGAGCTGCTGAAGCAGAAAGAATGATGAAGGGACTTGAATTATTCACTATGGCTGTAAGCTTGGGAGGAGTAGAAAGTATAATATTGTATCTATTTTAGGTTTAATATAAATTCCAGCAAAAATGACTCATTCAGGCTTAACTGAGGAAAGAAGACAAGAACTTGGAATCACTTAAAATCTCATACGACTTTCAGCAGGTTTAGAACATGTTAGCGATTTAATTAAAGATTTAGAACATGGATTCAAGAATATCTGAACATTTTAATCTATTTTCTATATTATTTTTACATAATTTATATTTAAAAAATAATCAATAGTAATTATTAAGTATAATTTTAGTATAAAAATTAAAAATTCCATTTTCATAAATTTTAGTATTATAAATGAATGACAAAAATCATATTTATTCATGATGCCCTTTCCACCATCAATATTAATCCTATTCAACACTTAATCTTTCGAACACGCTGATGTAGCTCAGTCGGCAGAGCGGTTGGCTGTTAACCAACAGGTCGAAGGTTCAAACCCTTCCATTAGCGCTTTTTTCCATTTTTTTTAAATTAAAATTATATTAATATTTATTAATTGTCTTTGTATAAAGGAATGCATTATCATATAATTGTAATTTACATATAAAAATAAATGAAATCTATGAACTAAAGGTATTAATTTTAAATTTCAGGTATTGAAGAATCTAAGATAATATAACAATAATAAGTCAATAATCATTTGCGAAAATCCATCACTCTGCTTGAGGAACTTATATATTAATATCATTTTTTAACTCAAAATTTTATATTATATAATCAGGATAAAAGTTTAAGTTAATTCATCATTATTCTATGGAATGAGATTAAATGAATTATTAAGGTGGATGTAGTTATTGGTTATTAAGATTATATTATTTTAATAATTAGGAAACCAATTATTTTTTGATATCATCATTAGGAAAACAGATGTGACTTTAGTTTAGAACTCAATTTATCGTAAAGAATTTTCAGAGATTATATTAAATGAGAAATAATTCTGGAATAGAGCGAATTAGATATAGAAGAAAGAGCAGAGAAAGAACAACAATAATCATAAAAATACATTTTAGATAAGATTCCTTAACAATGTAGTGATCTTTAGAAGGAGTATAACACAAATTAAATATGTTGAATAATTTATTCTTGATATTTTTTCTTAATTACCAATTTTTAGACCAAAAAAAATAATTTTATGGAAACTATTTATCAGCATATTGACTCTAGTTGTTATTTTTGAAATCCCTGTCTATAGATAATATGATTGGAGAGGGTTTTTGGAAAGTTAGGTTATATTTAGTTTAAGGAATTAGATTCAGAATATTAAGTTGAGCATTTTACTTTTCAATATCTTTTTTACTTATCATAGATATAGGATTGGATTTCATAACAGCATATAATAAACATGGAGTTGTGATTACTGACTGTAGAAAAATAGCAATCAATTTTTTATGGGAATTTCTTTTTTGATCTTACAGCAATAAACCTTTATTATATAGAGCTAGCTTATAATCTCAATTATTAGATTATCTCTATTCACTTCTAAATTAAGATTCATCTTTCTAATGTTTTACTTTAAATTACAATAAAATTGGTGGTTTTTAAATACCTTCATTTTATAATTTGATGATCAATTAATTGAAATGGTATTACTGTATAGAAAAACGAGAGTATTTTATGAAGTGGGAAAACAAGTCATTGTTATTTTTTTTGCTTAATGTGTTTTTATATGATTGGATTGCATAGTGCAGCATTAGGAACAATCTCAACTGCCGTGGGGTTATGGAGGTATAGTAAATATTTGATTGAGATTATTACTCTTGGTCTCTTTTGGGAGTTATGTTTGGACTTATATCTTTGCAAACAATATCAACTCTTTTAAAAATAATGGAAGAATATAATTTATATGATCTTAAACAATTTAAGCATAATGAGAGCATCAATAAATTATGGAATAAAAATAATAGAATAAATAAACAGAATATATGTGATTATAAAATCTGAGTTATAGAAAACAATTAAGTAATATCTTAATGAATACTGGCATCAATAAGGACTTAGTGATTAAGAGCAGGAAATGTTGATTCCAGAATTAAAATAAGAACTAATGTATTAGTCTTAGAGGTAGTTTTTTGTAAACTACTTTTTCTCAATGCATGTTTCAAAGCCTTTCTTAAAAGATCTATGAGAAAAAATTACAGAAGTAAATTATTCAACTGGAAATATCGCAATTGAAGTAATGATGATCAAAGCATTTATTTTATACAAATTGGAACTGTAATTATAAAATGTGATATTGTTAATAAAATAATAATATTATAATATTCATTTGTAATTCATAAGTTTTTAAAAGATATTGATATAGGGGGACGACTTTGATGAATATGTCTTAATGGCAGGTATTCAATTTACGTATTTAATATTATATGATATAAGCAAGGACATCCTTAGCTAATTCTTAAGAATACAGATAATTACATAAAATATCTAAGAGTGACTACTTAGATGTCTTAAAACATTTGAGAATTGAACTCACTTTTTTATAAATATTTTCAATTACTTGGGTAAGTTTATTGGACTTGTCAGAAATTTGATCATTATGCACCCCCTTTTCCTTTTTTCATTACATGCCTTAAGTTTAGAATTTGGTTCGAAATGCTACTCTTTTTGGTTAAATAAAAAATATCCAACTAGAAATATTGATAGAAAGAACTGGCGACCAGAAAAAATTAAAGGATTCTCGTGAACGGTTTGGATAATTCTAAAATTTAGAAATTTGCTAATTTTATGGTACTTTGTAAGTTAGATTAGTTAGTTGAGGAGTGCAAAAAATATTAATTTGTAAAAACAATTGATCCTGTTTATTATAATTAATTTGATTAATCTTATTGATTTAATCTCAAATAATGATCCTAAATTGATTCAGATTTATAAATTCTAACTTTGATTTAGAGTCCTACTCATGCGGTTAACTTCTTATATGTGTGGCAATAAATTCTAAGAACGATGCAAAAGCAATCTCACATCATAATAGACTAAACTGAATTAATATAGAAATTAACAGTAATACTAATCCATTATGGATTAGATTATTTTGATGAACAATTGAATTTCAAATATTGCTAGAAAAAATTCAATTATATAGATTATAGAGTCTTCCAAGGATTTAAATAATAAGCATTAGAAAATCTTTGTACCAGGAACTTGTAATTGATTATTAAATAATTTCATTATTTCAAATATAAATTAAGTTAAGAAAAATGATGAAATCTTTGCCTAGGGAATTTAAAAAGATTTTAAAATCGATTGATTTATTTAGCATACCAGTTCCATTGTTAACAAATGATGCTTAGTCTTAATACTCAAGTTACTATAGTGGGTTTATTTCCATTTTGGCTTCAGTACTCAGTATAGCTTATTTTGTATATGTGATTTAAGAGTGGGCCAATGGCAACATCCTTCCCACTATTACAACTAATTAGTCAGCATAGGCCTATACTGAATAAGGCTTGGAAGAGAACTTTATTTAGTTTAAATTAAGTGATCCAACAAATCATGATCCATTTAGAAGGAAAAACAACATAATTACACCTTTAATATTTTCTGTCGAAAATTATAAGATTGCTTCTCCTCCAACACCATTATTTAGTGATGAAAGTAACCCTTTCACAGTGGGATTATAACAAGGAACACTCGTAGTAAACAATTTGAATACATAAAATAATGACCAGTCATACAAGCCTTCAAAAAATTATTTACTCATATTTATTGAATGTTTAGACGAATACTTAGATGATAATAGTAATTGTGCAAGTCAAGAAGAGATTGATAATTACATGTCAAAGTATCATGGGTTTTTGTCTATTATAATGAAATTGGAATAATATAACTTTAGAAAAAATCAAAAAGAATATATAATGAAGTAAGCATATTAAGCATTTTCTCCAACCTATATTCAATATACTTAAATTAGAATTCAGCAAAAAGAAATAAACCTTGATAATGGTCTCTTATTTGAAAATTTGGTTACGCATAAATATATTAATGATTTTAACTTAATCAATCAATCGATTGATAACAAGTATATATAAAGCATAGCATAATCATTTTCATAATAGAATTTTCAGTTGAATGCAATTTTTGCATATTAAATAAGCATTGATAATTTGTAAATTTCAGAAAGGATTATCTAGCCAAAATTAAGTGCTGTCTTGGCCTATGTAGGCTCAATTGTCTAAGTTATATTTATGTTGAAGTACTTAGCAGTCTTCATAAATAATTAACAGTTTAAAGTAGAGGTAGAAACTGAAATCCTTCAAATGTACTATCCAAAATTAAAAGATGTAAAAGTTAAGAGAAATGTCCTTGGTAAGATAATTTCTACCAATCAGGGTAATGAAGATAATAAAAACGCATAATTTATAATATAATATCAAGACCATCTTAATTTAGCATTTAAGAAGCTACGGCTGATAAACATTATTTATGAGCTATCGCGGATAGAACTACTTATGGAGAAACATTTTGGCCTTTAGAATATATGCGAGTGTAGCTAATTGGGATCTGAATTTTAGTTTCTTGGGCATGATAATAAAAATGAATCTCCTAAAGTCTCGATATTATCAGTTGGAAATTAGAGTCCTTAACCCAAAGATGATATCTTTAGACTATTTAATAAAGGTTGATAAAATTAGAATTAAAATGACATCATCGATATAATATTTAAGAAATATATAGTTATTTTATAATTTATTTATATGATCTCTATATTTTTCTTATTATTTGGCTTAATATAAAGCTAAGATGATAACATTATGAATGATGTGATTGAAGACAGACAGGATAGAAAAGATTTAATGTAAGAATGGGAATTGATGATGCAAGACTTTATTCCAGATGATATGATAGCATTTGAATTGAAGCAAGGCGCTATTGAATTATTAGAGGAAGGAATTCATCATCCAACAACAATACGTGGGGCTTATTTTATCAGCATGGCAACCAAAGAGAAAATAAATTTCATAGTAAGAAGCATTCATTATAGATTAGATTAAAGATCCAAAAGGAAATATCATAAGTAGTAAAGCAGGCAAGAAGGAGGCTGTGTTTTCAGTCAACATTACTGAGCCCGGAGATTATTAATTTATGTTTGATAACGAGAGAGGCAGCAGTGATTAGATGGTAACATTTGCCTTAGATATTCACAATGCCACTTATGAACATATCAAGCATCATGATTTAGATCCACTAGTGAAATAGATTCAGCATTTATAAAATGGAATCAACGATATAATGTTTGAAACCAAATTTTCCTAATAAAGAAGAGAAAGTGGTTATGAATCAATGCAAACAACTCATCAAAGATTGTTTTACTTTACAATTCTAGAAACCCTAGTCATAATCGCGGTGAGTGTATGGTAGGTGTATTATATAAAGAGTATCATTGACAATCGTAGATTGATTTGATTTATTGATAAATCTATATATTAATTAGTGTGGTAATGATTTATTAAATTGCTTGTGTTGGTTAAGAACTTCTACATACCTTAAATAAAATAATTTTAAAATATATAAATATCTAAAATGCGTAGTTTAAGTAGAATCCTTTTCCGTCGTTCTTAATTATTGATAAATAGAGTGGCAGTTCCTTTAAGACATAAATGCGTTTATGGATTCAGTAGTGGTAACTTGTGATTGGATTATTATAAATTAGGTTTTAACAATAACTCTAACATTAAGTTGAAAACAATTCCTCTTTAAAATTACTCATGTGATCCCGAGGAGGTTGACTCTAAAATAGGCTCAACTGATTTTTGTCTATTTAGTTCAGTCCAGCCTATCTTTCCAAATAATCCTATGAATTGCCAAATCAAGATAGGGAATCTCAAACGTATCACTAAGCCCCTTCTTTACACAATCATATCGCCAGACAATGGTGAAATCTTCACGATTGGAATTGCTTTGAGTAAACAGGTCGAAAAAAATTTGAATTCTGAACTCAAAGTATTGGAATAAAGAGATTCGAATGGGAATATTTTGATCAATGATCCAATGAGCAATACATTCAATTTAGATATAATTTCAAAGTCTGTAAGTGATTTAAAGCAATAAGATAGAAAAATTACCGATTCAAAATAACCAAAATTGAAATGACTCCAGATGGTATTTTCGCATAAGGAATACCCTACAAAGATCGTCCACTTACTTAAGCAGAATAATAGATTGATGTCAAAAATGAAGTTAAACAGATAACTTCACTTGTAGCTTAAATCAGAAAATTAGGTTAAATAGACAGACTAGAAGCCTTTACAGATGTGAAGTAATCCCTTCTTGACTCAAGCGAAAAATTAACAGCCACTCAAATAGATGAGTTAGTCTATCAAGTTGCTGCTGGCCTTTCAAAATTGCAAACCAGCAATTTGAAATTGAACACATCCTAATTTGTCTAATAGTTATTAGAAAGTCAAACATATATTGAAAGAATGTTCATTTTAAGAAAGCAACTTGAAAACATGTCAGGAGTCTTAGATTTAGTTAACAAACACTTCAAAGAATCAGATTCTTCATTATTGAAATTGCATCAATAAACATTAGCCAAATTAGCAACTGAATATATCAGATAGAATTATTTGAAAGATGCTCCCAATTCATAGTCTTATGGAGGACCTGCTGGATCTCAATCCTAAGTTGGAGAAAAGGTATTTGTTTCAGTAATTTAGCAAAAGTAATCGGTGTTGGTTAAGAAATATTAAGACAAACTCTCTCTCATTACAGATGAATCATCAAGAGAAAAAGTAAAAAGAGAAATCGAAAGATTCAGTCTTCTTGATAAACAAAGTTCAGAATTCCACAAGATCAATTCCTATTTAGATGAAGTCTTCAGTATTCCATTTTCTAAATTCACTGTAAAACTAAATTCCTACTATCTTTTAGCCTGTTTAATGGGATATCCAATACGCAAAAGATGTTCTAAACAAAGAAATTGAGGGATTGGAAAAGGTGAAGGAAAGAATTATCGAAATGATTTCAGTCAATAAATTGAAGAATTCAGGTTAAAAAGCCAAAGGTTTTATTCTCTTATTGAACGGTCCCCCAGGAACTGGTAAAACATC
Organism: Paramecium tetraurelia; assembly: GCF_000165425.1. Lineage (NCBI taxonomy): Eukaryota > Ciliophora > Oligohymenophorea > Peniculida > Parameciidae > Paramecium > Paramecium tetraurelia. The sequence goes on along the minus strand of NW_001799255.1, from coordinate 110,834 downwards.
AATTGCAAAGAGTATTGCCAAGGCCTTAAAAAGAAATTCAAGATTCATCTCTTGTGCAGGTGTTGCTGATCCAACATTCTTTAAAGGACATAAAAGAACCTATGTTGATTCAATGCCAGGAGTATTTATTAGAGAACTAATAAAATCAAATACAATGAATCCTGTCTTTATTTTAGATGAATTGGATAAAGTCTCAAAACATCATGCTGGTGGATCAGATCCGTATTATACGTTACTGGAGATTTTGAATCCTGAAGAGAATCATAACTTTACAGATCACTATATGGATATCAGTGTAGATTTTTCACATGTGATCTTCATTTTAACATCGAATGACACACTCTAAATGTTAGAACCACTTAAAAATAGATTAGAAACAATTGATGTCTAAGCATATATTTAAGAAGAAAAATTACAGATTGCTACTAATTTTCTTGTTAATAAAAGCATAGAAAGTAATGGAATAAAATAATAGATGATTAAATATGATAATGAAACTCTGACTAAAATAATTAAAGCATGGTGTTATTAGGAGAGTGGAGTTAGAGAATTAAAAAGATGTTTGGAAAAGATTGCCAGAAAGCATGCGACTAATTTATTAACTGCTAATCCTAATCTATGTGAAAAGGTTGATGAATTGAATTAAGTTGTATTTGATCCTACAATTTCAAGTTTAGATTTAACCAAAGATAAAAACTTAGAACTTATATCCTAATATTTAGGGCCTCCTGTTTTTGATATTTAATTAGAATAGAGATCAATTAAAAAGTTTCCACCTGGCTAAGTTAACATTCTAACAGTTGGCGGTATGATAGGACATGTTTTAACTGTTGAAAGTTGTTTTGATGATAGTGAAATAGAAAAGAAAGGATAAATTGTAGCCTCTGGAAACATTAAATTAGTTTTATAAGAATCATTAAAATTAGCCAAAATAAATGCATTTAAATATCTTAATGAAGAATAAAAATTATTACTATCAAAATCAGCCATCCATATGCATTTTACTGAAGGAGCTACTCCTAAAGATGGGCCTTCTGCAGGCACAGCTATTACTACTGCCTTAATTAGTTTAGTTACCAACTTTACAGTCCCTAGTAATTTGGCTATGACTGGAGAAATCTCTTTGAATGGCTAAGTTTGCAAAATTGGTATATTCTATTTTTATATAAGGCGGTCTACAATAAAAGCTTATTGCTGCCAAAACACTAGATATAGTTGATATCCTTCTGCCTTATGCTAATTTAGGAGATGCTTTGAATTTACCAACTTAATTATTAAAGGGACTCAATTTGTATTTCGTGACTGACTATCAATAAATTTATGATTTGATTTTTGATTAATAGATTGGAAATGCTAATTATACAGTAAATACAATTAAGAATGGAATTTATGAAACAATTTAAAATAGATCAAAAGAGTAAATATAATAATCAATTAATTGTTGAATATGTAACTGAATCATTATTATTATTGAAATTCTTGTAATATTTATTAGTTTTATTCTATAATCTTTTTCATATAATCGTCATCTATCTCTTAATTAACATCGATCATCTAATATTAATTGTCTGTGTCTTCGAAATTGTTCTCTTAAGTATAACTATGAATATTGTTTTCTTCTGTTCCAATAAACAATGCTCTATCCAAATAGGCTATACATTTAAATGTTTCAGGTTTTGTAAATTTAGATATGACCTTTTTATTTGGATAATCCCAAGTAAGAAGTAACCCAGTTCCTATGCTAACTAAATATCCAGTTTCAGGAATGACTAACAATTTTTAAATGGGATGGTCTAATCCTGAAAAATAAGTCAGTGCTTAATTATTATTGAGATTCCATAATCTTATCGTTTTATCATGAGAACCACTAAATAGGATTTTACCATCCAGAGCCAAACAAGTAATGCGTGTCTTGATGTCCAACAAATGAATCATCATGTTCATAAGTGAACATATTTAATTAGATAAATTGTACATTTATTTCCAGCTGCAATAATTCTCTTTGTTGTCTTATCAAATAAGAGACATAGAATTTCATTGCCTAATGAATCTGCAGTTGCTTTAGGATTGGCTAACAAAGACTATTTTAATTAAGGCATAATGTAACTAGCCATTAATCGTTGTTTACGTTCAAAGATCTCCCAAACATTTATTCTACCATCATAACCACTACTAAACATATATTCTTCACTATCAAATGTGCAACTTGTTAATGCACAAACAGTATTGTTATGTCTAGATTTGGCTTTACTTTAATCAATAATCAAAAATGATCCTATTTCTATATTCCACAATCTGATTTCACCATTATCATGTCCAGTTGCTACTAGATTAGCATTTGTTAGATAATGCATACTTGAAACTTCATTCTTCTCGCCAGTTTCAATTGTAGAAATACAAGACATATCTTTTGAATCCCAAACTCTTATGGTATTGTCCAAAGAAGCTGATACCAATTTCTTTGGTTCAAATTCTTAAGGACAATCTATACCTAATATTTCAATAACTGGTCCTTTGTGTTAATCTAGAAGGTTTCCTGTTCTAACACCCCTCTTGATTCTCAAAACATCAATAAACTATTCGGTATATACAACCAATGCTTCCAAATGGTCTATAAATATAGATTTAAAATGTACCTATAAGATCTATTCCTAAGATTTTGCATTCGTATAATTTGAATTCTAGAACCTATTTATCACTTGAGATGTTCATAAAATATACTCTGCCTTATTCATCAGATGCAATCAATTCTTGATGGGTTTGACTCCATCTGATTGATGTAAACAGACATTTATGGGGATTCTTATAACTAAAGAATTTACCACCAGATTCACCATATCCTAATATTTTTTAATCATAAGCGATTGAGAATATTGCATTGTCTTTTTCTACTTCTATAATCTAAATCACATGCAATCGATGGAAAGAGAAGAAACTTTTTTCTAGTTTTACATAAGTCTATTATTATTGGAGAGTTGGTTGCGAATTCATAAATAAATGTAATGAGCCATCAGTATCACCAGCATAAAGCTAAAATTGAGGCATCTTTACTAAAAAGGCAGTTATATAGGATTGCTGATTCAAGGATTTCTTCATAGAGAAATCATAAATTATTTACACAGTCACGAACCATGGATGATACATGAACTCTCGTCCACTCTCTTATTTCCAAATCCTTAGTACTTTATCATTACTAGCTGAAAATAAACTATTTTAAGCAAATGCAATTGCCATAATGGATCCAGTGTGACCAAATAAAGTCTATATACACCCTTTTTTGATATCGTTTTCCCATAATTTTATAGTACGATCAGCACTTCCTGTGAATATATAATAACTGTCAGAGAATTTCTCAATTATCAAACATCTGATTTCTCCTTTGTGATTATTTTTATTCTCCACAGGCTTTAAGATTTCATAATCTTTGGATTGTAAGAAATGCTTGGTATCAAATCCTTTTTTTCGAAATTGCATCATTTATCCATTGCTCAAACCAAGTGTTATTGCTTAATCAGAGTAATGATAGGCAGTAATTCTTGTTTGAGGATCTTCCTTAAATTTTGATTTCTTCTCATAAAACAAAGGATCCGTAAACTTTTTGACTCTAATAAATTCCATTATTTTATGTATTGAAAATAATTATTATATTTTTGTTATTCATATTATATATCATGCAAATAGAACTAACAAATCCTTAGGGGTGATGTATTTGAGTTTATCACCATCCTCAACAAAGACTATTTCATGTCTCTCTGCAATTCTCTCTAATTAATTTAGATCAATTGTATTTGGAACAATCACAAATTCTTTTGAGTGAACTTTCTTAGCAAGGTCAGCCTAACATAATATAACTTAAATACATGATTCAATTTCTTATTAACAATTCCAGCCAATATCTTCTTCTAGAAAACAACTGACAATAATTTGCCATTCTCTTGGAGTGGAACAGCAGGGTGTGTCTTTAAGATTTCCAAGCATTATCCAACTGTGGCTGTTGCAACATCCAAAGGTTGAATTTCATGCAATTGCAAATCAGTAATGGGTCTTCCAGCTAATGGATGTTCAGGTTCTTTCAATTCATCATAAGGAAGGAATTTATTTTCAATCATCCAAGTCTTGCTCAAGTGTTTGGTCATGTAATTTCTAATGTTATCAGGTAAAATGATGACAATCTAGATTTATAATTAGAAATACTCTTTGATTCTCAGTGAAATTTTGAGTCTTGGCCCATTCCAAAGCTCCCCAAACAGTTGCACCTGAAGAACCACCGCATAACAATCCTTCTTGAGATAATAACTTTCTTGCCATGATCAAACTGTCAATATCAACTGTTTTAATCCAGCCATCAACTTCAGTCTATAAAATTAGTTTATGATTTTACTCTATCTAAGACCTTGGGAATAAAGTCATAACCAATGCCTTCAACTTTATATGTTTTGATGTCAGTCTTATTAACCTCCTAAGGTAAAGCCAAATCAGATCCATAGGGATCCACAGCGATGACTTTACATCCTGGAATTCTTTCATGGATTTTTCTGCCAACTCCAGTGATGGTACCACCTGTTCCTGTTGAAATAATGACAGCATCCAATTTATCATCACAAGCCCACAAGATTTCTTCAGCTGTGCCTTCATAATGAGCCAAAGGATTGGATGGATTGGAGTATTGATCTAATAATATGACATTGGGATCATCTGTTGCCATCTTCTTAGCCACTTGAATCAATGATTCAGGTTCATACCAAGCAGCTTCTGTTGGTGTTCTAATGACCTTAGCACCTAGACCTGTGAGGACATCTTGTTTTTCTTGGGACATCTTCTCAGGCATGGTAATGACTAATGGATATCCTCTAACAGCACAAGCCAAAGCTAATCCGACTCCGGTGTTTCCAGAAGTGGCTTCGACAAGGGATTTGCCTGGTCCAAGACGACCTTATTTTTCAGCATCCAAAACCATTCTAACACCAATTCTATCCTTGAGTGAGCCACCCACATTCAAAAATTCACATTTAACAAGCACTTCGCATTTTAAGCCATACTCTTTTGGGATTTTATTTAAACGAACCATAGGAGTATGACCTACAGCATCGAGTGCGTCATCGTAAATCTTTTTGAAGGGAACAAATTCTATGTGTGAATGGGGTGTTTGGGGTTATTCATTTGCTCCTCTTTTGTAGGTGCATTGGATTGAGTCTTTAGATAAGTCTTGAATCATTAATTAAATATGAATTAGTTTTAATCAATTAGGGAAGGCTATGAATAAATTGGCCATGAATAATATTACCAAGAATACGGCTCTAATTATAAAAATCCTCATGAAGATAAAATAAAGTAGGTCCTTTTGATGGGCCTGACAAAATGGAAACCTAAACTTATCAAAGTTCTTGATTTAGCATGTGGAAGTGGAGAAATCACTCTGATTCTCAAATCTTTGGGAGTCAAAAACATTGTGGCTATTGATCCTTACACTATGGAAGCATTCAAAAAACGAACTGGAGAAGAATGTCTACCTATTTCCTTTGAATAAATTGCAGATGGACAAATCGGAGATCATGAATATTCATTAATCATCTGTAGTTATGCCATGCATTTGGCTGATGATTCCTTATTGCCAGGATTATGCATGCAATTGGCCATGATTTCCAAACAAATGATCATACTGTCTCCTCATAAGAGGCCAGTTATTAAATGGGGATGGAATCAAGTTGATGAAATTATTAAGGATAAAACCCATGCTCGTTTCTACACTTCAACATATTTGTGATTTCATATTATCATTTTCTTAGTAAAAATACCATTACAATTTATGTGTTCTAGCTATAACATTGGTAATATTAGAATTTAAGCTTTTGTTGTCTTCTCAGAGTGGTTGCTCTAATTCTAAACATATTCTACAACATTATATTGTTTTCTAAAATTGAGACAAAAATATTAATTATTTTATCTGATTTCAGAATTCTATAGTCACAAAATCAACAATATTAGAATCAATATTAAAACTTTTTTGTTATTATATAAAAATTAGTTTTATATATTAATATTATTCAAGTAAATCTTCAATCCACATTGATGTTTGTATAAATATATCAAGCATAAAGACTTTGATGGCTTTTGAAAATGAGATGTTTAATTATAACATTAGAATTTTTAGTTTTAGAGTCTTATAAATTCTTGAAAATTCCTAATATTATTATAATGTCAAATTAAGAGATCAATGAGCTTCCCCCTCTCAAGGTCAATGTGCCATCGTTCCTTTTAAAAACATACGAGATACTAGAAGTAATAAATTCATTACATTTCGAGAATTCAACACTATCGCACATTATTGGGTGGAATCAAGAAGGAAATGCATTCATCGTTTTCAACACGAATGAATTGGCATCCAAAGTACTTGCCAATTACTTCAAACACAAAAACTACCCAAGTTTTCTGAGGTTGTAGTGCTTTTTACATTAGATAGTTGAACATGTACAATTTTAAGAAGACAAAAAACTAATATGGGTAGAGTGAATTCAGACACAAATGGTTTAGAAGAGGCCTCAAGTAAGAAATCAAAATAATTCTGTTTTTAGAAGTATGCTCCAATACATTCGTAGAAGAAACTAAGAGGAGTCAGAACAAAAAATAGAAACCAAAGACAATAACTAGGAACTAGAAAACTACAAAAGAGAACACGAGGAGATGAGACAAATAGTGAGAGACATTTAAAATTCATAAACTAAAATGCAAGCTGACTTTACAGCTTCAGCTGAATCTAATGCCACAGTTAGCCGTTCAAATCACTCCATTTCATAAGTATTGAGATCATCCCTAAAAAAGTGTATAAATTAAATGCAACAACAGTTCAATAAAAAATTTGATACGATTTCCATTCTTCTAGCAAAAATTGTGTCCAATCTCCCTCAAATTTGTATACAATTCATTGATCTAACAATATAGCACTTTAGATAGGAGATATTCTCAAAAATTCATACGAAGAGCACTCTCCTGGCAGATCTGAATCCAATTACATTGTACCATATAACGAAAACAACCAATATAATTCAATCGGATCGCCCTATTCACATTATCAGTATAACAGTCCAATCCACTATCTTTTTTCAAGGCAGAATTAATGTAAAAACACTAAATATGCAATAAGAGTTCTCAGAATTTTGTTTCTAGTTTGATCCAAATGTTTTTACATACAACCGTCAACAGTAGCAATAGCAATTAGCATTGCCTGCTCCCAATATCAATTCATATTTACGTAAGAAATGAAACCTAAACCTAATATAGCCAGCAATAACTACTCTTTGTAATCAAGTTTGTAGAACTCCCCATATAGAATAGCCAGTCCATCTCATACATCCACAACCGATTCTAAAGATCCCGATAAAGTAATTTCTTAATTTACCTTAAATAGTTCAGTCTCTATTAGCCAGCATGAAAAAGGTTATTGTGCTTATGAATATTTAATTATTTAATAAACTAAATCAATAACCTTTTGTACTAAAAAGCGATTCTAAATTTAAGATTATTCTTAAAATAATCGCATCACATTACTAATTATTCGATGCCTTCGGTATCCCTTTAATCCAAATACTCAAATAGAGTCTTCAAAAATCTTCAATCTACTAAAATTAAATGAGTTTCTAATTTTAGAATATAATATTATTTGGATTACTAAATTCAGAATCTTACATGTCTTATATCTTGAGGAATCAGTATATATCACATTAGTGATTATATTATTCACTTCTAAAATTAAATTAAAAATGAATCAAATTTCCCACAACATCCTGGTTCAAAAATTAATCGATTATAAGCTAAGGTATTTGAAATTAATAACTGATTCCCAGAAAAAACAAAAACAAGAGAAAGTCGAGTCCTTAGTTTTCACCTCCCAAGATGCCGATTTCTCAGAGATAGACATCTTTTTCCAATGGTCATGCCTATTCCGTTCATTAAAAATTGAAATCAATTCAAAGTGAAGAGAAAGTATTCATTCCTCAGGCTATACCACAGTCCCTGATTTGCTCGATCTCTTAAGCCAAATGTTCCAAATCATATAATCATATGAACAATAGGCAAGCCATCTCTGGTCCAAAAATCTTGAGATGTTAAAGCAGATCAAGATTCCTATCCTCCAAGAAAACGAAGATTTGAAACAGACTGTGGAAACCTTAAAATATAATGATATTCAAAATAGTGTGTATGGATAATTGAAGGAGTACGATTAAGTCTAAAAGCCAAAGCCTAAGCTCATTGATTTAAAACACATCAATAGAGATTCAAATTTTCAAGAGGAATTCTTGTCCAAAGTAAATGAATTCAGTCTCTCCTGGCGACAAGAAGTACAATAGCTTAAATAAATATGAAAATATTAAATATCTAATTATATTTACAATATCTAGAATATAATGCGATTTGTATTTATTTAAAATTCGATTGGCTTATATTTTGTTCATCTCAATTTTATAATATTTGATTTTTAAATTTAGTTGTGCATGTTAAACAAATTTCACAACTAAATTTAATTTTGAAAACACTAATAATAATAGCAGTAGATAATGATTATTTGTATGCTCTTTTTATAATTAACTCACATAAATGGTAGCCTCTTAATAAAATCCTTGAAATCAATATGATATTCAGGAAATTGAGGGATTTAGATGAACATTCCATTCTCAACATACGGGTTTCCTATCATCGTAGAGAATTTATTCCCCTATCTCTACTTATGACGAGGATCAGATTTGCATCTCACATACACCTTCTTACCTTTCCTTTAGAAATAACAATGTTCACACATCTTTTTCAAAGCACTTTTCACTTTCATTATTTAATTATATTAATGATAATTTTATTTTCATTGATACCAACATTGTATTGCTTTTATTCCAAGGGTATTCTTGATCAAGATCTCAATCATATCATGAACGAGTTGATAAATGGTTCATTACCTTAAGGTAGGTTATCAATGAAAGATGTGGAAAATTTATTTGCAGAACTTGAAAACTCAACTAACCTTGTTCATTCCTAATCGATTGGATAATCTTATCTTAATAAAACCATTAATTCTTATTCATTATGCTCTAATTTTAGCAAAGAAAAACCAAAGATGCTTATAACTAGTTTGCATCATTCTAGAGAAGTAGCTAGTTTGTAGATGAATATATACTTGTTTCTCTATATTTTATGGGAAGTAAAACATGAAAAGAATCCCTATTATATTAATATGATTACTCATAATTGCATTATGTATCTTATTGAGTTATAAATAGGATTGTCCCATTTGTTAATATTGACGGATACAATGAAATTGAATCTGAATTGAATAAGCATATTTACTAACCCTAAACTAGAAAAAATCTCAATCGAACTATTAATTGTTATTAATAGGGTGAATTAGCTGGAATAGATTTAAACAGAAACTATGGATATCATTTTGCCTATGATAATATAGGTAGTTCTAATGATCCTTGTGATGAGACTTATAGAGGAAGTGCTGCTTTTTCTGAAAAGGAAACTTAAGCGATCAAAAATGTTGTTGAAAATTATAATATTAAAATGGCCATGAATTTGCATTGTTTTGGAAATTTATGGGTCATACCATATAGTTATGATAATGAAGAATTAGATAAAGATGGAGTTCCATATTTGATTTATGAAGATTTTAAGCAAAAAGGAGAATTTTAAGGGAGATACAAAATAGGACATGCAATAGAATTAGTCTAATACACTGCAAATGGTGAAGCTGCTGATTGGATGCTTTCTTAAGGTATAAACTTAAACCTTATTTATTTTAGGAGTCATTGCTATTAGTCCAGAATTAGGAGAATAAGCTTACTCAAATTTTTTTTAAAACTTTTATCCCGATAAAGAATAAACGATTAAATTATTCAAAACTGAATTTCCTCCTTTAATTCACTTTATTAAGTACTTGCCTTTTCAACCCTTTATCAAAAATGTATACTAATATGACTTGGATGATATTGAGAGATTTAAAAAAGAATTTTCTCCAAATCAATATATTGTTGAAATTTAATGCATCAATCATGGTGTATCCAATGGCAATAATTAATAATTTGTTGTTTCTAATACTGTTTAACTTGTTGAGGCATATTCCATGGATATTAAATATCAAGAGGAATTTGATAGGGAACATATTGATACGAGTAAATTAAGTATCATAGAATTTTCAAACAATACCTTCTCCAATAATTAGTTCAAACCTCGAAGTTAAATGGTTTATTTTTTAATTTTACAGGAATCTAATCTTGGAAATGAAGTGAAATTCTATTTTAATTCGCATGGAGAAGACAATTAAACTAGTAATTATAAAAAATAAATTGTAGCTTTGATTCTTAAGAATCTTCAATAAGAGTAGAACTAATAAAAAGTCATCTAATATTAGAAACTTTAGACCTTATTTTATATTGGCGTTTTAATAATTTTAATAATTGCAATATGGATTATTCTCTAGCGTGTTACTAAACGAGCAGATAACGATAAAAAATTAAACATTACAGAATTAATTGAATAAAAACCTGAACAAATTGAGTTAAATGTATAGATATGATTAAGTAATATCTCAGTAATTCCCTTCCAATATATATTCGTATAATCTATTGATTTTTGATTAATTTTTAATTTCCTACTTCCCTTAAGTATGTGCTCGATTTCCTTTTGAGGATTTCAAGTGTTATTTAGTTTTAATTTTCTCAGTGCTTTGTGATCTAACTTTTTTATTTTATAACTCTATTTTAACAATTTTATTTACTTTCTTCTGCATTTACTAAAGAAAAATAACAATGCTTAATTGGTAATTATGATAAATTAACGTTAGTTTGAAATTCTATAGGCTAAATTTATTTAGAGCTGTCCTTTTTCGCAGGGTGGTAATCTTGTATTCTACTGACATTAACTTTATATTGTTCTTCATTATTAACCTATTCTTGGAAGTTTTAAAATTGTGTATTATTTTCGTCTTGCTGTTAAACTATTTATTATTTTTAAGTTTTTTTAATCAAAGAGGATATGGGCATTAATATTGATGGATCAGAAGATCGTTTCTGAATTAGGATATTGTGAGCTAATATTGATTTTGATTATTGATTTGAATTGTTGGTTAAAATAGCTTTATTCTAAACTGGTCTTCCTGCTTTTTTTTCAGTATCTCTTTAATTATATAATCTTAATTCATAAAGGTCTTATACCTATCATATACAGATTCTTATCTAATTCTTTAACTGCTCATTCCAGATTTTTCTGACTGTTTCTATTAAGAACTTGTAATGTTTTCTTTATCTCTATATTTAATTACATTGTCTCTCTTGATATTTAGTTTAATGTCAAAATTCTCTAGCTTTGGAACGAGAACCTAAAATTAAATAATTTTAATTACTTTTTAAGATTAATAGGTTGACAGAGTTGTTTATTTTGCTTCATTCGTCTTGAATTATTGATATTTCTTCATTAAGTCTTATCTTGACTATTTTATATCATCCCATTTATTAGAATCGTTTACATGTTGAATAGATTCAAAATTGCCTAATGAACTGAAACATTATTAGGAGCTTTATTTCTTGTCATAGAATCAAAATTTACACTTAAAACATAAAAGTCTTTTGCCATTTATTCGTTGAAAATTAGAAAAACAATTATAATATATTTAACAACTATATAAATATTAAATTTTATTATAAACTATAAACCTCTAAATGAGATTTCACCTTTAACAAAGCATTCAAACAATGGTTTTCAGATTTTATTTTTCTTTTAAGTAATATTGTTAATGATTTTCTGTTAAATAATTTATTTTTTTGAAGAATAAGTGTTAATTGTAATAGCATATATTGGATAGAATAGGATACTATAATGAATTGATATTTCATTAAATATCTTCTATATATTAAGAATTTAAATATAGAATTATGATCATATTTAATATAATTATAAAATGTATTATTCTAGTTCTCAAGAATCTGTTGAAAAGTGTATAAAGAAATTAACAAATAAATCTACCTTTCTATACAATCCAATGAATTAATCATGAATATGTATTTAAATCCATATTTTTTTCTGCTTTTGAATATGAGTATTAAATTTATAAAATTTATATGTTAAACATTAGTGATTTGAAAACTGATTTGCAACAAAAATTTTAGGCTGTTGACAGTATTGAAGTACCTCAAAAATATATTTCAGATCTTCATAAGACAATTAAAACTCTAACTAAATTGTTAAAAATTAGAATAAGAACTGATATGCCACAATTAAGCATTAATCAATTTAAGGACACAATGTCAGAATTAATAAAAATCTCAAAATAAATGGCTGAATAAATATTGCATAAATAAACATAATCATTGCAGGAAACATAAAGGTAAAACGATTTGGAGAAGAGACTTTTGTTTTTAGAGGAAAATGTTGGAAGTTAATTGAAAGAACTTACTTAAGTAATAATTAAAATAATTATAAGTAAAATATTGATTTGTAAAACTAACTTGATTCTATGTTAAGAGTAAAGGAAGAATACGAAAATCAATAATTAAAACTCAAGGAAATTGAATTATAAAATAAATAGTTAAAGCATGAAAAAGACTAATTAAAATCCTAAAATAGCAATTTACAAAGTTTGATTAGATAACTAAAAGAAGAAAAAGGCAGTAAAATTGAAAAGAAACTAAAGACTCTAAAGGAAGAAGTTTCTCATGTTAGTTAGGATTATTAAAAAAAGTTGGAAGAAAGAGATACATACATAGAACGATTAGAAAAAGAACTTTAAATAGTTAAATCAGAGCTCGAAATGAGTGAAGATTATAAAATGCTCACTTAATCATCAAAGAAATTGTCAAAATCTCCAGAAAAATAATTTTGATTAATTAATAAGTATTTTTAACAATTATATTTTATATTAATTTAATTAGGTGATTTAGAAATATTTAAACAATACAATAAATTTGTGATGTCAATTTATTGAGCAATTTATTATTAATACTACCATAAAATATAAGTATAAGTATTAAATAAAAAATCTATAATTTACGATTTTCTAATTAAATTATACGATAATTTATATAAGACTTACAATAAGAAGTTTAAAAAATGATAACAAATTAATTTTTCACAACTGCTTTACCTAATTAAAATTAGTACTCCTGATTTATGAATTATTTTCATGCAAATTTTTATAATCAAGCATATTCGAAAATAAACTAGCTGTAAATAATGCTGACTAATTCATTTTTTTATACATTGACTCTACTTCTCTTTTAGATTTATTCATTAAAACTGATCTAGCACTAGAAGATGTTTTTAACTAATATTTCATAATATAATAGTACTGGCATTTATGACTCTAAGGTATTGTTAATATTGTTGAACTTCTTGTCACTCAAATATGCGTTTAACTATCGAGAAGTATCATTGCTATCATCTTGGACTAATATAGGATCTTATTTTGATAATCCACTATTAGGAGTTCCTAATAGATTTTGCTTTTTCTAGCATTTTTAAATCTTCCCTTAAGTTTTCTAGAGAACACTATTCTGCTGTGTTAATTTAGCAATAAGTTGGTCCTTCTCAAATAATTAGATTTAATATTTTTTAATCTCTGCTTATTAATATAATAGTCTTTTAGAACAAATACAATTCTTATCGCAATTCTGTAGTGAAGTACTAGAAATACCTTAACCTGGTTAAGTTTGATCTGCTTCGTTTAAAAAATTATCAAAGGAAAGCCTTGAACTGCCTTTCCTTTCGCAACTCAATGGATTATTCATCAATGACTCGATTTGATCTTTCAATTATTTATTCTCAGTTTATAATTTTTCTATAGTGTCTTTAAACTAATTTATATAGAAGTATTACTTTAACAGATGCTATTTTCAATTAAGTATTTTCATTCTGAAATAACGTATTAATTTCTTATTATTGTTTCATGTCAAATTAGTTAAATTCGTTTTTTTCAGCATGTTCCTTTAATTATTTTTGGGTATTTTTCTTATCTTCTTCAAGTTAGGCAAAGGCTGCTTTCAGTTCTTCATATTTTTGTTATTGTGAAAAAAGAGCATTAGCTAATTACTCATTACTAAGTTCCTTTATTTTAATTTGTCTTTGTAAATCTATTATTTATTATTTTAAGGTTTCTGTTGTATCAAAGACATTAGAATGGAACATTTGATCTTTAGAGTCTAACTTTGGTATTACTTTCTTATATTGATAGTCATCATAAACACTAACTAAAAATTAAAATTAATAGTACAGTTCTAGCCAGACTTATTAGGGCAAGAATTATTTATGATGGATTACTTATCAAAATTAAAATTTTGTGTACTATTTTTTGGATTCATTTCTAGTTTATAGTTTAATTAATATTTTGATTAAAAAAGTTCCAAAAATTGCTATTTTAGTTTCTAAAGAGTACAACTAAGCAATTAAACATCCTCCTGTCATTGTTTCGAATCGATAATGTTATTTCAAGGAATCCCTTTTTTTTATATATAAATAGTATTTAATCGATTTTCTAAATTAAAAATATTATTTTGTCAAGCATAAATATATAAAATTCATTCTAAATTATTTAGTTATTTTTACTAAATGAGTAAGAATAATAGAGTAGATAGTCTAAAATTTCACAATTAAATCCAGACTTTTTTTCAGCATTAACAGCATAGAGGAAGGATTTCATATCAAAGTATTGACTAGATCGAAAATCAATATTTTGATTTAAAAATATGGTATACTGAACTTTTCTATGTAGCTTAATTGGTTGAGTATTATGATTTTCACAAAGACCCTATTAAAAACTATTTCCTTGATAAAATTTAGTTTGTGCTTTCTCGATCAGATAAAATAAAATCTATGGTATAGCAAAAAATATCTTAAGAGGAAGAGGAATAATTGTGTTACATTAAGCTTTAAACTCCTAAATATTTGACTGTTTCTAGAACCTCTTCAATTACTGAATTAATAGATCGCGAAAATGTTCTAATAGGACTTGAGCTTAATGAAAACCATTAGAAATCAAGAGGATAACAAATGAACTTGACTTTATAAATTTAGATGCATAAGAAAGAGCAAGAACCTTCTTTGGATAAATTAATGTCTGTAATTTTAATTATTAATATAGGATTATAAATCAGAGACTGAAAGAATGGATCATTATAGAAAATCAGAAATGAAAATTTAAGATGAAGCTGTTAAATTCAAATTAGAATAAAGACGGAAGAAATTAATTAACTAGTAAAATAGGATTTTTAGAACAGAAGCTTCTGATGATGAATCAACTCCTTAATTGCATCACTTGATTGAAATTTATCTACAGATTTCTTACAAATATAATTGCTCCTATGTTTACTCAAATTATTTTGTAAAGAAAACTAAGATTGTATCTTGGACCTCAGATAAATTATTTTGTAAAAATGTTTTTTGAATATAATAATACACAATTTACAAAATACTTTAAAGGCCTTTCTTTTTTCCGTCCATAAAATCCAAGTTATGATAACGGTATTTCAATTTGTTACATCAAAGTATTGATCTTAGATATATCAATTTAAGACATAACAATTTATTTAATTTAATAGTTTATTATAAGCTGTTACAATATTTCAGAATCCTTTTTACATAGTCAATGATCCTATCTTGATTCTAACCTTAAGTTTGAAAGTATTCTCATTTCGAATCATTTTATCATTCTATCCTAAATCGAGCACAATTATTATTATTGTATTATTCATTAAAATTATTATATTGGATAATTCTTTTAATATAAATTACTATGTATCCAAAACAAAGAGTCTCGACTAGACCAATTACCTCCAATCCTGTTTTAAGTAAGTTTTATTATAAGTAAGGGAAAGAGAGTTAATTCGTTGAATTAAAAAGGCTTAATTTAAGACATCAATAAATCTGTTTAATTGGATGTAAGAATTTTTGATTTATGTCAAGGTTGAAAAAACAAAACTAGAAATGCTATTCTTGGTTGATGTGGAAAGGAAAAAAACAGAGACAAATAAATAAATTATTCATTAAGCATTTCTAGAATCTCAAGACCTACTAAATGAAGCAAATAATAAAAAGTTAGCAATAATATAATAATAAAATGAAGGCACTTTATAACAAATAATACAAAATAATCAATAAGAAATAATAAAATTGCATAAATATTATGAGTAATAGATTGAAAAGATCAAATAATAGTATGCTTCAAAAGAGGAAGAAGAAAAATTTAATTATTAAAATAGCTTATAATAGTTAAAGATTTAGATTTAGACTAATTTTGAGTATCAACTTGAACAATATAGATAATAATTTTTAAGAGAAAGAAATGAAATCAATGAAAGACACACTTGGGACATTTAGAGAATAAAAGAAAAAAATGAGTAATAAATAAAGTATGAATTTACCATATCTGAAGAATTATTTTTGATAGACTCAGTAGAGAATACGACACAAAAATGAATGATTAACTTTATTAACTAACAAGTAGTTATGAATGCAAGATTGATCAACTAAAACAATAACTTACTCACATTGAATAATAAAGGTAGGTTTTAGATGATCAACTTCGAATAATACAAAAATAAAATAGTGATAAAATAGAAAAATAAGAAAGGACTTATTCAAATGCTTCAGTTTAAGCTTCAACCCTTTTGAAAGATTAAGATATTTAAACGGAATAATATATTCATATGATTGAACCTTTATATTGTACTAATTATGAAGAGATCATAACAAAGAACAACTAACTGAAACAATTGAATTTTGATTTAACATCTTAGAATTAGGATTTAAAGGCCAATATTCAATTTTTAGAATAATTAGTGAATAAATACTAAAATTTATTTGATTGAAATTAATTAAATTTACTAAACTTATTATTCTACATTCTAAATATTTTTTAAAGAACATTGTTGTTTTCATATTATTATATCTGAAACCTTTCAGTAAAAATCACTTTTTTGATTTAGATTTTGTTGAAGAATAGTTAATGTTTGAATATTTAGTATTTTCCAATTAAGCTTGAAGTTATTAACAAGCTATTCTGATATCATTTCTTTTTCTTCAAATAAAATACTAATTAAATAAATTGAGTAAAAATACTAAGCTATTGTTATACTACATAATATCAGCTAATTGTTAAAATATTGCTTTTATATTAAAATTATATTAACATCATCTTATAATAATAGGATTTATTAATATAATCTTATAATAATAGGATTTATTAATAAAAACTTATAATAATTGGATATATTCACTTAATAGATATCTTATTTGGAATCTTCAGTTTGAAATTAGCATTTATATTGAATGTGTGTTACATTGTAAATTCTTAACTTAAACTTAAATATCCATATATCTTTTTGATTTCAACCTCAGTGAATTATATATATATTATTAATATAATTATATATGCAAGACAATCGAAAATAAATACTAAAATCCTAAGATTCTGATAGTAGCATGAAGAATACAGCCAATACCATAACAAAAATAACAAATAAAAAAATACAACAGTTGGCCTTTTTAAAATAATTTCCTTTATAAAGAAAATCTACTGTTGTTGAAAAAGTGAATAAGTTAATAGATAAGACATAGAGTAAATTGAAGCATCAATAAATACCAAAGGATGTACAGTTTTATTAAAGAAATATGAAAAAATTTGAGAATTTGTCATCCTTCATTAATTCTAAAGGGCTTTTGTCTGCTAATTTTAGTATGCCTAAATTGCCAGTAAGAGAGTAAATAAATGATTAAGAACATGAGTATGTGGATTACTTACTTGCAAAAAGTTGTAAATTTTAAATCATTTTAGATAAACTATAGTAAGAAGGACAGAGAAAAAAAAGTAAATAAGCGAAAGAAAACTATGAGTAGTGCTGGGAATTAGAAAATTCTGATTATGATTTTGAGTCTCCAATCAACGTCGGAAAAGAGTTAAACATAGCGCATTAAGATCAAATAAAAGGAGAAATAGAAGCAAAAGCAAAATTGTGGGAAATTTAATAAATTCGTAAGTATAAAAGGAAAACAACAAATGTTGAATTCAAGAGTTCTTAAAAATCCTCTTACCATAATGTTGAAGATGATGATGAAATAGTTGAAGGTTCTGGTCATTTGAATGCATAAAATTATAAAGAATAATCAGATAAGGTAATTAAAATGATTTGGACTGCAGCAAAGAAAATATATAATAAAAAATAGGATCAGATACAAAAAGAGATCCTTATGTAAAAAATAGCAAAAAATTACAGATAAAAGTAAAGGGATATGGCTAAGGAAGAAATTAATAAAATCTTAACAAGTATTATTATTATGTAAAATTTAGCTGGTTAAAAACCACATTTGACCTTTGCTACTACGGTAAGGCATCTGCCTAATAATAGTGACTCTAAATTGAATACCGATCAATATTTTAGAAAAAAAGGGCAAACTTGTCGCAAATTATATGCCCCATTTTCTTTAACTCCACAACATCAATAGGAGGAAATAAAATCTAATAGAAAAATATCATTGATTAATTCGAGATTGCATGATATTGTTAATCAAATTGACAACCTACCTGTTGGAGACCAGACTCAGACTATTAAGAAAATGGAAAGTGAACAAATATTGTACTTTACGTTGAGGGACACTCTATAGCCAGATCAAATCAAAGATACTTTAAAAGGACTGTTTCATTCAACAGATCATTTATATAAAAAACCTTTGAAATACAACAAGAAACACTTCTAAAATTAAATCTTATGACTCTACTTTTTATATAGTAAATGCAGATATAATTAATTGATTTTTACTATTAATTTTATTCACAATCAAATGTCTTCAGGAGAATAAGCCCAGGAGAAGAAAACTTTGTTTTCATCACTTGTGTAGAAAAAGTAGGCGGAGACTGATGCATAAAAAATATAAAATCGCATTTTATAATTGAAAATAGAACATGAAAAAGTGTTGAAACGCATTTAATAAGATGAAGAACGGGCTGATGAAATATATAAACACAGAGTGGAAATCCAATTAAAGGTTCATTATTATTTGGTATTATGTTTAGAAAGAAAATAAAATAAAGTAAAAATAAGCATAGCCTCCTCCATTCTCACTGGCTGTATCTCATCATCAAAGACAAATTCTCAAGAAGATAAAGGGTGATGAGATCTTAAAAAAGAAATCAGAAGCAAAACTGTTTAGAGAATAACTAAAAAAAGATTTTTAGAGTGTTTAAATGCAAAAAAGCTTGGAACAAGAAGTTTATAGAATAAAGGCTATTTAAGTGAAGGAGGAAGAAAGGCAGTCGACTGAAGTAGCTGTGTTGAAATTGAAATAAAAAAGAGAAAAAGTTAGATATCAAATAGAAAATGAAAAGGATTAGATAATTAAGGAAAAGAAGTTATATGATTTTAAAATCTCAGAATTAGAACAATAAGAACAATTAACAATGATGGAGTTATAAAATTCGTTGGCTCATCAATCGTATGTTTAAAAGAAAATTGAACAAGCATAGAAATTATCTCCTAGTGATTACGAGAAATAATATCAAAACAATAAAAATTCCGAAACCACATAATGATAATTATTAATATTTTTATATGCTAAACGAGAGTTTGGAATCTGATCGCGAAATAGACCCAGAAAGAGAAAGACAAAAGCTTATGCTAAAAAGGCAGAAGTCAATCGAAGAGAGTCTCTAATTAAATGTTAAGGATCACATAGTAAAATTAGAAGTATTGATTAAACAATATTTGAAGAATTATTTAGCTGAACTTAAAAAAGACTTAGAAATCAGCAAAAAAGAGATGTCTAACTTAAGAATGGATATAGCAACAGTAAAAAATAATCACGGCAAATCAAGCGATGATCTATGTACTTTTATATAAAATGATGTATAACTGATAGTAATATATCAAGGCAAAAAGATAACTAAATGAGGCATTAAAGAAATCTTAAGATGCTAAACATGATGCTGAATTTTTGGATGCTCAATTAAATGTTTTAAAAAGTGATAAAGAGAAATTGCAAGATGTTACAGGAACATTAGAAAAGAGAATAATATCTTGTGAAACAGATGTTGGTTTTAAACACGTGTATGATTGAATATCAACAATATCACTTATTTAATCTAGATTTGACTTCTTCAATTATTCTTAAACTTTCATCATAAGTATAGGCCTATTTTGGCTTTTAATATACAAGTTCCTATAGTCTTTCCATTTATAAGGTTTACTCGCTTATAAATGCTTAACTTAAATAATAAGTTGGGATTTTCTCAACATTAGACTATAATTTAAATTAGAAATAATTTACTTTGATTTAATTAAATTCTTCCACAAACTCTCCGTCTTTAGCATCAATTTCCTTCTTGATTTCTTATTTTAACAACTATTCATCCCTCATGGCTTATAATTTGACTTCATTGCCATTAAATCTGTAATTTCTTATATCTTCTTCTTCTTTAGTCAATTTAATGCCTTATTATTCTAATTCTTTCTTTTTCAATTTCTCTGCATAGACAATACCTTTGATAATATTTAAATTGTTTGGTCTGGGTGTTCCTGGATTAATTTCTTAATCATCTTCATTCATAGTCTGACTTTCTAAAGATCTCTCTCTCTTTTGTAAAGGTGTTTCTGTATAAACTTAGCCTGTAGATAAATTTACTTTTCTTCTTGCAAATTCTTAGATGTCATCTTCAAAACTAGTGAGCGATTTCTTATGATAAGGTTGAACAATTGAATTTGAAGGTAAGAGAACTAAATTAGAAATATTAAAATACGCATATGCTTAGCTGTTTTAATGGATCTCGATACTTTTTTATGTTAAACCTCTGCTAAGTTGGTTTGATGTCTATTTTTTATCTTTCCACTTTTGTTCAAAAATTACACCAAGAATTCTGTATTTCTCCAATGGATATCATAATTGTTGACTCTTCTGATAGGTTTTCTTGGTTAGGGATGATGATGATATACGACTTCATCACTAACCAATTCATTTACATGTTCTAAGTGATCTTTCGTGTTTATTAAAATGTCTTTCTACTTATCATGATTCTTTAATTTCATATTATTTGGATATTTATTAATTGGAACATTAAATTAATCCTTACCGATATCTTACCTCAAAGCAATATCGACAATCTTTTAAACTGTGAATTCTTCTCCAGGAGCCATATAAACCAAACGTGCTTACTCATTATTTTTTAACAACTAAAAAAATGCATCATAACTTAATGGAATGCCTTTCTAAATTCTTTAATTATTTATATACATCTACACCATTTGTCAAAATCTCTTCTCTCGACAATCCAGTATCCTCTAAATCTTGCAATTTCTTAGTAATTTGAGTTTGGATTTATTTTAGTTACTCCTCTGATAAGTTTTTCAAAGCTCCTTTTGGACTCACATGTCCTTCAACAAATGTTTTAAACTTGCTTAATAACATTATGATATTACATTTTGATGTAAAGCATTTTCAAATGTTGGTACAGCAATGTCTTTATATCTCAAAAGGGACTTAATATAAGGCACTTCTTTAGACTATCTATGTAAAGTAGTAGGTGGTTTATGATCTAAAAATTAAGGATGGATTTTATCAAACTCAGGATTGGTTAGTAAGTCCTTCTTGATTTTTGAGAAGTGACGAGAGAGTCTTATAATTATCATATTTAAATAAATTAGAAATTTTATTGACTTTATTAATCTCAACTTTTAAGGGAGATCATTGACTATTTATTCACTTGTCTTGAAATCTCATTAGTAATAAATCAAATTGAGATGCTTAATGAAAATCAATTGTAAACTCTGAAGATTTAGGCTTTTAATGGATCAATTAACCACTCTTTGATATATATAAATCACATATATGGATTTTCAATTTCGACCATTCCATCAATCGCAAAACTATTTATCAAAGCTCCTCTGCAAATTACAAGTCCTAATATTCTTTGAGATGGCAATTCTCTCACTTCATCCAATACTAGATTGAGCAGATTATCAAATGATAATAAGGTTCCTTTGACTTGTCTTCCACCTTAAAATTATATTACAACTTCTTTGTTTATGTGTGATTACAACTTTATAATTGACTCTTTTGGTAATTAATTCATTAATTAATTTATTATTATGTCGACTATTAAACCATTCCAAATTTTCGATATTTTGGATTACAACAACATTAATTTAGACATCCTCACTGAAACAGTAACTATTAAACTAAATTTAGTTCAATGTTGGCTTCTATGGAAAGTACATTGCTAAATGGCCAGAATTTTGTATTTCCATAAAAAATCACTTTGGCAATTTCTAAGGATATTGTAAATACTTCTATTAATTTTTCAGTATTGGGAAAGATTGAAGGAGAAAAAACCAACAATAATAAGCAGAATTGGCATGGCCATATCAGCGTATATAAAATAATTTATATAGGCAATTACTGTAGCACCTGAATATAGAAGATAGGGAGTAGCAAGATTCCTGATGAATTACATTGAAGATGTAACAAATAGTTAAAATGGATGGTATGTGGATTTGTTTGTTCGACCTTCAAATAAAATTGCTGTGTTGATGTATTAAAATTTCGGATATGAAATATATCAGACTGTATACTAATACTATAGTAGTCAAAATGGAAAATACGAAGATGCATATGGTATTTGCCATTAATATCAAATTAGATATGAGGAAGTCTATGTTGAAGGATAAATAAAAACTAAAATAGAAACCTACTGGAAAAGTGATCAAACCAGAAGAATTGGAATTTAATTGAGTGCGTAAATTTAATATCAATCTATTAATAATTGTTAAGCAGAGTCTTGCAAAGTTCTTAACCAATATTATTAAAATTTGCTCTATAAAGTTAACAACTATATTAAATCACAATGAAATATCAAGCCTTCTTCTTTTTATAATTATCTACCATAAATTCAGCAAAGTAGGCACTCTAAGGATTCTTTTCATCATAAATGATATCTTCTAAATAAGATGTTCCCATATTGACCAATGATTCTCCATAGACTATCTCTGCATAGTTCAACTTCAAAATTGGAGTAGTTGGTAGCATCCAATAATACCATTTTTCATCACCCATGAATTACTTCATATTTTGCAAAAATGACTATTATCTCCCAAATTTGCCTTAGAAAGACTCAACCACTGTTTAATTGTCTCTAATTACTTAAATTTGATCCTAAAGCATTGAGATGACAAAAAATGAAAAGAAAGAACACATTGTTATTGCCAGGATGACTTCAAAAATCTCAAATTGATTCGCCTTTAATGAATTCCATATATCTAAGTAATTCGTCATAAAGAAAGAGTAGATCCACAATATATGTATTAATAGGATAGTTATAATGTAGCAAAACATGTAGAGTAGAAAGAGTACAAAATATTTTTAATTTAAAGCTCCTACACAATTATTTGTCCATTCGCAATGATGATCCATTTTAAAAATGCATTTATTGCATCTTTTACAATGATGTGCTCTAGGGGGTTTCCAACTATTGCACTTATCGCAAATATTTTGGTAATACTACAGTAATTGCGAATTATTAAGTAATTTCAAAGGCACTGTTTTCTAGAGTATTTCTCCAGGGTCTGAAAATTGAATTCTAACATAGCAAATTTCTGATATAACCCATAATGCTATAGCTATATTTCTTAAACATTTGATTAATAAATTCTGGTATTCATGAATGATAATAGTATACAATCCCCAAGTCATTAATAATTCAACTATAACAACTAGGCATAAGCCAAAGTAATTTTTCTTTGATTTTTATTTTTCTTCACGAACTTTTTCTTCCTACATTAAGCAAAAATTATTTATGTGTAAATTCAATAACAAATTTATTAAAAGATAAGATCGATTAGGACACATAATTTTAATGTTAAAGTGCACATAAGAGTTTAGAATCCACATTGAATTGAATTCACTTGAGAAATAGGTCACTATAATTAAATTTACACGAATTTGCCATAAATATGGATAATAATGCTATAGATTAAAATTATGGGATAGTGGAAGATTTTAAATGTCAATTATTTCTTTATGAAATACACTTTTTAATCGATCCGACTTGTTGATCTTTAATTTTATAATATATTATTGTATGATATTTCTAATTATTTTATTTTATTATACTTAAATCAATATCTTAAAATCTTAATTCTCCTAAGGAAATCTTATTAAGATTATTTTGGATAGGACTAATTTATAAATGATAATTTATGAAAAAATTAATATTATTGGATGATATTAAATTAATCTACTCATGTTTAACAAGGATCTGAATCCAAAGTAAAATGGTTGTTAGCTATTATAGTTGCGAGTTCAAGCATTGCAGGTCATTCTTCTAATAGAATTACGCTGAGATGAAGTGGAGTTCAACTCCATTACCCTTTGAGTTTGCCTCATATTAATTTCGAGATACTGTTAAAATAAAAGAAGGAGACAGTCTGTAGATCAGAGATCTCAAAGTATACGACAATTATTTGGTCTTCGAAGATCAGGTAAGCTCATGGTTAATCTGAATTAGAATCGAACATTTTGGCTTGACTATGAAAATAGTATTATAGACTAATTGCAAGACCCAAAAGGGATTCGCCTAGTGAAGTGCTTTGATCAAGTTGAATTTTATAGCGAGTCACATCAATGGTTTAAGTTACTTAAAAGACATACAATATAAAGTGATTTCCAGAAATAATATGTATTGATAAAAAAGATTAGTAAAGGAAGGTTTACTGAAGTAAGTTAATCTCTCATTGATTAGGTATACAGGACGAAAAATAACAGTGATGGGAACGATTATGCTGTTAAAATCTTAAGAAAATCATCGCTTATTGATGAAGCAGATTTAATTGCATTATTTAAGGAGATTAAAATTTTGAGAATAGTATAGACTGAGTTTTGTGTTAAATTCAATGAGATCTTCGAGAATTCAGAAAATATTTATATTGTGATGGAACTCCTAATAGGAAAAGATCTGGATGGACACATAGAAAAAAGTTCATTTTTTTCAGAGGAAAAAACTGCGAGATTCATATTTAGATTGATCAAAACCATATCATATTTGCATTCAAAGGGAATCATGCATAGAGATATAAAACCAGAGAATATTATATTCAGATAGATTGATAATCTTGATAGTATTTGTTTAACAGACTTTGGATTGGCAGATTTCTATCACAGTGATGGTCTCTACTTGTTTAAACGATGTGGCACTCCAGGATATATTGCACCTGAAATCTTAAGAAATGAACCCTATGATTACAAAGTGGATGTATATAGCATAGGAGTCATCATGTATTATGTGTTGGTAGGTAAAAATCCATTCGATAATGTTAATTCTACATAAATATTAATTAACAATCAACTTGGCTAAGTCAATTTCAATGATTGCAAATTAAGCAATACAGGATTGCAGTTTCTGAAATGCATATTGAATGATGACTAAAGTGATCGACTATCATCACATGAAGCATTAAATCACATTTGGTTTTAAGTTGAAAAAGTGTCTAAAATTAGATAATTTGTTTTCAAAAAAAAGTCTGATCAGAAAAAACATCAGTCTAGTGCATCACTTTAAAAGAAGGCAACTGTAAAATACAATAATCCATCCTTAAGTCCTACATGTAAAATCACCTTAAACTAAATTTATTCTCCATATCATAGTCGAAAGTTGTCATAAAAAGTATAGTTTTCTCAAGATCTCCAAAATAGCTAAAATACCACCACTAGAATCAGTCAATTTAGTATCTCTAACATAATTTAGCCTTTGTTCATCTCTAAATTCAAATGAATATTTACTTTTATTTATTTTAAAAATGATCCGCTTCTTATCTAAAATCGACAACTTTGGCGCTGAATTTAAATAAAGGATTGTGAATTCTGAACAAGAACATAAATCTATTATTGGTGGCATATTCACACTTTCTGTGTACAGTGTGTGTTTCGCTTATTCTATTTTTGTTCTTTCATAATGGGCATCCGGACAAATATTACCCAAAATCCTTTTAGAATCAACACTTGCAGCTTTCGAGAAATTTGAGATGCCTAACGAATTAATTGAAATAACCTCTATTCGCTACGATGACTCATTAATCGACCCTTTTGCTACATAAGGAAATATACTGATGCCGATTGCGGTCATATTAGAAAACAACAAACCAATTTCTTACCAATCTGTGTTGGCTGATTCCGAAACATCTAATTATGGAACAAATCTGATTGAAATGGAATAAATGCAAATTATCAAAAATGCTCACAATGATAAAACGTAAGAAAGCTGTAGATATTACTATTTATTAGTAACTGCTTGTTAATAATAATACTTAAAAGAGAATTAAACTTGTGCATCAGAGGAAGAAATATAAAACTATTTGAAAAATACATTAGTTCCCATAGAATTAGAAGTTAAATTACAATAATTTAATACAAAAGACAAAACACTATATGAAGTGGAAAAATAGTTACAATTTACTTTACAATAATCTCTCACCCTCAAAGCAGAATTGCTATTTCAAAATACAAATACGGTGATTGATGATAATTTGATATTTTCTAATTCTCAGTCTTATACATATTTCTCTGATTTTACTGTTTTGACCTAAACTATAACAAAGGCTAGCACTAACTAAATAGTTAAAGATGATGTTTTAATTGAAATAGCCTTCAAAGTGGATCCAATTGAAGTAAAGCAATCAGTTACTTATGTTAAATTTGGAGAAATGTTGGCTGAAGTGGGATCAATAGCAAGTTTATTATTAGCTGCTTCTTGGTTTATTCAATAATTTAATAGAGAAGAAATGGAAAATAAAATAGTTGATGAGATAATTAGTGTTTATTATCCATAATTTCGAAAGCTAAAGAAAGTCAAAAGTTGTATGGGGAAAACTATATCAATTATGCATGAAAAAGATTAGATAAATTAAGAAGAATTTCAAAAGTGGTATGAAAAAGTAAGGTAAAGTGTCCTTCTCAAGCTCTCAGTTGTCAATCAATTGCATGAAATATCTCGGTTATATTTTATATTGCGTTCATAAATTCCGTGTTAATAAATGATGAAGTATTAAAATTATGGTATTCCGTTGCCTCATAAACTGTTTGAGAAACATAGTAATGAGATAAATAATGAATTACCATCTCAGGAAATGAAAATGGAGGATATTGAAATTGAGTCATCAATACTGATAACAACTGGATTGTGTGATGATGATCTAAATATTCTCAATTATAAGAAGATCAATATTAAGAAAGAGTGATTTATATGATCCAAAATAAATATACAATTTAATTATTGAATAATATTCTTATTAATTTTGAGAATTCATTTTTATAAATATGATTTATCAAAAGGCCATTTGAATTTTTCAATAACTTGCTCAATCACATAAAATCAAATTCTTTTTGTTGATTATTTGTTAAAAAGATGAATTTATTTTTGTTTATAATAATAAAATCTATAATAAAAAACAAAATTATATTAAATTTTAATTGCATTAAATTTCAAACATTCAATATTTAACATGATTTATTATAGCAAATACTCACTTAATCAATTTTATTTGTAGACCATGATAAATTACTAATCTCATTTTCTGCCTTATATTCAAGTAGCGGATCTAAATTATTAAGATTTATACCAATAGAGTTTTAATCATTCTATTTACTATGTAGTTATGTGAAATCCCAAATCAAAGCTGATTAATCATCGGCTACACTGCATAAATGAGTTGTGGATTCTGGTGCCCACGCTATTGCATTCACATAATCTTTATGATTTCTTAATTTAGCCAGAGGTAGAAGTGGTTACCTGAATAAAATATGAATTAAACCTTGTATCCAGCAACGTAACATAGTTGACATCCATCTCTATGATTGCCAGATAATTTGTATCCATCTTATTCCAGGCTAATCTTACAATAGGATTATTGTTCTCTGTCTCAAACAGTACTGTTGAATGATCTAAGGCTCTAATAATTTTCTAAAATATAACCTTAGATCAAATTGTCTACAACTACCGTCTGCCCCCACAGATGCAAAAATTTAATGATCAACACTAAAACATATGTCATAGACTTCCTTATCATGAGCAATAAGTTAAGTAACTACAGTCTATTTGTCAATATCCCAAAGTGTGCATGTTGTATCTATTGAGGCAGTTCCAATATAATTTTGATATTTGCAGCTCCAATCGAAAGATGTTAAAGGAGCATTGAAATCACTTGTCTATATGCAGTTAAAATATGAATTAAATACATTTTTTAAGTCCCCCTTAATCTTGACTTGACAATTTACATCATCATATTCCCAAATCCTTAGATTTTCCCCACTTGTTGCCAGTAAATCAGGATACTTACCCTCGGCATCAGGGATCCATAAGACTTTGGTTGGAGCGTATCTATGATTGAATTTAGCTTTTTTGCAAAATGTTTCTTGTTCTTTGTCCAGCTGTAGTATGAACACCTATTCATAAAGAGAAGTACTTACTTCATTCTAAATGTCTTCAATCATACTGCAAATGGCGATTCGAGATTAAGGACTAGGTTTCGATTAAAATCCCATGGCATAAATCAACCAAGGAGCCTTATAGGTGTAGATTTAGTTTGAACTCTCCTGTTGCATGGAGTTGTGCATTTCGTTGGATTGCAAAATGTTATCTGGCTACTTCGATGCTTACTGTTCTTGTTGGCTCATTACTCAAATATAAATGAAATTTAATTCATTGGATATTTTATTGCTTTCTTCCTATAATTCTATTGCCTGAAAATATAATGCACAAAAGATAAAGAAATGAAATAATTATGGTTTATTGTATTAAATAATCTATCTCAAAAGAGTTCACGAAGCTCATCATAATTTTTTGAATTGAAAAGCTAAGTGCATTCTTCGGATAATGGATATCCTATGACTTTGGATAACAATACTAAAGGAACTAAGAAACTAGGATCACCGATGATAGTGATATCATATAATTTCTTATACTCTTCTAATTAACTAACATATAAATCAAAATATATACTAAGAATGATCCTATGCTAAAAATCCTATACTCACTTGATTTGGAATGTTTAGGAATTTAGTCATATAAAAATCACTTGGTAAATCTCCCAACAAAATCGTGTTGTTTCTGAATTGAATTCCAGAGGTTTCTAAAATTTTGGCTTTAGTGGTAGCTGTTACCAGCATCTCCATCTTTTCTAAAATGTCGTCTTAAAACAGCATTTGATTTGTATGTAATGTCATTTCATCGTAAGTGTCGATGTCGTGAATAGATGCTAAAATAGTGTTTATCACTCTATCGAGTCCGCCGCTGACAATGTGAAATGGAATATGTTCTTCCACACATTTATTAAAGAATGGTTCGAAAAGCTATCTCAAATAGATGTGCGAAGTATTTAATATTTAACATGATAAAGACTTTGTGAATTTAGCTTCATGAAAGGCTTCAGACACTTTCTAATACCATTCATGCATATGCTTATTCTTTTCATCTATTTTTATGCTCTAATCCTTCTCGATTGGAACATAGTAATCATAATACTATTACATTTTATTTTTGAAATCCTAAGGGGATAATTCAGACATTCTATGATAATATTCAATATATAAAACCTAAACAAGCTGAATGTTGCAGGACTAAGGAAAGAAGAAATCGTTTAGTCAAAATCTGTCACTATTTGTGTCTACTTAGCACCATCAGATATCATCTTCTCAATTTTGGATTTCAATTCCTCAGGATTTCGAATTACTAACTTTTCTTCGATAAATGAGTTTGTTTTCTAAAAGATAAGAATATAATATTTATAAACTTTTTCAGTCCATTCCCCAAGTGTAGGAAACCTCTATATTTACATCTTATATATTAATTTAATTAATCAAAATAATTAGAATTTGCTTAATGGATTTATAGTATAAACTATAATTAATAGATGCTGATTACATAATGTTCAATATAATTATCAAATTATTTTAATAGCCTTCTAATAAATTATCTTTATGCCCACTTTCTTATGTGATTTAAATCAAAACCTTGAGATGGAAGTCTCATAAAAATGTATTCTCAGTAAATATGCCTTTTTTTATTTCAATTGAGATACATATCATCATCTTAAGCATTAAAGATTTATTTATAAAAATATCAAAATCTAAGTCTACTGACGACAAATTAGATTCATTTAATTACATAAATGAAATGATTCCAAAAATCCATAATCATATTTTGATGCCCTTAAAAATACAAATTAATTTTAATTTGTTCCAAGATCAATCCCTTTAAATTGATTTTGATGATCTCTTAAAATTTACCTTCTTCCTTTATTTAGAATGGCAGTAGAAGTACTGTTAGCTTAAATAACATTTACAAAATCTCAATTTTGTTACCGCTTATGTTTCAATATTCTTCTTTATTCAGAACTTGATATTATTTTTGAAGTTTCTGTTTGTTATTATTCCTATTGGTATTTTGGTTTGGAGGTCTCTGGAATTACATAAAGATCTGTATACTCGAACTTAATTTATTAGACTTAAGGAAATGGTTGCATATCAGATTCTTCAGTTTTTATGGTGCAATTTACACATATAGAAGAGTCCATTTAGTTATGAAATTAATTAAAAAAACAAATAACACTTATCAAAACTTCATTTCAAAAGCCACAATACCTTTTCTATTGAAATTCTCAACCAGAAGTGTAAGACCTCCTATCAAAGATCCTCCAACAATCCCTCCAACAAAAAATGGGACAACACCTAGAGTAGTATATTTATTTAATGTACCCAATGTAGATTTGTATACAGCTCCTGAAATAGCACCGCAAAGCATATTTTTTTTCAGTTAATTAATATCAGCTAATTCATCTTCAAATAAGAGATTCATTCCTGCTCCGACGAAATAATAAAGCATGCTTGCACTAGCAGCAGCTTAACCATATGTCGATGTTCGTTTTCCTACAGCATTAAAGAAATTGTTGAGAATCAATTTTTTGGGCATATTAAATTATCTTGGAAATCCTTCAATAGCTCCTTTTAGTAATCCAATTGATGAAGCTAGAATTATGAAATACAGCCTACCTAACATGTAACTGACACCGACAGTGAAGCTTATCTTGTCACCAAAGTCTTATCCTGAATATTATTCGATTTAATTCTCGGCCTTGCTTCCCATAAATTAAAATTTATTATTAATTAACTTATTTTCATACCTCAAATAAGAAATTATAACAAAAACATATTGTAAGAGTTCATATCAACATTATTAGTGAAACTCTAATGCTGAAAGAACTAATTAAATATTTGAATAAATTTGATTTTATGTTTACTCTTTGAAACATTAAATTTAGATTTTTTATCAATTTAATTTAGAACATGTAAGCATATTACAATATTAATAACAATATTATAAATAATAATTGGAGTATTTGAGAACTGGTAATTAAACTTATGAATCAGGTCTTATTCATTAAAAGAAGTATAATTTCATAAATCAATTTTATTTCTTTTGCACGTCTGAATTAACAGTACTTCGTAATTTGACATTTATTATGATAAGCTATGACACATTCATTATGATAATTAAATTTCCTAGGACAAAAGTAGACCCATTTCCATTTCTATAATTTTTAGGTGAATTAAATTGAAATTATTGATTGGAATCATAATTGACAATAGAACTGCTTACCATCATAGAGTATATGAACAAGTTAAGCCATTAAAAACTTCATCTTGCTGTAGGACCGTATATGCAGAGTTAATTTATTTAATGAATGAATAAAAATATTAAATTATTGATCATCCTTATTTTTAGATGGGCAAGAATAATTTAAATTCAGGGGGCAATTCCTCTTCACTATATAAACGATCGCTGAAATAGATTCTTCTAATTCTGCAATTGGCATGTATTTGAACTCTATTATAATTGCATCTATATGTACCGTAATGTCTCTATGTAGTTAGTACCATATGCTCTTCTAGTGAAATCAGATAAATTGAACTGAATTTGATTCCATCCTTCATCCAGTCTCATAGGCATAGTACAGATAAATGGTTTGACTCTGGTTGTTGACTAATAATGTGTTTTAAGATGTACTTGATAATTAGAGGCTCTGAATCTTCTTCTAACATTTTTGTCATCCAGGACTTGCACTTCAAACGTAAAGTATTTTTTAAGCTAGATATTAAATATGATGAATTTACATTCTTAATAATCATTACTAAGAAAGGTAATTTGATTCCCAAAGTTTCTTTTGGATCAGCAGGAGCAGTAATGAAATTGGTACTCACATTTGTACCCATGATTTCTAGAACTGATGATTAAATATCTTAATCTGTAATTCGCTTGATATGTCCATTCTTAACTTTAATATTGGACCTATAAAATACTTTGTTTATCCCAAATCTACAAGGGCTTTGATCCTATTGAATATAAAATTGAAAGAAATCCACTTTAGAATGAGTTCTTGAACATCAGTTATTTTTTTATTTAATTAAACAATATATATATATCACATGCCATCCAGCAATTAAATTATTATACTCAAATTAAATTACCAACAAAAGTAGCTCTTTTGTATTTCTTACTCAAAGATTCCCAATTCACCACAAACTTATCACTAACCCAATATAATAGTTTTCCACTTAAAGATAAATTTTCCACTCTGCACCAACTCTCTATAAACAAAATCTTGCATCTTTTTCGAATGAATAATAACTACAATTATATTATCTATTACATATTGTGCAATCAAAACAATCACAACTGGAATACATGTCCCTGGACCATTAGTAATAAAGATATCCAGATCTCTGAATTTCAATAATATCAAAAAGGTATGCAGTGTTGCCTTGATTGTTGTGATTATCGAAGATAAATATGATTATTTGACTTTTCGACTTCTGTGAATCGTAATCCATTCCACTTTTGGCAAAGCAATCTTTTTAATTTATTAACGCTTTATACTTTGTTGTCCTCAATAAATTTAGCTACTCTTAATGGTTCCTAAGTATCAGCAAAGGAATGCATAAAATATAAATTCTAACACTTTTATTGGAAATCATAATTCCTTAAGGCCATCAACATTTCATAAGTATGTCCACCTGATCCAAATAAAATGAGCATATTGTATTTTTTATTGTATTTGGAAGCAATCCAGAACCTCAACCCAACATATGTCAACAGTAATATTATAATTGATAATGCTAACATAAATTAATTAATCAATTCTTTAGTACAGCTCTTAAGTATCTCCGTATTGGAGTCGAACTATAAAATGAATATAATCATTATATTTACTTTGTTAATATTTGCATAGGCATGAGTAACAAAAGAGTTCTACTTTTTCGCATAGCCTTAACCAATGACGAATTACTAGGAATCCATAAAAAGAATGCAATGAAAAAGATGTAAAATGCGAAACAAATAAACAGAGTTCCTCTGGTAATTGATAAATTCGTGAAGGAATCACTTATACTTTACTCTAACTTTTCAATCAAATATCTTTGAGTGTATCTTATGATAATCTTTTCCATAATCCTAACCTCTACACTAAAATTGGTACTAAGCAATAAAATTGCAAATTCTTTATTTTGTGCCTCTGTTTAATTTAGCTATCTTTACATTTCATAATTGAGTTGTAAGATCTTCAGATTTTCATAGAATTTAGTTAAGCCGATTGATAATCCATCAGAAACCGTCCCTTCTAATACAGTGTTACAATATTCCTCAACGATAAAAGGTTGTAACTGTACTAGAAGTGGACAAGGATTTTAAATGTACAGTTACTGAAATGCATTGATGAAATCTTGTTAGAATAAATCAACATTTTAAGTGAATTTAGTTTGCATATCTGCATTTACTTCGTACAACTATGTTAGGTAGGTTTCTATAAATGTTGAAGGGTTTGTACTAAATATACTCTTGTCGGGATTCATCATATATTCTCTAATAGCATTATCTCCAAGACGATATTAAGATTCCAAGAGGGATGTAGTATTCAAAATAGGACATAAATAATACGTATCTTCTACTACTTATTGGGCTGAATAATATTGGTAGATAAAGTAGCATTGGAGAAGAAAAAAGATAAAGAATGCTGTTATCATCAACTTGTAAATTTTGGCATTGCTATTTTTCCAAACTTTTTTTGTTTTCTTGTTCACCTTTTTAAATTCTTCCTGTTCTTGATTATGATTGAGATTGAATTAATGTTCCTCGTTCTCCTCATCCTGAATTTAATAATAATAATAAATACCTATTCTTCATCCCCAACATTTAAAATGGATAAGAATTTTTCACAATTTTATATTACTGCATGAATAAGTTATTCATTAATTTCAAAATAAAACAAATATATTTACTGAAGCTATCTACTAAAATAAATCAAGTAAAATGCTATTAAAACCTAAGCAACAAGTTACACAAAAGTCTGTAATACTAAAAAGGCTATTTTGTTCTTAAGTGAATTCTCAGATACTGATTTAATTGAGTAATAGAAATAATTCAAAGGAATATAAGAATATTGAGTTACTGAATTCAAGACGTTGTAGTTGTAGTAAAAGAAGTCAACATTTGAATCATCAAATAAGGAAATTTACTTTTAATTTAATTGAATTGCCTTGGCTATAAGTTAATCTATTGATTCTTTGAAGGTGTAATACTAACTGCTTCCATCTGATGAAAACAGTTCAATATTTTGAGTGAAATAGAGTGTTTCATATTTTTGATATTCCTCATTTATTTATGTATCTATCAAACTTAATTATGAATGAATTGTTATAAGTTCTTATATTTCCTAATCCATCAATTCTAAATTTATAATAAAGATTTCATCGAGATCAGACCTAGTATTTCTAATCTCGCCCTATCTGACCAATCTAAGATCTTGTAAGATAGCATTAATCATCAAACAACTAGATATGCGTTTGTTTGTTAAGCTTAAGTTGAATATCATATTTGATACATTAGTGTCGTCATTCAGATTAAACTGAAAGACAACTAACCCCGATGCAAAGAGAGTGAATAAGGCAATTTGGATAAACACATTAGTTAACTTTAAAGCCTTTGGAATGTGGGAATTATTTAGAAGCCTTTAGATGGAGGATTTAGATTGGAATAATTTGAAATAGTGTTAAAACTCTTAGATTTCTATTTCTTTTTCTTCATCTTCCTATTTTTTTGTTTGTTAGTTGCTTTCCTCTTCAATCTCTTCTGAGTCCTAGTTATTATCTTAAATATCTATTATTTGACTATCCCACAATCTTTTAGTTTTGATACCATCATCATAATTTACAACATGTTTAATAGATTATGTCATTTTCTTAGCCATTAAAAAGTAGTCAGCAATCCTTGATATTTTTAATGTATTTTCCTCGATATGACTATTATTGTTAATTGATTCTTCAATCTAAGTCAAACTCATAAAATCCATATAGAAAACAGTTGGTGGGATATATTGAAAAATGGGATATTTGAAATTTTTTTATTGTGCTTGAAGTAATATCACACCTGGTGAATCTGCATTATTAACTTTAAGTTTTTCTAATTTAATTATCATTCCGTATTTGTTACTATCCTTTAAACAAGGAAATTAGATGTACGACAGATAACATTAAAACTCAATCAAATCATATTAGCTTAAGGTTGTGTCTACAGTCTTAGTACTATATTTCATGGCATGAGGCTTAATTTATAATTTAGCTCCACTTTTAGAGAGAAATTCATCTTTTCTGAGATGAAAATCAGGAAATAATTCTTTGATATTAATTTTCCTCATTTTGATTCTTTGAGCATCTAATCTCAAGAATGAAATGCATGAACTTGAAATATGTTCAATGTGACCTTTTATGTCTAATAATAGATAACATAATTATTTAGGGCTAAAAGATTACTAATATTGGGCAATAAAAAAAAATTGATTATTTTGAGCTTACAGTAATTTGATAGTTGAAAAGATTGGTAAAATATAATTACTCTTTGTTACTAAATATACACTTTACGTGATAAGTTCCTTTTCTTATCTTGCTTTATTCTCTATGAATAGTTCCACACATTAATCATGCTTCTCATTGAAGCTAAAAATATAATAGTATTTTACATGCTTGGGATTATTTGATTAATAGATCTGTCAATTAAATCTGCTTTTGAATATCCTAACAAACTACAAAAAGACTTATTAACTGCATAAATATTAACTTTTTAAAATTAAGCTGAAGCTACCAAAGTTGGAATCGATTGATTACAAACTTCCTCTAATTCACTTAATTATTGTTATTTAGATTTTTAGAGAGTCCAAAATAATTATTAATATTAATCTGCCTATTCTTAATCATCCAACACCAATTAATAAAATCTCGATAAATAATAGTAGAGTTTTAATGATTTATTGTCTTAAAGTTTATTCCATTTGTAATCGATTTATTCCTCTAATTTAATAATTTTGAATCCATAGGCCATTAATTTACTCATATCTGGCACTTCTTCTTACAAGGCACTCCAGAATTCAACAACCTTCAAGGCCACTAATTCAAGTTGATCGATAAATTCTTTCGTCTAATTTAGTGAATTTGTTGATTCAAATAACTCAGCCTTCTTATTGGATTCCTCTTCAATAATTGTTTTGTATCTAAAGATATGGAACTCGTAGTCTAAAGTAGGTTTAAAATCCATAGCT
The DNA here is from genome assembly GCF_000165425.1 of Paramecium tetraurelia. Classification (NCBI taxonomy): domain Eukaryota; phylum Ciliophora; class Oligohymenophorea; order Peniculida; family Parameciidae; genus Paramecium; species Paramecium tetraurelia. The sequence continues at coordinate 74,184 of NW_001799255.1, read as the reverse complement.
TGATTTAGTTCTGACATTATCAAAGAATATGATCTTTATTAATTGAAAAGGAAATAGATGTAACTTAATCTTAGGGCAGCGTCATCTGGAAATTTCTTTATACCTTCATGGTATATTTGAATGATCAATTCAATCATAATGTAATTTCTATCTGTATAAATTAGATTTTCTTTGAATTTATTAGCCAATTACATTTTTAATTTCACACTGCAATCAGTTCTATCACAAATTTCCTTATGGATTTCAATAAAACTGTCAAGTAGCAATTAGGCTCTTTAACATTTTTCTGATCCTTTTATAAGCAAAACCAGATATTCGCATAAAAGGATGATTTATTTTCCATTTTTAAGTTTTTTTAAATTAGCAACAAATAGATCTACTGTTTTCTGTTATCTAACTGCTAAAATACCAATAATTAAGGGAACTCCTATTAACCATGCTTATACAGTCTTTTAAAAAGTTTAACCATCAAATGAATATGAATACAACATCATAATAATAGTCCACAAATTGACTGCAGATAAAATAGACCATATTCTCTGGATAAAAGTATCGTAATAAGGTTAATCCAAGTGAGTACTTATGAACATCCAGGCACTTCCTATGAGGAATACAAAGATAATGATAATTGTATATTGAGGAGTGGGTAATAATTGATAAACCATAATTTACACAAATATGTATAAAAGCAGTAGAGCAGATGATCTACCATTTCTCATTGCACTAGCATCTTGGCTAGCGTTTCTGGATTCATATGTTAGGAATGACACGAACATGGAAAACAACAATGTCACTATCAAACCTATAATGGCTAGAACTGCATGAATGTAATATTCTGAAGTCCAACATTCTTCTGATTATTCAAACATCATAACATATTTTCCCTATTTATTATATTCACATGCTAATAAACCAAATTACATCCTGACTATTGGCCAGAAGCCTATTGTGAGAATTATTTTAAGCAAGAATTTGAGCAATAGCAAAGGAGGCATTTATAGCTTCTAATTTTTAATAACAAAGGCTAGAAGCAGGATTAGTATGATGCTTAAGAAGATTAATCCAATACACATATAAAACACGGTCAAATAAGTGCGAATTCCAACATTCTTAACAGAGATGGTAATTGTAAAATATCTAGATAAACAACAAATATACTTTAATAACAGATTAATAAAGTCACTGTAGGCTTTATTCTACCATACGTATTGAACTTTGAGTCCAAAATTTAAATACGTGAATTGTAAATATTGAATTAAGCACAAAAGAATTGTTAGCCATCTGTAATCTGCCCATCGCTTCAAAATTAGGTAAAAAACTCTAAATAGACACAGGATTACTTGAATAATTTATATTTCAGAGAATTCACAATTTGATTGATTTATTCTTTCTTTTTCATTATTATTATATAATTTCATTATGAATAAATCATTTACTTAATATCCTTGAGCTTACTATTAAGTTCTTGAATTTATTACTGATTAGCCATAAGCATTTACTTCAAAATTTGATTTTGTTGATTCTTAGTATCAATAAGGAGCTTAAAGTCTTCGTTATCATTTCTAAAGCTTCTCTCAAAAGGAGGTTTGAGTGACAATTCTATGATATTAATATTGATGGTCATTGAACTTATATAGTCGACCACTCTTTGATTCAATTGTTTTTGTGAATCTATAATGCGTTGTAATTAGGACTTATTCTGTTCCAAAGCCTGTATGTGATCAAATAATTATCGTTTCTCGTCTTCATGTTTTTATTTTAAATCCTGCACTTCCTTACCAGACATAATACTCTAAGCACTCGTAGCCAATGACATTGACATTGCCCTGTTTTCAAAAGTAGATTCTTTTAGTTTTGTCTTTAAGCGTTCTATCTATTATTGTAATTCTTAAATGATCTTCTATTATTCTGCTTGAATAGAATTCTAATTTGAATAATTAGACTCTCTCTTAGATAACTATTTATTTTCCAAGGTCAAAGCATCAACTCTAGCTAATAGAATGGCAATTTCTTCATTTTTTTATTGAATATACTTGTCTTTTTTGGAATCATCAGGAGATTGCATTTATTGCAATTAAAATTTATAGCTTTCAATTTCATTATCTTTTAAAGCGAGTTGCAATTTTAAATTGGATATTTCAGCCTTCATTTCATTATACTAAGATTGATCTTATTATTCAATTATTGAAAATGCAACGCTTCTAATTGACTAGGATGTATCCCTACTCTCTATTTCCTACTTAGGCGCAGGTAATTACATTAGGTTTAACTTACTCTCTGCATCTTTTCTTCTCACATTCCTTAATATCCACAATTCAAGATCTTCATGGTTAGTATTCTTCAATTAAGTGCTGGCCAATATAAATATTGCAGACAATCCTTTAATGAATGAATCGTATTTTTTGATCAATTGTGTGATTAAGAATAGAGTTGTATCAAAATTGAACATGTTGATTGAGAATGTTAATAAGTATCTCTTCAATCTACTTTGTAGAAATTACTTCAGCAACTATTTTTCATCTTCTCCTAAACCATATCCTTTTACGCAATAAGTTAATATGCTTACGATGCATTCATCAGTGGGTTTCTGTTTGTAGATTATGCCTAATAATTGAAAAGTGGAGGCTTCTGAGGAAAAGCATAATAGAAAATTGGCCAAACACACTAATTCGGCTGAAAATTGAACTTCTGGATTCTTCGAACAAAATGTCAAACAAACATTCTACAGTTTTGTGTTGTCTTTGCCTACTAAATAATAAAATTCTTTTAAAGAATAGTTAATATTGTCAAAACCACTTATTTCTGTTTTATCAAATCTAATTTTAGCGCTCTCTCGAGCATTCTTATATTCCTGCTAGGTTAGTGAGCCTCCCAACCATTATTTCGATAAAGTGTCTACTCCGTAAGCAATATGATTCTACTCCACAAAATTCTTTATTTACTCTGATTCCTTGAATTAGACTTCCATATACCTCTTTACAGATTTTGCACATTCTATGCGGTTTTGAGGATTCTTTGCCATCTTTTTTTATATGGTTGATCTTGAATGGAGAACATCCCTCACATACAGCTCGCAAACATCTGCATTATGTTTTATTCATACCTTTTGCATTGATGTTCCCTCGTTGTAAAACTGAAACTCTTACTGCATATCTGACATTTTGGAAGCCTTCCCACGCACTTCAGGAATATTGATAAAGGTTATAAATTATTTCATTTTTTTATTAGCAGTTCAAGTAATTTTTATTTATAATATTTTTTTATTTTCCTAAATTCCAAAATTCTGATGATTATCTCAAAATAGCAATTCGATTATTTTATTATTACTTACTTTGTAATCGTTAACAAACCAAAAGTAAATTTAAAGATAATAAAATATTTTTACAGCTTTATTTGATAAATACCCAAATGGGTTGTCGAGTAATGCGTATATCTTAGATTAGGATTAAACAGAGATTTATAATAGAAATCTGATTATCAAAAATGGCTTAATCTAATAGATATTGACATAGCATATACACAATTGAATAAACTGTAAACTTAAGAAATCTAACAATCTTTCCACTGATGAATCTCATTCAAACTTAATTTGGATTTATCAACTGAAATAAAGATTTTACACATATTTCAAGTATGTAATTTTGATAATTATCTTAAAGAATGATATAATAAATACTTATTTTATCACCTTAGAACTATTTTTAATAATGAAATTGCCTATAATATAAACTATGCTTATGACCGTAAGAAGTTAAAGTACTTAATTGATATCTTTCTAAGATTTACATAAAAATTACAAAAATAGTTAACGAGTGATACTTAAATGTTTGTTTAACATTTTAAATGCAAATCTCAAGAATTGTTTTTAGTAACACAATTGAGTTTCATAATATTTCTTGAATCTTATTCTTCTTTTTACTTGGAATTTTATGATTCATAAATTTCACGTATTGGAATGGCTTGTTGATGAGAGACAAAAATGTGTCTAGAGTAAACTAAGTAAGTTGATATGGAGAAAAGTAGAGAAAATTAATCTTAAGCACTATTATACATATTATGAGTATAAATTAGTTAATAATTTTAATACACCCATTTAATCCTTAAAAAGGAAATATAATGTGAAATGATAACAATATATATTCATAAATAGCGAATCATAAATGATATTTCAAATAATTGATTTAGATGAACGAACTCTATTTAGAGTAGATCGCAATTCAGCAACAACTTATTTTGTTACTATTTTGGTTTATTGAATTTGAAATTTATCACTGCTTTGTTATCTCATATGGAAAAAAGTAAACCTTTTGGCTGCATCTTAATCTATTTTTGGCTTTAATTTTGGTTGTCTGTATTTGTTATTGTCTTCATTCAAATAAGTGGATAAATTTTTAGTACTGTAAGTGCTTTCAATCCCATCATATTTTTTGGATTTATTTAATTACAGCTTGCTATCTTATTCTTCTATGCAAGCTCCATGACATATTGTTCTTTTAACTATTTTACTTTTGATCAATCTAAAAGATGAATTCGATGTGTTCAAAACTGAAGGTTACATGATTATTTAAAATATACAAATAAAAATGTTTACTTATAACACTATAATAAATGAAATATGTATTTGTTAATTATTTTATAAAAATGAACTCTTAACAATATTAGCAAGAAATCTGGGATATGAGAGTCGCAGTCAGAGTAGAACTCTAAGATAGCAAAATACCGCCCATGTATCTCATGATTTATAGATAACATTATTTGCTTTTCTATTACCAATAGATCTTTGATGTACAAATATCTGAATTATAAATTAGCATTTTCACTCCTTTACTCCTTAGGTTAATAAAATAAATCAAATTACTTTCCAATGCAATGAAGTTCAGTTACCATATTAAATACCTTTTGGGGTGTTGGTGGATTTACATCCTAGTGAGGACATATTCATGCCTATTGAATTAAAATTAATCTACACAAAAGAAACACATTTTGTCGATTTAGAAGATGAAATTAAGAACCAAATCAAATTTAATCTAAAATAGGCTTGCTTTGGTCGTTACAACCATGAGGGATATGGAACTCCACTTAAAAATTTAACATAATATATGTCCATAAGCGATGAAAAGTAAGCCTTAAAGCAAATCAAGTCATTTGAAAATAAGGAGGATCTCTATAGATATTATAAGAAAATATTCGAATCCCCTAAAACTGGAAGGATATAACTTCCTATTAGAATATATTTCAAAACTGGAGGTCACTTATAAACTATAATTGAATTGAAGGACTAATAATTAACAATAGGGCAAGCCTTAAGCACCAAATTGTAGGGAGCTACTTTTATATTCAACGGAGCTCACTTAAATATGAGCATACCAGCTCAAGATTTTTATGATTAGCTTTACTCAATTGATGGATTTTGTTATTTTGTTTGTGAGTGAACAGTTTGTTTTATTATTAACTAGTAACATTTTTGTTCATGAAATCAATAATCATACATAAATATTTTAATATTCTATCTCAGATATTTGGCCAATATGATTTTTTAAATGAAGTATTCGTTTTGATTTCATCATTTGAAATTTCTGAAGTCATCTTCTGTATGGAATTCGGAGCATCGGATTGAATACCATCAATTTAAAACACCATCCAAGTCATATCCACTCTATCCATTTATTAATTAGTTACTATGTAAATTTATCAATGAATACTTTATGGTAATCGAAATTCTACCAAAGGGTATTTCAATTCATTTAAATATACAGTTATATGAGGATCGGAATCTATCCAATCTTGATTAATCCCCGACTTTGATAACAGATCTAATGACTCCTATCGAGTTAAAAATCTTTTCACAAATAAGGTGTATCTATAAGGTTCCAATTGGGTGATATCCAATATCTCAATGTGTTGATCTTCCTTTGAAATTGAGATGTGTTCCATTCCACCACAACTTTTCGACAAAGGTCCTGTTAAACAACTGTGTTCATTCACTTTGAAAATACCATACAAATCAAGATTTAATGATTTTGATGACCATTCTAAGATAACTCTTACAGAATGTTTTTGAATACTACTAGTCAATCGAAATATATAATTAGTTTTTGGTATTCTTCTCTATAAATCCAAAACTGAGCATGTCCTTTTGTAATCTGTAAATTATTATAATATAATACTTGGCTTGTATATCATTATTGTATAAGAATTACCTTAACTGAGGTTGTTTAAAGTAACACTCCCATTCTCATCAGTTGTTAATTCATATAGGTTACTTTCCAATTATTTTATAATTTAGCAAGATTACGACAAGAATTTTCCATCATATATTTCAATTTACTAAAATAACATATTAAATTTACACTATTTTAAATTGGTTAAAAATTGGTTGCATCTTCGATGACGATTTTAATATTGTAAAATTTGAATGCCTAATCAGCATATTTTTGTGCATCTTTTGATACTCCTTCTAAAATTCTTTTTTTTTGAATTTCATAAAACTCTTTTAAGATTTCAAAATCTGCAGACAAAGGATTGTCTGAACAGAAATATAAATTATTATTGATAAAATTCTCTGCCTCCTCTATTTTCCCTTTTATCAATATCCTATCAAATGGTAATGTTTAGGGTTAGAAAAATTCTTTTGTTATATCATTATCAACAATAATTGACAAATCCTATTAGTTTACTTCGTTAAGAATAGTAAATTACCCATTTGTGCCTTAAATTGCTAAAATAATTCTAATTAATGATATTATAATACCCCTTCTAATTATTATCGGATGAAAAAGTTATTTTTTGTAACATCACCGCAGTAATTTGCTGACAACTTTATAAATTATGGAATCCAATAAGCTTCTCTTATTTATCAAAGTTCTTATATACAGGAGTAGGCAAAATAGTAATTTAATTTAATACAGATTATTCTCTAGGTAGAAATAATTAACAATTCTTACTTAACAAGAGCATGTTAAATTCCTATTTGGAGATCAGGAGTGAAATTGTAAGTGCACACAGTAAGAATAGCCAGGATTAGTAGAATAATAAAGACTACTCCATCTCCAACAATGTGCATTTTGTATTTTTTGAATGTGCTCTCTGATAGTATTGCCGCATTAAAGGACTAGACTAATCCAATCATGATGATTAAATTAATCCAAATGGTAAGACTATTAATTGGACTGAATAGATAATTTTAAACGGCTTTGCAACATTATAAATTAACGCATCCCAGTTTAATATTGGAATTCGATTCCCATTCGTAAGTTTGTTGATCTTAATCACAAGGCAAATATGGTGATAGATCCAAATTTAAGTATTTTTATGAGCATTATAATTCATCTTTTAAACTTGTCTCAGATATTGTCTACATTGCAAATCTACATCCATTGGGTGAAGATAATTCTAAATTTAGGGATTGGATTCTTCTGACTAACAAACCATTTACACATGCTGCCATGATGCATAGACCAACAATAATGTAGCTTATGGTAACAAAAAACACTTTAATTTTCTTGACATTAAATGTTGCAACAAGGATAGTCAATATAAAGAAAACCAATAGAATTATTTTGATGAATGAAATTTCAATGTTAGTACTTGAAACCTAATACATTTAATAATTAATTTAAGAGATAACCTAGGATAGATGAAACCCATACTTTTTTGAGGTAATATGCTGCAAATGCCAAAAATATTAGATTAATAGCAGATGTAGCATAGATGATCAATCTTTGAACTCCGTACTCTCTAATATTGAATTATCTACTCACATTAGCTAGATAAAGCAGTAGAAATATTTCTATTATAGTCAAGGGGAGTATCAATATGAATTGGTTGTAGGAGTTATATTCAATCAAGCCTAATACTAAGCCAGCTTAGATTGCGCAGAGTATTTATGTGAATAGAGAATGAAAATAAGGTATGCTTGATAGTGGGAATCCCTCCTGCTGATTAATAACATCTCTCACTATTTGAAATGTTAAACTCCAATAAAAGGAGAAGATGCATACAATCAATATGGCTACCTTTAATTTATGTGGCAAATTACATTATTGAGTCCCAAAAGCAAATATTCAGTCAATCCATTAGAACTGTACCACATGTATGCAATTACTATGCTACACAATGAACATATTATGCAAATCGGAACCACCCATTTCAGAGATTGCAAACCCTATTTCTGAACCGACGGGGAATATTGATGTTTTGTGATTTATATGGGGTTGATATCCTTATTCATAACGATAATGTATATTTATTAATTATTATTCAAAATTATCAAAGACACTTTACGCATTTTGGATTGCACAACTTCAAAGGTAATTGCCATTATTAGTAGCCTTGCTGAGATAAATTATGCATCTGCATTTCCCCTGATATTAATACTCCTCTCCTTGTAATATATAAGAATAAGTTATTTTTTATAACGGATCTTCCAGAATTTTATATATAAGAATGTAAATTTAACAAATAATTTGAACTTCCTTAAATTTTGCAACTGCTCACATCCGTAGCAATCATGTCCTTATCTTAAATTGTCTAAGCAATTCTAAATTCCTTCCTCACTATGCTAGAATTTTGGTGTTATTACATCAAGCAAACTCACTTATAAAACTTTCTTTCTTCATCATACACATTCATACTCTACTTTTGTTGAACCTAGTAAAGTGATTATGGATCAAAGCACTAAAAATACATTTATATTATTATTAATAATGGGTTGTATGAGTGCCAAAGATGTCCAGTAATCTATTAACAAAAACATCTATAATAATATGAAATAAATACACATCATAGCCTTTGATCAAGTAATTGTTTATATAAATCTCCACAGCTTTTTTTATTGCAATCCCAATGTTTAAGAGATCTCGATCTTCTACAGAGTAAGGTGATATCCAGAAGAATCAATATGATCAATATCACAAAGGCTCATCTTCTCAATAACCCTCTATTGACTGAAGCATATAAATTGTGGACTTGGGGTGTTTCACTTTGTAACAGGGGAAATTCAAAAGGAATGAATGTACATTACAGTTTCAGCAACCCTAATGAATCAGTTGAGAAGAATCCTACATTCATTTACAATCTAGGTTCCTGCAAAGAACTTAGATTTCTTTGGTTCGCTATAATTCTCAAGGAATATGTTGAATATGTATAAATTGCAAAACAATAATTTCCAGAACAGCGTCTCAAGGCCAAAGATATTTATGACAAATTGAAGACTATGAAAGAACAATCTTAAATTTACTTAAATAACCTATCGCCAGCTGAAAAGGTTGAAGCCTTTTCAAATATTGAATATAATATGGGTAAAATTCATAAAGGATTGCACAATGCAGATTCTTTTTATGAACATCTAAAGGAATTAGAGTTTGAGTTATTATCAGTTATTGATAAGAATAATCAATATGAAAATGAAGCAGATCAATGGGGTCGTAAACTATATAGAGATCTAGATGTCATACTTATTGGCGATGATTCCTATAGAATGAGAGCAAAAATGAATAGTTTAGTATTATTGTATCATCCGGGTAAAAAAAGAGCATAAGAAGAAGAAGATTACTATTATAATGTTAAATTAGAACGTTCAAAGATTAAACCTAAAATTATGAACAATGGCGAGGAAGATAAGAAGTTTAATTGTAAATTAAGATGGACTGGTTGCTCTGAAGTTGATAGAAAGTGGAGTGAAATCTCATACATTTTGGAAGAACACAATGAATAAATGAAATAAATAAAATAGATTAGAAACAAAATACGGAATGAATTATAAACATATAAGTATGAAGATGACAATTTGATTGAAGCCTGGAAAATTTATTGTCTCTCTTTATTAACTGAAATAAAGGATGTAAAGATTACATTAAACATAAGTGATTAAGAATCAGTCTAGAGGATTCTCAAAAATTAAGTACCTTTAACACAGAATTTAGAACTACAATCCAAACTATTTAGTGAATATTTCTTCATAATAAGACCTTCAAAACAGAAGTAACTGAAGGAGTATTGGAAGAAGTTAGATTTTGATAGGTAATGGATTTAAGGATCATTTATGAACTATGATTAATTCAAGTAGATGCATCACTAAGATCAGTATAACATGATGACAAATTCAGCCAAGAATATATATGAGTTTACTTCTAAGAACCCTGTTTATCAATAGATTTATGAGAAAAGTGATTTATTCATTAATTCATTTAGAATACGTGAGATTAGAGTAAGAAGCTGAGTAGTTATTTAATAATGGGAAGTCTATTTTTGAGGAAATGCAGATACTCTATGAATAATATAAAATCGACAAAGACGTTGATAAATTAATGAGATAACAATTAAGAAGTGATGATATTATTTTAAAGAAAAAATAGAAACTTTCCAAATATAATTGAATTAATTTATTATAACCTAATTAAAATAAAGATAAAATTAAATTACATGGGGCAGACTTGCTGTAAGAAACGTTAGACTAATAAGAGTCATTAGAGCTAGTCATCAAAAATGGTTCTTGGTGATTCACATTAATTGATACTCACAAATCCAAATAGTTTTTAATCACAATAGGGATTGTAACAATATAAATAACTATGCTCCCTATTGTAATTGGTAGGAAATTTGGACTAATTAAAATCAAAGACTAGAGATCACATAAGATAATTATTTTCATAAAAAAATAATTGCTAAATAGTAATTTAAAACAAAATAAGGAGAGAGTTAAGAAATTAAGGGTTGATCAGACCCCCTCAATAAGATGACGAGTGTATATTAATCTAGGATAAAAAGTTCAACAAATCAATACAAACTTAATTATTAATAGTGGCTGAAACTATCAGAATATTATAATAAGATCAAGAGTTTCAGCTGAGGTTTCCCACATTGTGTGTATCCTTCATGGAATTGGCGGATAGTATTCAATCCAACGGTTTATGATTTTGTAATAATTCATATTTATATGATTCACTACTAATTTCAAGATTTTAATGTTACTATATTTAATTATAATTACAACTTTATATTTAGAATAGTAAATAATAGGTTTCTCAGCCGTAAGTGAGCTAAATGAAACTCATTTTCTAGTGAAATATAAATTTATGAAAATACAACTTTTGTCAGAAGAGTAACCAATATTAATAAGGAAGAAACAGAATTAAAAGGACACAAAAATTGTCTCTTGTCTTTAAGATAGATCCTGTTAATCTTTGATGTTCTTATATTGTGTTATTAAATTAAATCAGTATCTTTTTAAGAGCAATTAGTCTTGTGTTAATTAAATGTAGAAAAATAACAGCATATGATGGAGGGCAAAGAAGTGGATGAAAAGCCGATGTGCCAATTTTAGAATATTGATTGCATTAATTTATGCGTTGTAATTTTGTTGTATTGCAGAAATTATAATACAAAGATTTACCACTCAAGAGTTTATAAAAAATTATATGGAATAAATTTATATAATTAAGGAATGGAACGTAAACTTTACTTCGGAGCAGAGTAGCAGTTGCAAAATAAACAATACAATTACCCTACAAACTTTATACAAACAAGCAGGTATGCAATAAATCTTAAATGAGGTACAATCTAATTACTTTCCTTCCATATTCATTAGCATTGCAATTCTAGAGAATGGCTAATATTTATTTTCTTATCATTGCAATATTGTCCTTTTTCAAATCCATATCTCCCTTTAGTCCAATAAATTCAATTGCGCCTTTACTCTTTGTGGTTTCTTTGTCCATGTTAAGAGATGGGTACGAAGATTATCAGAAACATCTGAGTGATAACGAATTAAATTCATCTCCAACTACAATTTGGAGTAATGGAGGTTTCGTTAAAAAAACATGGAAAGATGTACTAATAGGGGACATAATAAAAATTGATGAATTGGAAATTATTTCAGCTGATTTAGTTGTTTTATAAACATCGCAAGATGGGATATGTTTTATTGAGACATCCTCTTTGGATGGGGAGAAGAATTTGAAACCGAAATAGGCAGTAAAAGAGACTCAAACAATTGAATGCAGACAAGGAATAATAGAGTGTATAAACCCAAACCAATTGCTTTATAATTTTGACGGTACACTGTTTTTGGAGAGCAAGAAGATTCAATTAACTCATAAGAACTTTTTATTGAGAGGATCAAAACTGAAGAATGTCAAATGGGTAATAGGTGTGGTGGTTTATACAGGAATCGATACCAAAGTGATGAAGAACTCAGAGGACCAAAAAAATAAAATGAGCAACATAGATAAATTGATCAACGTCAGAATTATCTACATCTTAATTATGCAAGCATTCATTTGTTTAATTTTGGCAATAATATATGGAATTAATTGCGATGTGAAGACCATTAACTTTGATTATTTTAGCAGAAGCTTTTCTGGCTACACCTCTTATCATGGAGAAGATGAAGTATATGCTCCAGACGTCCCAAATTGTGCTGTGGCATCTTTGATGACTTTCGCTGCCTATTTTCTACTTTTAAATACTTTTATACCAATAAGTTTAATAGTATCTTTGGAATTTGTCAAAGTAGGCTAGGGAATATTTATGTAAAAGGATGGGGAAATGTACACTGCTGAAAATGATAAGTATGTTAAAGTGTTCAGTACAACCATTAATGAGGAATTGGGATAGGTCTAATATGTATTTACTGATAAAACAGGAACTTTAACTTGTAACAAAATGGAATTCAAAATATCTGTCTGTGGAAATGAGATTTATGGAGATATGTCCATGTTTGATAAGCATGAAATGAGCACTTTTGTTGGCAATCAAATATTAAGAAGACAAAGCACTTTACATTAAAGGAGATCCACAGTTGTTAATGAAAAAGCAGGCATTGAATACACATTCTCTGGTGCAGTCATTTAATCCATCATTTCTGAAACTGATCCCAATAAGAACCCAATCATAGATCTTAATGTTGATACCTATTTGATTAGAAATCAAGGAGATTTAGTCAAAGAAAATCTGATGTTGTTAGCCACTTGTCATGAGTGTGTTCTTGAATTTTCAGATGATGGCACATTTAATTACTAAGGACCTTCTCCAGATGAAATAGCATTAGTAGATGCTGCTCGAAGATTAAATATTCTCTACAAAGGAATTACGATGGGCATTATGGAAATAGATGTTCTGGGAGTTAAGGAAAAAGTCGAACTCTTGTTCTCTTTTGAGTTTAATAGTGATAGAAAGAGAATGTCTGTGATCATTAAGCATAAGGGAGTGATTAAACTATATACCAAAGGGGCTGATGCTATTATCAAATAAAGATTGGGTCCAAAACAACCATTTCTAGAGGGTATTGATAAAAAGTTGGATATGTTTTCAAGGAAGGGATTGAGAACTCTATGTTTGGCCATGAGGGTACTTGATGAAAGAGAATTCAATTAATTTTCATAAGCCATGAATGATACTCTAGGTGGGAATGACACTGAAAAATAATAAACTGAATTGATCAATAAAATTGAAACCAAATTAACACTCATTGGAGCTACAGCTGTTGAGGATAAATTATAAGAAGATGTTCCAGAAACATTAGCAGACTTTCTTAAAGCAAATATAAATGTGTGGATGTTGACTGGAGATAAGTTAGAAACAGCTGAAAATATTGGTCGATCTTGCAATTTGTTATAAGAATAAATGGACGTTTTCACTTTAACTCCTGGCTGTGACATCCTTAATATATTTAATCAAATTGCAGATCATGTTATATAGAAACCTGATACTAAAAGAGCTATGATTATAGAAGGTATTGTATTGGCTGAATTAAACGAAAATGAAAATCTAACCAAATATTTAATATTGCTAGCTCCTCATCTTCATACTGTTATTTGTTGTCGTGTTACACCAAAATAAAAAGCGGATATGGTGAGATTGGTTAAGAATGAACTCGGAAAGATTACTCTAGCTGTTGGTGATGGTGCTAATGATGTTAATATGATTTAAGAGGCACACATTGGTATTGGAATATATGGTCAAGAGGGTATGAGAGCTGTTCAAGCCAGTAATTATGCTATTGGTTAATTCAAATGTCTCTGGAAATTAGTGTTATATCATGGAAGATAAAATTACATTCGTATTTCAGAAATGATTTTATACTTCTTTTACAAGAATATCATTTTTACTATCCCCCAGTTCTATTTTGCCTTCTTTAATGGATTAACAGGAACAAGTGTTTTTGATGAATTGTATTTCTTCTTATCATTTTACATAGCTTTGTCTCCTTTTACAATACAGTGTTTACATTCCTCCCGGTGGTAATAAGAGCCATTTTTGATGAAGATGTGTTCTATACACAATAAAGAAAGCAAACCATATTAGGAAGCAAAAAAATTACTGAGGGATAGGAGGAAAATGATATACTTAGATAGAGTTATCCATTACTTTATTATATTGGGCAAAAAAACACTATATTTACAAGTGAAAAGTATGTTGATAGTAAATTTTTAGGTTTTTTAAATGGTTTTCAATTGGAATATTCTAAGGATTGGCATGCTTCTTTTCATTCTACTTTGAATTAAATGATACTACATTTGTTAAACAATCTGGATATAACAATGATTTATGGTTCTTTAGTATGTCCATGTCAACTGCTATCATGATTGTAATTAATAAATTCAATATTAGCTTGTTACATTAAAGCTAGCATTAAACACACAATTTTGGACAATCATCACATGGGTTGCCTACCTAGGAACCAGTTTAGGTACTTATTTTGCCTATATGTGGGTGTCTAACATTATTCCATCGTCTGCAATATATGGAACAACATAGATGTTATTTTCAAGCTATGCCTTTTATTTGAGTCTTGCATTGTCTGTTTTGTCAATGTTTATTCTTGATTTGTTGATGTTCACAATTAAGACATCAAAGGATACGCTACTTAACTATATGAAAAGATAAGCTAGACAAAAGTAGCAATTGGATTAAGCTAAAATATTCAAGTTAGAGAAGAAGCTCAAGGAACAAATTTCAGAAATGGAAATGCCAGACTTTGAATTGCATCAAAAAAGGAGCTTGATTAATTCCAATCTCTCTCAGAGCCAAGGCAATTTGAAATAAAGTGCAAGCAAGGATAATTATTTATGAGTTAATTTAAAATAAATAATTCATCTAATTTAAAGTACAAAGAGATATTTAAATTGTTTTCAGGGTTACGTCATTTGTAGTTTGGGCTATTTATAATACTAAATTAAATTTATTAAAAAATATATTAAAAATACACCAAACTGAAATGGGAATTTGCAAATCAAAAACAAAAGATCACGTGGATGCCTAATTGTAAGGCTCCTTCGCATAAGTCATCAATTAAGGACCTGAAAAGAACAATATTGAGGCTTTGATCAATGAAAAAACACAATCTCAAGAATTGTACAATCCATACAGAAATCCAATTCTTAACAGACGTCTTAGATAGTCTCTAGCCTGATTGATTCTATATATATGTTGTTTATTTATAACTTTCTGAAGAATTTACATAAATTTCCCTTTAAGTACATGAAATTTGTCAATTTCTTATTTCATACTATTTATCATGTCGTATTTATATTAATTAGTATCTTGATCAATTAATTAAATAAAAAAATGGGAACTTGTGCTGCTCAAAAATAAAAAAGAATCTAGAATGATGGAGAATTATCAGAAACCATGCTCAAAGTCAGAATGTCTAATGACAGTCAGGCTGTTTTGAGAGAGAAAACTAAATAAAAAGGAAGTTTTAATCCGTTTAAAAATCCTATAGTAAGTAGAAGAATTAAGGAAATTCCTGCTCAATCAAACAATTGCCTACTAATTGAATGAAAAATCAATACTAAATATAGATTCTATTGTGTTAAACTGTATAAATTAATTTATATTATATAAAATTAAACAAACTATTTTTAAACTTAAAAAATAAAAGTGTGACTTTTTTTCAAATTATTTCTAAGATTTTATCATAGCCACATCTACCTTTTCCAAGTTTTAAATGGTTAATTAGAAAAATTATACACATCTGAGAATTATCTTTAATATTTTTATGGAATAATAAATAATTTATATTTAACAACTAACTTGAGTTGAGATGTCTTTATTGATGCAAAAATTAATAAAGATTTTGAATACTTTTAATAGAGATGGAGTTAATAGTAAAAAATATTGTAATGAATCCTATATTTGAAATAATTATTAAATTGAAAATTGTATTAACTTTTTTCAAAGTATTTGTCATTTTGCATTATTAATTGATATTAATGATTGTGTTTTTAAATAAATAAATAAAAGGAAATAAAATCATAATTTCCAAACATGAGTGTAAGGAGACTTAGAAGTGGAGGTATGCATGCAAATTCGGAAGAGGAATACTTGAATGTATGATTTTATGTGTATTGCTCTAGAAAATTGTTAAGTTAGAGAAACAATAAAAGAAAAAAACTATTAGCTAAGATGATGAATACTTTGATGGTTTCATTGTAAATTCATAATTTACATTTGAATGCATCGAACAGCCTCAACTACCTTAGATCACTTAGAAATCTCACTTTATTTTAATTATGATTGATGATCTACATTTAAGTCCCAGAAGACTGCAAAATATGATCGAATACAGTAAGTTCATGTTTAAAGTAATTTTAGCAGACAATTGTGAAACAATGACTCAAAGTACGAATGATGATTCCTCAACTTGGAGTCCTTAAAATATGAACTATGACTGCGTAGTTCACACATATACTTAAGAATGTGTGAATCATCTTTTTAATATCTGGATAATAAATACTCGGAATATAAATTCAACTTTTAAATGTATGATAACTATCAATAGTAGATTGCTATTACCAGCTATTTGAAGCCTTTATATGCGTCAACAATAATAAGAACAACTTATTTTAAGAGGTTTTTGAGGAGATAAGACAAATAAATGGTAAAGTTCAGTAATTCCACATTAAGGAAAATGATGAGGTAAACCATTATTAATATGCTAGGTTTCCCCTGAAAGGAAATAGATAAATAATCTTCAATAAATTTTAAAAACCTTAATCGATTCGAGAACTCCATGAAGATAGCACATTAATGTAATTTTTGTTTATTGTTTATGTTTCTATATTATAAATAAGAATTCGCATCTATTTATATATAAAATATATACAAACACTTTTAATTAATAAATTAATTATTTTAATAAACAAAAATGGCAGATCAATCATAAGCAGAATATTTGAACTTAAAAGTCAAATCACAAGATGGTGAAGAGGTTTTCTTTAAAATCAAAAAGGCCACATAATTTAAGAAATTGATGGATGCCTATTGTTCTAGGCAAAATGTATTATGAAGTGAATATTTTAGCTCCAAATCTAAAATGTGAGATTCTTGTTTGATGGAGAAAGGATTTTGGAGACCTAAACACCCGCAGATGTATATTTAATTCTTTATCTATTAGATTGGAATGGAAACCGGAGACGAGATTGATGTTGTAATTGAATAAGTTGGTGGATATAAAATAATGTGATGCTATCATTATATTTTATAACATATAATCTATACTCACCATCTTTCCTTTTTACTTATATCTTAGATCTGCAGTCTACATATTTTATACTATACCTAATTTATATATAACCTTTTGTTAAATCAACTTATTATATAGTCAAATTCTTTTAATAGTTATTACATGAATGAAAATCATTTACAAAGATTGCCACAAGAAGTTTAATATCACTTCAGTCAAACCAAGTTAAATTTCTACAATATAAATTCTTATAGACTAGTTCTTAAACTACATATAATTTCCTTTATGTATATAGAAAATCTTAACCTACCTTAAAGTTATGATTGTTCTATTATTTAATAAGTGTAGCATGAACAATAATTAAATTTCCCATTTCAAGGGATTCAAATACGGTAATTATAATACTTATAAATGATATTTTCACTCTTGATTAAAAAAGGGGAGGAAGTTAAAATTTAATTAAATTAATTCAAAGTTAGTAATGGATATGTAAGAAAATCAAAAATTACATTACTAAATTTTACAATTTTATATAGAAGCAACTCTTTATAAGGCTGAAAACAAGTTTCAACAACAAAATAGAAATATTTTGATAAAATTGGGTTTTTATTATGAGTGGGCATTTAATCTATAGTATGTTTTAAGAATTGAATAAATTTTTATATGTAAAGCAGCTTCATTAATTTATATTACAAATTTAATAAGAGTTATCACATTAGTTAAATAATAATTTCATATTAAATTTTAAGAATATTATGATTGTTTGAAACTTTAATACCTAATTTAAAAAATATATGCTTAAGATTGAAAGTAATTTGAAAATATCAATTCTTAATAATCTAAAAGTGAATTTTAGGAAGATTAAATTGGTCTTGAACTTCTTTTCTTATACTAAAATATAAATCCGTGTATCTCCTTATTATTTTCTTGAATAAAACAATAATCATTATTGTTGTATGTATTCTGCAAAAAACATAAACATCATGAGAAATTTAGCTATTTAAAAAATATTTATAATCTTTAAACAGTATAATTCTGTATGGGATATTGAATATAATCTTATTAATAGGTTACAAAAGATGAAAAGTACATAATAAGATAATATTTAATATACTTATTATAAATGAATAGAATTTTATCCTATTCTTATAAATTTATCATAAAATGGAATCATAATCGTAAGGTTCCGGGATATTAAAATACTATTCTGATTTAATTGGTTATTCTTTGATGATAGGTTTTCTTTTATATTGATCTCTAAACTATTAATCTTCATCTGATTTATTATCTTCTTCATATTATTCTTTATGTGTAATTTTGACTTGGTTTTAGGGTCTTTGTGGTTTTAGTTGTTAATAATAGGATGATATACTTTATGCAATTTAATTAGAATAAAGCCAATCTGGTTTATAATCTTAACCTAAAGCATGTCTGTGACAGAGCATCCTAAATCTTTCGTTGTCTAAATATTAATTAGAAGGATCCAACTCTTTCCAACAATAATAGTGAATCCAAACATTGCAATCCTTATTATTACATTTCATTGTGGCTCCTCGTCTCTTACATAAATAACAAAATGTATCATAAGCAATTCTGACAGCATTGCATAAAGATTCAAAATCTACAGATCCTTTAACTTCATCACAATCCACCATTGAAGACCAATATACACAGAGATCATGAAAGTAAATTCCACTTCTTTCCACAAGGAATTATTTTTCTTTTCTATTAGCCACGGCCTTTTTAAATGCTTCGAATAAATGAAGATCTAATGCAACAGGTCCATAGAGATCTCCATACTTACAATTCAAAAATTCTTTGATTCTAGCAAATTTTGGATGACATTTACAAATAATACAAGCATTTCTAGGTTCTACTACCCAATTCCTTGGTTTGAATCTTACATAACTCAGATCGTGATACCACATCTTGTGTCCAGCAACAATTGATATCTTTTCAACTCTTCCAACTCCTTAATTACAAGGTTCTTCAACAGGATTAGTTTCAGATTTATATCTCTTTAATTTTTTGAATGGGTTGTTATCTGGTCTATCGATGATAAACTTTTCAAAGATTTTATCCTCCTCAGTTAAGCTTTCTGATTCAAAGATGATTGTATTAAATTAGGCATTGTGAACTAAATCCAAGCCATTTTTGAATTGCAGATTCAAAGTGTTATATGAATCCGGTTACATCATCTTAGTATCTAGAGATTATCTTATTTACTTCAGTTGATTCAATACAGGTTCTAAGAAATTTTAATACAATCTTTCATTGGGAACAAATAGATGATTAGTTTGACATGAAGCCACTGAAATTAAGGATAACCTTTTTTATTGAAAACACATCCTTTTAAGAACTCCTTACAGTTATTCTTGGAATAATGGTTATTAGGAATCTACTCCATAGACATAATATATCAGATTGTTTAGTAAACAAACATCGTTGGAAATTTATCGATATTTATCAAATTAGGCTTTAATCTAACTCAATTTCTCATTAAAATATTCTATCTAAATTTCTAGTTCTTCAATTATTGCCATTAAACTGGAAGTGGTACGACCAATAAGAGGGTCTATTTGATTTGGAGTTTTGTATTTTCCATCATAATTGACTAATCTTTTGAGGATATCCAAAAATTCATTAGCTTCTACAACATTATGATTTTCATGTAATTTTCTACACAATTTACAGATAAATCCTTAACTTAAACAGGATGGTGTTAAACAGACCAAATTTAAATGTTCCGATGTGTGCAAGCTACAAGTCGTATTTAATAATGGTACTTATTCTAGTTTAGTATTCATATGTATATAAAAAAATTAAGGATTATTTCTAAAAATGGAAAATTTATTTAATAAAATCATTCAAATTATTATATTACGATACCCTTTTTAAATTGCTATTAGTACTATAACTATTTCTTAAATAAATAATATTTCGAATTTATGTAATTTTTATATTATTTTTATGTTAGACAAAGCACTTTCTTATTGCCTATAAGAAGAAACACCGGTTTCTATTGCTGATATCATGCAGATCTCATAAGAATAACAAATAAACCATAAATAACCAAAGATTATGGCCTAACCAACTAAATTAGATTTTCACTAAATTTAATAAAAATTCATCAAACAATCATCAATTAAGGACATGATCAATCAAGCAAGTTAGGAATTCAAATAAACACCCAAAATCACATAAGACTTCACTCCTTACCAAAGCGGGTGGTAAAAAAACATACTTACCAAATACTATAATCTCAATACAGGAAATAACAGCTTCTGCAACAGTATTAATTTATATACAATAGAAACAAGAAGGAGGGCATATTCGATCTAGATGAATACTAAAAAGGTCAATTTAAGAATTAGAGATATGTCAATGTTTACGGAGAGGAAATTTAAATTAGAATCCAACAATTAGTTCTGATTGTTAAAGAATATAATTATTATCTAAAATGCTATTGAAATTCTAATGTTTCTATCACTGTAATTTAACGTTTAATATTACAACATTTTATTATTGTGTTAACTTTTTGATTACTTTTGCAACTCTTTTGATCTGCTATAAGAATGAAAAATGAAATTAGTGGTTTATATATTATATTCATAAAATGGAGATTAACAAATTCCACAAGAAAGGCGAAATAAATTATATATTCTATTTTTTTGGTATTCCATTTAAGAACATTAATCGAAGAAATTGTAGATAAGTACCTGATGAATATAACTTCAAGCCAAACTATTACTTGGTTGCTTGATGGTTTTATATAAATATAATATTTTAACAATTAGAATGGATATCAAAATTGATTTCATTCTTTTTTGTAAATTAATTAGAAGCGATGTAAAGTTTTATTTATACAAATACTTTGAAACAAAAAATAGTAGTTTAAGAATTTGACAATTTAGAATTAAATTTTCAAAAATGGATAAAGAAGTTGGAGAATAAATGTAAGAATTTTTATAAAAATAATATTTTTCCTTAAGAGATAGTATTTAAAGATTTCTATGAGAAAAATTGTTCCAAATTCTTTATCAATAAAGTTAACCTCTTTAGTTTAAAAATTGAAAATAATTATTTTTCCAATAAATTACTTTTATTGTCTCTTATTATAATTGCTATATCAAATTGACGATCAAAAAATCCCTAATGCTTTATTATTTTCTCTTAGTGTTTCTTCAACTGATTTTAATGTAAGTCTGATTTTCTCCTTATCTTTCTTCTTTAAAAATTCAGCCAATGCTTTCTCTCCTTCAACTTGTTCAAATTTAGGCCATTCTTTTTCGTCCTCGAAGAACTTTTCATTTAAAATAGGATGCAATAAATCATTAATATCTTCAAACTAAGAAATTTAATGGTATATACCCTATCTTTCAAAGAGTCATATTCTCTTAATTTTCTTAATTCTTCAGGATTCATTTCATTGGTTGTTCTTATTTTCAAAAATGTCAAATCTTTATGTCTGATTTCAGGTGGATGCCATACAATTGCAGGTCTTCTGCTAAATCGTTGTGCTCTTCTTGAGTATTTGTGAGGCCGAGCTTTTAAAACGTGTGGTATCTAAATTATTTAGTAAAATATTAACCTCAAAAGAAGGGTCATTAACTTTAGTAAGCATCAATTTTCTTAAATATTCACCATAAATAGAATCTAAATCTTAAGGTTTAGTCAATAAAACATAATTATCAAAGCTGCCAGCCTTTCGAATACATTTCATTGTCTTTGTAGTAACTTTAACATGTATTTTTCTTCCTAAAATTAAGGATTCATAAGTTTATTTTTGAACATTGGGCATCCAAGATCGTCGAGTTCTATATATGAATGGATATGCTCACTTCTTTTCTGAAAAACAAGTCTGGTTTCCTGATTTAGGTTATTTGCCATGCCAAAGACAAAATTGACTCATAATAGTATGTTTTGGGATTTGCTTTTGACAGATTCTTTTAATTAAGGCTGTGTCCAATAATTATCTTGGACTCAATTAGGATATGCTTTTGGTAGTTGGATGA
The DNA here is from genome assembly GCF_000165425.1 of Paramecium tetraurelia. Classification (NCBI taxonomy): domain Eukaryota; phylum Ciliophora; class Oligohymenophorea; order Peniculida; family Parameciidae; genus Paramecium; species Paramecium tetraurelia. The sequence goes on along the minus strand of NW_001799255.1, from coordinate 51,702 downwards.
GCACTAAGCCAATATTGAAATGAAGGGCGGTAACTCAATTATTTCATACCTTTGAGTAGGACATTCATTATTTATTAATAAAAAATAAATATAAATTTTAGTATATAAGCAATATAATAGTTTTAGTTTAACGATATTATTTATCTTCGATTACAAAGGATATTGATTTAAATGCATAAAAATGCAAACCTAATTTGAAATTTAGTCACTTTCATAATGTTGCATTGAAAGTATTATTGATATTGGAGATATGATTCAGAAAAAGTATGGTTGTGCAATGTTGATGAATTTTAAACCGTACTTTCTATTGAATATATTATATCTGTTCGAATATTTATTAATAAAAATCAATATTATTAATAATGGACATATATTAGCATTCTTATACACTCCAACCTAAGCGATTGTGCAAAGAGCCTAAATTGGCAATCTCAATTTTGAAAAGAAAATTTATAGAACCAATATAAGATTTTGCTGGTGTTCGAAGAACTAGAACGAGTTTTTCGCCATAGAGGAGAATGAAATCAATTTAAACGAGATAAAAGTCTGCGATACAAACATTTAATTTTGAAGTGGGATAGATAATTGTTCCTAAAAGAAATTCTAAAGTAACTCGATTTTAAGGTCCAAATTTTCCATTTAATCTAAATTACTTGATAAAGCAAATGAATGCTTTAAAATGATTATTTATTATTTTTTATAATATGTAAAATAACTTTAGATTGCAAAGAATATTCGAACTGAAGACGATTAAGACTATATTTAAAAGTAGAACAAGTGTTTAGCTAGCGCATTTGTTTGTAAAAAAAATAGCATCAAGAAATCAACCTAAAATGACTGTTATACACATTGCGGTGTGAAATCTAAGGACGCTATGATAATCTCGATTAGTAAAATGAGTTAGGAAAATCTGTTAGATTTGCTATGTTATTCAACTTAGAATTTAAAGGAGAGATTTCTGAAATCATCAATCAAACGAGAAAAAATAAAAATAGTCAATATTAAACAACTTGCCTAGAGATTTATTTAACCTGGAGAGTGAAATACAAAATTGATTTTTATTGATTTTATATATAATTATAATTCAAATTTGAATTGTGGTTAAGTATGTCTGCGCAAAAAAATTAGTAGGGATATTCTAAAAGCAAGAAGGCTTCAATAACGAAAGATTAGAACGACAGCGGTTTTTTGATTGTGAGTCCTATGAAGGAACTGTCACCGATAAAGGAGAAAATAAGCGAAGAATAAAAGTGTATAGAAGTAGTTGAATTCGGATGGCAAAGACACAAATTAGGAGGGGAAATACGATATTTAGAGCAATTTTACATTGAAAATCCAAATTTATAAAAATCTGATATCTAGCGCCTAGATTTAGATAGTTGTCTAGATGAATAAGGGAAGCCTGTGTATCGCAAGACAACTTAAGCGTTGATGTAAAACATGGCTTTAAAAATCTAATCTCGAATATCGATGGCAGGAGAGTAAATTTATTCATCGATTCCATTACAATAGGCTTGTTTGAGTGACTATCACTGTTTCAAAGGTGATTATGGTAAGGATTGGAAGGGGCATCAGGTGATCAAGAGTAAAACGTTGAGTGGAACAAAAAGAGGTTAGACCTCAAGCAAAAAAATAATATAATAATGATTATAATTAAAACGGCTTTTGTATTGTTTTTATTGGTACTCACAGTTGTTGGAGTGCAAATGTCTGCTGGTCCTGAATCAAAAGTCTATAATTGTGCTAATATTGACTTGATAGAATTGATTGGTGGCGATCCATTACCAATAGATACAAGCAAAGAGAGATATGTGAGTTTTCAAGGGGATGTGCGATTCTCTGTGAAAACACACAAATAAACAATGGATAGTTTAAAGGAGGGGAAGGATTATTTTGGGACGAATTCAATTCACTATAGTTCAATTTAGAATGGAATTTATATATTTGTTGTGGAGAAATCACAAGAAAACATAATACAAACATATATCAAAACTAATTTAAAGAGGTAGTACAAACAAGCTCAGATACCTAAGGCCTTTTATTTAAAAACAATAATCGAGGGAGATAAAAAATATGCAATACATTAAATTGTAATTAGTGATAAACAAGAAATGAAAAGAGAATTATTTAAAGAAGAAAAAGAAACTATGCAATCTGTAAAATGTTATAAATATAAGAGTTTACTGGTTTACAATTCTCAAAGAAAAGTGTGATTATGGTATTTGCAACATTGGAGACTGGAACAAATAGTGATTTCACTGCAGACGAGTCATTCTTATTAGGTGTCCAGGGAATTTTGGAGGACATTAACTAAGGAAGTAAATAAATTGTCTTCAATAAGAAAAGTGCGATCAATTCTTTTGTAAGCCACCTTCCATTGCCAATCTAGCTGAAGCCTTGTCTGATATCCCCGTACTTAAAATCACATGCCAAAAGAAAATGTGTTCATATACCTAAGGAGGATAAACAAAAGTGCTATTCACAAAATGTAATTTAAACTTCTAAAATTAATCTAGATCCATTTTTATAGACAGATAAAAACTTTAGATCACTTGAGAAGGCAATTAATGGTATGTTATTGACAACAATATCGCCTAAAAATTAAAAGTTTGTTTCAATTACTGCCTAATTGGCTATGAAATGCAATATATAAGATTTTGACTTCCATTCAGGAGGATACAGTGGAGCATTTCAAGCGATTAAACTTGGAGATCAAAAGCTTTATAGTGCATTAATAATAGAACCAGGGTACAATGGAATAAAAAGGAGGCTACAAACCTAAACACCTGAATGTAATACTGTCTTTGTAATTACTAGTTTATGATTTATTGGAAGGAATCGATAAGGTTAAGTCCATTTATTATTTTATGATTATCACAAGCAAAGGACCAGAAGAGTTATTTAATGAAATTGTTTCAGTCATTGAAAACACTAAAGTCTCAGATCAGAAGAAATTTGAATGCACTCCAATTCCTAAAGAAGACGATATTTCATTCATTCAATTGAATTCAAAGGTTAATAGTTTAAAAACATAAAATCGAAATGAAAAGCCTGAGGAATATGAATACGTTTATGAATATGCTTACGATGATATTGACGATGATGAACTTGGAGAGTATGAATATGTCTATGAATATCAATACGAAGAATTGCCAGAAGAATTAAATTAATAAGAATTCTATGAGGAAGCCAATGATTTATAATCAGATTCAATTGAGTTTGATCAATCAACAGATGATTCAGATTCAGAAGATATTGAAAATTAGAATGTTCCATAAGCTGATTTATTAGAAGTTTAATAGAATGAAATGTGTTTCTATGCATTTTCTGAATGTGACTTCTAAGGTGCTTCACTCAAAATTTGTGGTCCAACTCCAAGCATACCAAGAGAATTATAGAACTTTTTAATATAATCTATTAAAATGCCTGATTCGATGCGAATCACGTTTTATACAAATTAGCAACAGAAAATCACCATTGAAGGGGATTAAGAGTGCTTGCAGAGAGCTTTTGAAATTGATTAGATGAGACCATAAAGATAATTGTTGAGTCATCAGTGATTATGCAATATTAGATGAACATTTTTATTAAATCATTTAATAAAATTATATATTACCATGGCTGAAGGAAGAGAGAACTGGGCTGTTGATGAGTTATTGAAGGCTGAAGAAGAAGCAAATAACATTATAAAGGTTGCTTAGAAAGAGAGAGAGAAAAAAATTAAAGAGGCTAAGGTAGCTGCCGATTAGGAGATTGCAGTATTCCGAAGAGAGGAAGAAACCAAATACAATCAAGAAATTCTGAGAGTAATATTAAAGAATAACTGAAGCGTTTTGGGTCTACTAAGGAGGAAGAAGAATTGGAAAGAAAAACAAAGGCAGAAATTGATAAGATATATCAAGATTATGAAGCTAATAAATTGGCAGTTGTGGATATGTTGATTAAAAGGGTTATTGAAGTGAAATTGGAGGTTCCAAGAGTCGTAAAGGGATAATTTGAATAGCCATAACAAAATTAATGAGATAAGATGATGAATTCATATAATTATAAATAATGAGTGGTAAAGATTTCTCATAATTTCTTTCTAACAAAGACAATTAATCAATCTAAGAGAGTGTGAAAAAGAGCGTAGATCCAAATCTATTCATCAATGAACAAACCCTTAAATAAATAGAGGCAGAAACCACCAAGCATTTTTGGATCAATTACTTTACTCAATCCATTGTTACAACATTCGTTGCTCCATTAAATACCATCTATACATCCTTATAACTGTCAGTCATCCCTCATTAAAATAAATACGGTGATTTACCAGAAGAATCAGGTACAAAGACATCGACATAATTGGTCAAAACAACAAGAGACATACAACCTCATGAAAAGAGGAAATTTGAGTTATTGATTAAGAGTGGTGCTGTTGGAAGCAACAAGCCATTCAGAGCTCCTATCTACACTACTTATCGCGAAGCCTTTTAGGGATTGACAAATTAGGGATGGTAGGCATTTTTCAAAGGAAATTTGATTGGCATTCTTCACCTATTGGCTAATAGTCATTTGAAGATTAAATTATTATCTGACTTAGATTTTAGATTAGGAGCTATGTGGCATGAAGGAAACCAATTATTACGTTAAGCTGTGATCCTAGGATTGGTAACTGTTTCTGATGTTGCCAGTAATCCATTTATGTTATTCCAATCGAGATTCATATTGCAAAATAGATTACCCAATTTTTATTTGTATAAGAATTTATTGAGTGCCTTCAAAAAGCATGTTAGACATAAGAAAGAATACTTCCAAGGATCTACTACGTATTTATACAAAAATGGTTTCATCTTTTTGGTGCAAGTGCCTATTCAATTCTCTTAAAAATTGGAATAATTCTAGATGCTCTATTTATACCTATCCTACAATCTAATATCCTATCCATTTCTAACCATAGTAAGAAGATTGCATTGTTAAGTATGCTTATCTATAAAATTTAATCTAGTCTACATTACCCGGGATGATCCCCATAAGATATTCAGGACCCTTCCATGCTTTGAGATTGATAACTCAAGAAGAAGGCATCAAAGGTCTTTATAGAGGTTTCGGCTTATATTTGATAGGAAGTGGTCTGTTGTAATACATCATGTTCGGAACTTAAATAGATTAGGGAGATTTTTGAAATAATTTGTTTATAATTTATGGCATAATCATTTGCAATCTTATAAAATTCGTTCAAACATTTCGGAGAAGGACATTACAAAGAATCTATGGAGTAATCTACAATTTAAGTCTAGGGAATTGCAGAAATTTAAACAGCTTAAAGAGCAGTCGGATCAAAATCAATCTATGGTGCAAATTAATGAAAATATCATACTTTGTGAATACAATATAACTAGGGATGCCAATGTCTGTATTTAAAAATTAGATGAAATCATCGATGAAATTAGAAAACCCTAAACATAAAAAAGTAATAATTAAAGCCAGTTTATCATTTTAGAAAAGAAACAAGATGATGATAGCATTTTGCAATACAATAAAGCAATCATGCTATTTTTGAGTGGGAAGATTAGACAAGCTCATAACCTCTTGAAATAGTTGAAAGACAATTACAACCTTGACATTTACTTGAACATTAAAGTAAATCTACTTCTAGTGGAAACCTCATTTCAATTACAAGAATATGTTTATGCAAGTGAATTGTACAAAAAGTTATCCTCTGACGAAACTTTAAAATCACTGTAACAAAAACAAACCAAACCTAATCAGATTGATGATTAACAATAATAGCAATCCTAATAAAACTATACATCGCTTTTAATTGGGTCAGATTTGCCTTATCCAGATTCACACCCCAATACATTTAGCAAAGAGGAATTCCTTTTTCTCCTAAATGTTATTAAGTGTCGTTTTTACATGTTGTCGAACACAAAAGATTAGAAAAAATAATTAAACCCTCTAGAATAATCGTTTAAAAACTATATGACCTAATTGGATTCATCAAATGGAATATCATAAAACTCACTGCCATCCTTTTCACAAGACATACAACCATATTTGAAATTACATGCCCAAATGATTCTTAAATTGATGAAAGCTTAAAGGCATTTAACACTGAATGAGAATGTGCATAAGTGCCTTAAAATGATGACTCCATAACCTGAAATTTAAAACCAACAAAATGCAGAATTCGCTCAATCCAAACAATTCCTTTATTTGGCTTAAATTTTTAATAACCTAGGGTGTGTTCATGCCAAAATGGGCAAATATGCACTCGCTGCTGTTTATTTTCATAAAGCTATATCATAAACCAAATTAGTCTAATAACAGTAAAATCTATATGAAGGGATCATTATGAATAATGTGAAGCAAAGATTATATGCCATGTATTAAAATCTAGCAGATGCTTTGTTTATGGATCAGTAATACTAAAAGGCCCTCAACGTTTATAATCAACTGTAGGATTTGTGCAATCAGAGCGCTAAGTTTTGGTACAATAGAGGAGTTTGTTACATTCAAATTTACCATGAATCTATGCCTGACAAGAATGAAATATACGAAATTTCAGAAGATCAGTCTTAATTAAATACTCAAGATGAAGGCAAGAAGATCATTCTTCCAAGTAGAGAAATTTATAGTGATGCCGATGAGGAAGTGTAGGATTAGTTTTACAAAATTGATTAGAAGAATGAAGATAACAAATTTGTTTAATCTAAGGCGAATAAGGAATTACTAAACAATGCCATAAAGTAAGATAAATAAAATCTATTAGAGATCTTTTCGTAATGCAATAATCTTATCCAAAAAAGAAAAAAGAGAGGAAATCATTCATTTAGATCAAGAATAATTGTCAATCTAAGGGTCTTAAATTTTTGAGTCCTCTATTGTATTTTTAACTTATTCTTTGCTGTGCAGAGGAGATTACAACTTAGCATTATCTCAAGGTAAGGAAGCCTTAGAATACAATCTTTCAGATAATAATAAATACATTATTATTCAATATGTTTTGGAAGCATACATATAAATATCAAAGCTGAAGGATGCCATTAATTTTATCAACAGCAGCAGTGTCTCTTAATTTTTAAATAGAATTAATAATAATAATAATACCAATTTATAATTTTAATGTAGAAACATAGTAGGAATTCAGACAACTTGTATTTCAAATTATAACTCTAAAGCTATTTATCATTTTAATTTGTCAGCTCTTCATCTCCACAACAATAATTTGACTTAGGCTTGGAATTCAATTCAATCTATAATGAATTGCTGTGATATCAATATAAATGCAATTAATTTAGCTATTCCAGTTCCAATTTTAAATTTATTAATATGGTATTACTTGAAATCAGGTAACAATGATTGCTAATATAGATAATGTTTAACTTGCAATCCATTTAATCAAGAGAAGAAGACTAATAACAGGATAGATAGGAAAAAATAAAATATCTCTGTTAAATATTACAAAATGATATAAATAGTAAATAATAATTAAATCATTCTTTTTATATTATTATAAATAATATATTATTAATTATATATTTAAATATAATATATATTATTAATTTAATTATTATTTTAAAATTAAAAAAAAAGTTAGAATAAGGTAGCTGCACGTTTCGAACGAGCAGAAATCAAAATTTAGTGGCTCCTTGGACTGGTCTTGGCTAATCCTCGGGGTGATCAAAATAAAACCTTAAATTTAAAATACTATATTTAATTATTAATTAATTAAATGTAGTATATAATTAATACTATATAATACTCATTGAATATGATCAGCAGGTTAGATAATTAAAGGCTGAAATCTTTCCAAATTATAAAATTGGTCTAATTCTTTCTTAGATTATAGCATTAAGTTACAAGAAAAGCAAATTTTATTATAATATTTCGTATTGGCTCTTAAATAATTACTCAAATTTTAATTAGATATTCTAAAGTTTCAACTTCAGGACAATTATAAACTCCAGTCCCTAGTCTTCTCTTACAAATCCACTTTCTATTAAATTATGAAACTATTTTAGTAAAATTGAAAGGATCTGGGTATATAGATTGGATATTAATTATTTTGAAAGATAATTTACATTCATTAGTGATAAAATTAGAGTAATCTTAGGGGTGCTTAGGTTTCATCGTTATATATTCATATTCATTAATAAATTCGTTCTAAACACTATTTTCATGTATGTACAAAACATGTGCTTCAATAACATTTTGTTTATCTTATAAGCACAAGTTGAATGAACAACATCACTAGCCAATTTTGCTAAGGCTGTTGAGTATCTTAAATTAAATGAGCAATTATGATCCTCCAGAGAAGCAAAAATCATTTCAATAGTTTTTCATTTTTCCAAGTTATATTACATTTAAGTCTCAAAGACATTTTGAACATATGCTCGACATATCCAATAAAGCATTCTTTATAAACAGGATCTTTTTGAATGACTATGCTCGAATTGTTGGTTTTACACTTTTTACTACTTTAAGTTCTATTTAATACATAAATAAATATTAATTATGAAGGGAAAGAAATTATTGGATGATGATGAGGAATTCCTAAGATCAAAATCATAGATAGTATATACTAAATAAAATGTAGGATATATTTCCAAGGTGGTAAGAATTGAAACCATTGGGTAAAAATATACATAGAAGATCATATCATTCATGTGTGGCTCATGAGAATTTGTAATGTAATATTAACAATCTTAGTCTTTATGTCTATGGAGGATATGAAACAAACGAGGGAATTCTGAGTGACTTTTGCAGAATACCATCACCTGTTTCACCAAAGCCTTTTTGTTGGACAACCTTGATTAAGAAAGCAGCAGCAGATAATGAAAATAATCTCATTCCAGGGCCATTGAGAAACCACACAGCAATAGTTCATTAAAATAAAATGTACATGTTTGGAGGGAAGGAAAACTTGATGTCTCCAACTGCAAAATTATGGATCTATGATTTTTAGGAAGAAGTATTTATTGAGGGGAAGGAATGTATAATTGATGGCAAGAAGATGGCTGTGGAAGGTCATTCAAGTTGTTTATGGAGTGAATAGGTAGAAATGCATACAATTATTTTTAGTAATAGATGGTTGTCTTTGGAGGATTTTACAGTGATACTGGATATAGATCATCAATATTATTTTATGATTTGTAGAAGGAAGTTTGGACAATGATATTCAAAGGAGATAACAACTCAGCACAGTTTCCAAAAGGAAGAGCAGAAGCAGGAGTTACATTAATTGGAAACACATTGTATGTATATGGAGGATGCAATTACGAATCAAGATTTGGAGATTTTTGGAAATTTGATTTGGAAAATAGATAATGGGGATTAATTGTAACAGAAAAGTCTCCAGGAGTAAATTATTTAATTTATAACTTATAGACAAGATCATCCACTTCTTTGCTAGTTCATCCTTAAGGAATTATGTTATTTGGAGGAATTCATGATATAACTCATGAGAAAAATGACTTGTGGTTATACCGAACAAATGAATGGATGCAACTGGAGGAAGATACTAGTAGAAGATAGGTGGCAGATGAAATGCTAAATGATTCTGCATTTGATAAAGCAAGTTAAGCAAGACCATAAAAGAAGGAGAAAGGTAGAAATGAACCTAGATCCTTTTTATTATTGGATGATGAGCCTAAGAATTCTATTCATTAGAGAAGAAATTCAGTGAAAAATCTTGATTAAAAGCAACCTACTGACACAAACAATAATTTCTAATTAAACAGTATGGATGAGTAGAAAAAGAAGAGATTACAACAAAAGAAAAACTAAATGCTGTATCATCATAATATTATATAAGGGCTGAATTCGAATTGAATGAGGAAGAAAAATCGAAATACAGGAGTTCATCACCAACTACTGACTAGATCAAGAATTCAATAAGTGTGATCACAAATTAAGAAAAACAAGGAGGGTAGAGAAAGATATAATCACCAACAGGAAAAAAGAATGCAATTTAAGCATCTCTTAGTGGCAAAAAGCCATGTGCTAGAGATGGTCACAGTGCTATTGTAATGGGCGAAATAATGATAGTGTTTGGTGGAGACAGAAATTTGATGTCCTTCAATGACATCTATATGTACTCGTTCAATTAAAAATGATAATCTATAATTGTTATGAATAACTTAATATTCAATAATTGTATATGCAAAATAAAATACTTTACTTAGAATTTATTAATTCCTTTCCTAATATTCTAAGTTTTTAATTTCAAATAAATTAAAATCATCAATAATATCCTAAGATCAAAATTCTGTTCAATAGGTCATGATTTTTTCATATCAAAAAATTAAAAAAATTATTTATTACTGGCTTACTTCATTTTCTCAGGTAGAAATCATCAGAGTTGCTCTCATTATAAGGTGGTTCATTATTATAGTACAGTATCACCATATTGAATTGCAAACTCTTTTATTTTCTTTAGGTATAAATTAAGTTAGAATGAAAAATAAGTATATTGTTATATTTATCATTTTGTGTATTTAAATTATCTTTAAGTTATGGGAACAGATTTTGGTGTAATTATTATTTAGGCTCTTTCGCCTTTTAAAGTTATGGATCTCTCTTATTTACTTTATGGTCTATTAATTTGAGAATATATATGATTGGTTTGATGTCTTTCTATTTTTTTAAATCTAGCAGATTACATCCTTACTACATTTTATTAAGTCAAGATAGTAGCCATGGTGTGTTATTTTGTTTAAAAAAATTTAGACTTAGAAATTTAAATTATGCCTTGTGATTTATCTTCTTCCTACTTTTGTTGAAATTCTGGATTCATCCTCTCGAATATATCGTTATAGCACTTTGTACAATCAATCGAAACATTAGTTTATTAAGTTTGATTTTTCATCTTCCCCCTATCCTTATCCTGGCCAACAATTGATTTGTATTAATGAAATTCATTTTATTCAGTTCTTATTAAACTCTTACGTCGTTTGTATTTATTAGAATTGTATTTATGTTCGAAGTCTGCTTATTAAGGATCATGCGATGGTACTTTCGCTTTTTAATTACACTATATTTTATTAATTGATTTACATTTTGAGAATCCTATGCTTAATCATCTGTTTGTTAAACTATTAAAGATTCCTCTTCTTCTTCATCTTCCTATTATTTTTGCTGTTCCTTCTCTAATTATTATTAGAATTATTTCTCAGCCTATTCTAATTCCAATTCTATTATTTGATTATCATATTCAGCTTATTTTAATTACTCGTTTTTTAATAGCATATATGAATTCAGTTCGCATTCTGCATCTTATAGAGGCTTTTTAATATCATAGACGTCAGTCAATGTGAATGAATTGCAATTGGAAGTAACCCTTCTCCATACTATTTACCTTTTCATTAAGTCCTTCAATGATTCATAGATCAAATTTTAATCCTAAACTGTTATAGAGGATACTTTCTATTCAAACTATTTCAAATGTTAATCAGCTTTCTCCAAAAAGTATTTAGAATTTTTCAAATTGATTTCCAAATAATTTAGACCAACTCTATTCTTAATGAAATTGAATATCTTGCCAAAATAATCAACAATATTTTCTAATTATACATTAGTCTATTGAGTTGCTATTCTTGTTGATAATTGCATTTCAAAATTATATTTCAGATTAGTATAATTGGATTTTAGGTTTTAGAAATCCCCTTAACATTCAAACAGATTCAATTATGCTTCCATAGCGATTTCATTCTGATTTTTCAACTCTTTTTTCAAGTTGGCAACTCTGTTATCCTTTAATCCAAAAACATTTGTTGATTTACATGATCTATCATTCGATAAAGATCTTCTTGTATTCTTTTAATTTAATAGTTTCTTTATCTTGGCTAAATAGATCCACTTATATAAGGCATGTCTCTTAACACATTTTCTAATCCAGATTTGTTAATCTTTATCTGCAATTAAATCGAGGGCTTCTTGCAAGTTTTGTCTCTATTATTCTCGGTCTTAAAAGACTTGAAATATATTTATTACATGTATTATATTTAATTTCGTAGATCTACTCAACACTAGATTTGATATAGGTTTTCTGTTTTAGAATATCCACATCTTTTTGTTCTTTCTAATCATGTAGGTAATACTTTAACTCATCGGTCTCCTTCTTCTACATATTGAATTCCCTTAATAATTGCTCAGTGAATTTTATTTATCGCTCTATTTGCTATAGTAATAATTACCTTCTAATTGAGTTTTAAATTCTTGGAAAATTCGAGCAGAAGCTTAACTGTTATTAATGCATCTGTCAATTAATACATAATCAATTCCATAACCTTATTTCCTTTTCTCAAATATTTCAAAAATCTACTATGTTCCTATGACCTCCTGCACACCTTTCCAGAATCTATATAAATCTTTGTCTATTTATAAAATAGCCTTGATCTAGGATTCTATTTCTGCACTACCAATGATCTTTTTGACCAGTCGTTTCAATTTCTCAATTTCACTGAGGTATTTTTAATTTTATTAAGTGAGGTTTTAGATTTGGAGTCTAAATTATTGTGTAAGATCCAATATCTTGTTGTAGATAAATTACCTAATTATGGGATCCAACGTATTTGTGTAATCGTAATAGGAGGCATCGAAAATTTCTTCATTGGGGAACAAGTCTTTCCTGACAAACATCTCCCTTAAATGTTGTACATCCTTCAAATAGCCAATTGTCATTTTTTGAATTAAGTCATCCCTCATTCTTACTTTCTCATCAACTGGTAAAATCACTTCCTTCACTACAGGAGCGTTGGACTGTCTCGGTTTAGTGGCAGATGGCAAAACGCTTTGTTTAACTTCGTCATCACTGCTTATGAATCCTTCTTGATTGTAGGGCCTGTCTCTAAATATACTTTTTATTGGAGGAGAAATCTCTATTCATATTCAAAATGCATTACCCAAAAAGTAGTCGTGAAGATTGATTAAGACCTAATCTGTCCTCTTTATGCAGGCATTAAACACCAGCAATTCTTGATTCTTCTTTACTTCGAATAAGGAGCACAACAACTAAGCGATGAAGGATTGAACCTGCAATAAAGCGTCATCGTAGGTGCCTTTAAATTGTAGCACCTACTAAACGAAATTATGAATTATGGACATTAAATAATTAAAATGAATATTAAACTCTTGATAATATTAATCGTTTTGCTATTCAATGGTGGTAAGCTATTTCGTCTGAACCCCTAGTTCTTACCAGCAAAGTCAAGGAATGCTAAGCCAAATGCGATTCTCAAATAAATATCTGCGTCTACACATGTGCTTAATCTCAACTGAGATAATCATTGGAAAGTTAATCCAAATGCAAGAAAATGTGTGATACAGTAAATAAGGAGTGCAAAACTTCTAAATGCTACTTGGAAAGCTGATTGAACAAAGTAATGAAATATCAATATGATTTAAATAATGTCAATAAACTTTCACACTTCAAATCTTATGCAAAAACTATATCCAATCTTCAAAACCTGTCCAAATAGAGAAACAGTTTTTACAGATCTCAGTTAAAGTGTCATTTTTATGGTTCAAGAAGAAGGTTAATCTTCTGGAACACATACATCAAACAGAAATATAAAATGCATTAACCAACTTACATAAGCGATACTCTTTTATTACATATTCAAACTTTTCTTGACTGATTTTAATAAATACATGCTGATAATAATTTTATGAAATTGCTCTATCAGCATTGATAACACATTTCCTATGTTAGTGCCTTACGGAGTACATATAAATCTCTCCTATGATCAACATTATTGAAGAATCAGATATTTCTAAAAGACATTCTAAACTTCCATATTTAAATAGAATTAATTATTAAAAATACTCTTAATCAACATGCTTGGTTCTAGTACTCAGATATAGAAAAATAATTGTAATATTGTTAAATTAGATATAAACAAAATCGTCGATTTTTCGAATAATTTCATTTCAACAATCCCATAAAATGGTATTCTTTATCATTTCTGTCTATTTCAGTACTTTCCTTTCACAAAGCTTGAATAAATCGTATTCTAAAGCCTGTTTACAACTCAAACGGTTCTTAGGATTGACTTCTAATAGTTGATTCATTAAATTAATCAATTGTGTATCCCCATTAATTCTTTAACCTATTTTAGGTAGTTTTCCAAATAACAACTCATGCAACAAAACACCAATACTAAAACAATCTACTTTGTTATTATATTTTTTTTTATCCATTATTTCTGGAGCCATGTATCCAGGAGTTCCACAATATTAATTAGTTTCTGCAGCCTTCACACAAATACCTAAATCTGCCAGCTTTACAATTCCATTTTACAATAAAATATTTTCAGGTTTGATATCTCTATGAATAATCCCATTCTAATGCAAAAAACTGACTCCTTTTAACACCTAATATATTATGTCTATTATCTATTTCTCTTATAACCTTTTTTCCTTTCTGTAATTAAGTAATGTTATATCTCCTAATTCCAAAACCAAAGCAATCTTTTATTATAAAATCTTATACTTATTTCTCATCATTAATTACTCCATAACACTTAAGGATATTTTAGTGGTTTATTAAACTCTGTATTGCTATTTCCGTTTTTATTAATCCTTAGATCCCTTTACTGGTTATCAACGACTTTTGTATCGTCTTTAATGCTGCTATCATTCCAGTTGTTGTGTCACTAAATTACATATTTATGATCATACATCACTGAATAGACATCGCTTATATGGCCTCTCCCTAAATATTTAATCTTTTTAAATCTATTTAATGGAGATTTATAATTCTTTGACATTTACATGTAACTATGTTGTTTATCATGACTAGAACTCCTTAATGGAGTTGTTTAACTGTTTGTAGTTGAAATTCTGCTGTCATGAGAAAAATTAGAAACATTGCGAATGGGTTTAGGTATTTCTATCTTCATTTTGGATTCATTTATGCTTAATTACTTATTTTAACTCTTTATTGCTAAGGGATTTGATTTTTTAGAAGTTGAGATCAATTTTTTAATTTCTTAAATCTTTTCCCTATTTTTTTCCAAATTGCTTTCATATTGTACACATATTTTTGGTTATGCATGCTGACTTTCATACCGAATAGTGTCGTTACAATGTGATTATGTTCCAGGAATTTTGTTTTGTGAATTTGAGAAATCTGTTGACTGATGATGGAATCTGATGTATTAACTAATATTTTTATAGGGATCCATGTGTACCAATTCATTTAGAAGGTCTATCGACAAGTCATACCGCTATTTTATATTAATTAACACTGACGCTCCATCTTTTTTCAATAGTAAAAATTAATTAATTTTATTTTTGCCAATAATTGGACATAGACTCTACTGCTTTATAATTCGAAAATTTATATATGTACAAGTCAGAGAGCAAAAGAACCTAATTTTTTTTGAATTAAAATAATTTTTCATTACTCTCTTAAGAGGCAATTTTATATATAGTTGTTAAATTTTATTTTTCCAATTATTTATATATCAGAATATCAAATTCTAACTTAAACACATTCTTTTTTGGGTATAAATATTTTAAGAATAACAACTTTAGAAGGGTTTCTTAAGAATTAAACTAAAAACCATGCTACAATTTACATTTTTAATTTTTTCATTAAATGTAAAAACATGCTTTGTTATTCAAAAAATTTAAATTTAATTATCTAATAAAACAAGCCAAACTATTTATAATGTTAATAGGATTGTAGTTTTAAGAATTGGGAAATATTAATATTATTAAAAAATAATTAAATATCATTCTTATCTAATGCCCAGTGACGGTTAAATATACTCAGCTCCATTTTAGGGTCCTGGAAGATATTAATTAAATATGTTTCCTTAATTGTTAACTTAGGGAGATTAATAATTGGCCAATGCATTATGATTTGAAATGAATGGTTGAGTATTTATTAATTATGGATTAGTATCTGAATGATCTAAAAAGTTGGATTAGTAACCTTGTTAAATCTGTTAATTTTAAGTCTGACGAAATGGTATCCAAAATACTTCTGGGTTTTGTTGGGCTAAGGTTACAACTTATGGTTGATTAGGGAATAAGGAAATCATTTCATTTTTTTGAGGGCTTTGAACAATAGGTACTTAAGGAATAATTTTAGGACAAAGTTTGACATTTAAATAAAAAGGCTGTTCTTATTCTTATAGCACTTTGTAAGGATCTAAGAATTTCTAATATTATCAAATATTTGATTACTTTTAAGTCTATCCACGATTGCCTTTCTTCAGGATCATTGATTAACATTTTTTAGATCAAACCATGCAGCAATTCTGAATAATTATTTTTAATAGTTTATAAACTTTAAAAGATGTTATTCTTGTCTAACTAATTGAATTGATTATAAAATTATTTGAATTCACTTTTTGTTGTTAAACATAGCAAGACTATTCCAAATGCATAAACATCGCTTTTAAAATTATTTATTTAAGGGAAACGCACATTTCTTTCTAATTGATCTATTTATTCTGGGGATAAAATTGAAATGCAGTTTTATAATGCTTAATCATAAGAAGACAAGATATTAAAGAGATGATTTACTTCCTAAACTTATATATACTATATTACTAATATTTTGAGATTCCTCTCCTAAGGATATAATCTATTCAGACTTATATTACTAATAGATTTAAATTTGTTTTGAAGATATTCAGCACAATCAACAACCTAAAAAATGATACTCCAAATGGCTGATTCTTTGAAGGGGTTTTGCCTTTCAATGTTAAAATTAACAATACTTTTTTTTCATTACAGTCTCCAAAGTCTCCTCTCCAGGATAATCATAATAAACCCTATATATATCTTGACCACGACTGCAAAAATTTGAGCATTTTTCAATAAACAAAGCTCGAAATAAATTAGGATGATTTAACTTTGTCTTCTCAATGAAATATTACTAATCTGAAAGCTAAAGTGTCTTACCTAGGATATTATAAGAATATTATTACTAAATATTTTTACTTAATCATCTGTAATATAAGTGTATATTTCAATAGGACCCAAAAGATTATGCTCAATGCATTTTTCTTTAGTGAATTAATGTTTTAATTACTCATTCCAATCAACCACCATGCTATTACCCATTAATTGAAATAAAATAATAAAATAAATTATTATCCATAATAATTATATTATATTATCTTTTAACCATTCTTAATTTTCCTATGCAATCTCGAATGGCAAGCATAGCTTCTTTTTCTTTTCTATACTCTATTAAATTAAGTAATCATTAAATTAATAACCCGTTTGTTATATTGAATGATAATCAAAATGAAATTATATTGTGATAATATATTTCTGTCCTGAAGAAATTACACTAGAATTGAAATACTTAGATAATATGATCTGTTGTATTTTGACAAATGATTAAAGTCATTATATATTATATTTCTACTTTTAGGTTTTGATGATTTCATCTTCTCTTAGTAATACTTATTAACATTATGTATATTAAATATTTTAAAAAAGATGCAATTTTTGGTAAAATCTTCAGGAAGAGTGGGATTCTTTGGATTTGCTACAGCAACTGCTACTCACAAGGATATTGCAGGAAAGAATTTCTTAAAATTCCAAAGCAAATATGCAGAATACGTCACACAATTCAATCAAAAGCTGTAAGAACATAATCTTTAATCGTATAGTGAAGCAATTGAGAAAGAAAATAAAGCACCAAATGTTGCACCTTAGGGTAAAGCATTCGAGCATCCATACAATAATCCACACAATCCAGTGAACATGAGTGGTGTAAGTGTTGAATACTATTTCGTAGATTAAATCATCTGAATTGTTTTACAACTTCATTGGACCAGAATAAGTCTCTCCACATTATGAAAATTTCCTTGTTGCAAGAAAATATCTTCTTCTCACTTATGGAGGATTGATTGTTATTGGATTTGCAGCAGGCACAACAAATCTTCATTGGATTGCTAAATCATCCTTCTTGCCATTCTTATTCTGGATGCAAATCATGTACTTCTACTTGGAAGGTCGTAAATCATTTATGAAACCATTGCTTGCAAGATTCTACAGAAGAGTAGCTGGAAATGAATGTTTCTAATTGGATCAATATTATCACGAGAATATGTAACTCAAAATTAGAACACTCCTTGAAGCAGCCAAAGGATAAATTGAATATGGGTAATTACACAAGGAATTTCAAAGATGTTAAAGCAGAATTAATTAATACTGTAAAATAATATTAATAATCTTTAGTTTCTTATGAATGAATAATTAAATCTATAGAGACACGTTGCTGAGAGATCTCAAAACATCCTTAAATCAGTTTAATAAGCAGAACAAGTAATATTATTTAAAGATAATAACATAGATTAATTAAAATAGATTATTATAAGAAATTATTGAAGCTGCTTAGAAGTCCTTGGAAACTAATTTAAAGAGTAACCTTCCAGAAATCTAAAAGGCATTATTTAAGTCTGCTCTTAAAGGTTTAGCTTAAGGAAAAATGACTTACGAAAGTGATCCTTTGATTGAGATGATTCTTAAAACAATTAAAGAACATGTCAGTAAAATATAAAATCTATCTCCTGCTGAGTAAAATTTTGATTAAGACTTTCTAGATAGAAGAAGTTGATTTCACTTAGCAAAGATTAATTAGCAGCCATCTAAGCAAATGACAAAAAGTAATTAAGATGATAGATAAATATAATAGAGCAAAAGAAGATTTCTTGAGAGCTGAACCTAAGATCGATTAAACCTTAAAAAACTATGAAAATGTGAAGAGATAAATGGCTTCATGGGGACAATGAAAGTGAGTATTTATTCATGATATCCAAAATAAATTATAATATCATTTAAAACTGTATTAAAAACATTAGGCTAGACCATCTCTATCTAATCTCAAAATTTAATTATAATTAATTACTCTCTTTGCTTTTTCATATTGGATTTATACAATTTCTTTTTGAAATAAGTTAGAATCGATCAATTTTAAGTTATAAGTAAAGTTGCTATACTTGCTTAAACTTTGAATTTTAATGAGATCTTATTTTGCAAAATTAATTTTGATATGATGATAATAAATTCATTACAACTCACACTGATTACATTTATTATGAAAATTTATCAAAAATCTAGTAATTGTTATGTGATAACATATTTAAAGAAGCACTATCATTTTATATATTGAGAGATTATAAAGATTATCAGTAATTAATTTTGTAAAATGTGAAAATATAAAAATGTTTTTAAATAAAGTTATTATATTTTAAGTAGTAAAAAGGGGAGATAAATCGATTTTAAAAGGCTGCAAAATCGTCAATATAACTAAAATCATTTATTGACAAAAATTACTGTTTATGTTTTTTCCTTTTAATTCAAACAAGTAATTAAAACATTTAATAATTGCTTTTGAAATTTAACAACAATTATTTAACTCAATGAAAGTCTAAATACCATAGACTTAATAAAACCAAAGAAATTTACCAATAATCAAATCTATGTTGTAAGAATTAAATGAATTTTAATTATCTATTTCTATAACTAATGGACAGAATATTACCAATTACTCTATTAAATTGAATGTAGAGTTCAATATTTATTTATTTGGAATTACTAAGTAGATAATTATGAAATGAGAGTTTGAAATTATCTTCTAAAGGAATACAAAAAAAGAAATTGCTTATAGATATTGATAACGTAAAAAATGAGTGAATATCAATCGCTGAAGTGTTAATAAAGGGAGATGAGAATGACTCAAATAAATTAAGGAATTTAAAATATAAAAACGCTACTATTCATTAAATGAATTATAAAATATATACCAATCATTGAGGAAATGCTTAATTGCACCTAATAAATTGACTTTCAATCATATGTTTTAAATATTCGATTAAAATTAGGGGATAATTAAAATGTGAAAACCTTGAATATAGGAATTAGAAATCGTAAGGCTATATTGAAATAATTGTAATTCAAATCTGATACTATTAAATATTATTAAGCGTGCAATTTACATATATTCTTTGAATCTGTATTTCACTTTATATTTAAATATAATAATGTAATCTGCCAATACTTAAACAACTGCTTTAAAAAATATTTTTCGTGATATAAAGATGAGATCCAGAGGAACATCTATGGAGAAATTTCAAGAAAACAATAATGCTTAATTGTTGTTTACAAACTAGAGATTACGCACACAATTTGCAATCAGTAAATAAGCTAGCGAAGAAAATATTGCTATATAGAATAGAAAATAAAAGAAAAAGACAACATTAAAATTAACTACTCGCATTTACAATAATTATTTACTTAATGGTGGTAGACCAAACAAAAAGTAATCCCTTCCCTTACTTCAGATCTCACCAAAACCCTTGCCATTATTTTTAATACCAAACAGTAAATCCTCTTCACAAAAGGCTTGTACCACAAGAACATGTTCTTAAGCTGATATCAAGAAATTTTAATTCAAAACACTATTTAATGATATATGATAAATAATTTTTATTTATAACACAATGGTTCGTCAAAATTATACACCTCTAAAATATATCAATTGTAATTGCAAGTAGTGCTGATCTTGCACTTTCACCGGCAGAGTCGAGATTATCTTAATTATCGAAACTTATCAACCCTTTTAAGATTCAGTTAATGAAGACTATGTGATATAATCAAATTGTTGATTAATATTTAAAACATGGCTTTTAAAAATAGAGTAAATAATTTTCAAGATAATTCTAAAATGATAACTCAAACTATAAATTATTAAGAGAATGGTTCTGAGTAAAAAGTTTAAATTAAAAATAATTAGATTCATAGTTTACAACTAAATTTATGGATAAAACGATAAGCAGAGAAAAATTTGATGAAAATAGTTCATGGGAAATGGGAGATTGAGTCTCATTTTTATTGGAAGAGATGTCGAAGAAAAAAAAGATCTATAAATTCTTTGTTAATGAAGGTCAACCAAAATACTATCAAAAGGTCTGGAAATAGCATACTTAACATTTAATTAATGAGAGAAATTTGAGAGAAGATTTTTTGGATGAATGAGATTCATAATTAATTAAGATCATTGATGGTGAGGGAGTTTGGAATTTCTGAAAAAGATGAAATATATATATTTTTGATGTTAATTGTGTTTATATTTTATCTTTGGCCGACCTAATAAGAGAATTCTATTTTATTTGGAAATAATGAAATAATGAGTTTATTAAAGTAAAAATTAAAAAAATCACCTATTTTATGACCAAAAGGAAATTAAAAGTTGATTTTTACAACGACATCCAATCACTTTACCAATAGGTAGAATAATAGAAATCCTAAAGAAATAAATAAAATATCGGATTAAAAAGGGTTGTTGTTGGTCAGTTTTTTTTCTAAGAAAAAGGCATATCATATTCTGATAGTTTGTTGAATAAAATAAAGTTGGAATCAATCATATCATCACCAAGAATTATAAAAATGTTCTTCTTCATTTTATTAAATTAATTAAGAACTAAGAAATAAAAGATTCAAAAACTGTTATTTTAATTAAAATTTAATAAATTATTTGTTTTGTTTCTAATTTAATATAGATTTTTTTTTTTCTAGATATTTAAACTTATTTGCAAACAATGATCGAAATAAAGATTAATGAGTTCAAATGAATGGAATGTCAAAAGAGAAATGTGAAAAAGTAGTGAAAGATGATTTTAGAAGAATTTATGCGGTATCCATTAAAAAGCATAAAAGAATGCTAAGAGTTAAACACTATTCTGTGTATAGTGTTTGCTATTTCAAATTTAAGAATTAGCAAGCTCAGTTAATTTTTAATCAGTACATGAAAATTTTTAAAGCCATGGATAAATTAATTGAAAGCAATATTCTTCTTTGGCTAGTTAAGTTCTGAGCATTTTAAATGAAAGAGAGATAAAAAATGTATTAAAGCTCAGATAAAGAATATTTTCAAAAAGGAATTTGAGAATGATCATATAAAAAAATTGAAAGAAACTCTTTAGAGAGAATAGAACAATAAAAATTGTAAATAATACTTCAAATTAGGCAACTGAAAAAATAATCATCTGAAGTAATACTTTGAAGGTTGATGTCCCTCTCTATCTTCAATGGTACCTATGAAACCAAAATTTTAACAAAAAATATTGAAAAAATAAGGAAAAATGATAAAACATGAGTTGTATTAACATTTCAATAAATCAAAATGGATTTACTAGTTATTAGTATTATCCGAGTAATTTAGACAAGCAGACATTAGGTTAGGCTGTTTCATAAATATCCTAAAGCTTGATTTATAATTTTTTTTTTTCTAGCTAGTAAAATTCGCTCGTTGGTCCGTCAGTCGTAAGCAAGAATCTTAAGTATTCCCTTTAGAGGCGCGAACGATTCATAGCTGTACTTCTTTCGCAATCTCTTGATTTGCTCTTTTTTATCTCAACTTTATTTAGAACCATTGTATTCTGGTTTGTCACATTAGCTTATTACTTATTTTCTATAAATTTAGGACAAAGGGAGCATTAATTTAGATGTTTAATCAGTTCATCAGGGCTCTAATGCTTTCCATATTTAAAAAATGTAGATTTTCTTTTCATAAATATAAGAACTTAATTAATTACTGATATTGTAAAGAATATATTTTGCATTATAAATATTAACCAGAAGTGTTATGAATAATCCAGAATGAATTTAAAAGAAAAATGATTTCTAGATTTCAAGATTAATCTGAAGATAACTTTTTTAAACTTTTCATTAGAATGAATTTTTATATTATTTATTTATTTTTAATTGAACCTTATTTTCCCCCTGATCAAAATTTCATATAAAAATAAAGTTGCTATTTATGAGAAATTAAATGAAAAGGCAGTAAAGAGTCATTTAAAATAGTTGAGTTGTTAATCTTCAAAGGCAAAGAATAAAATTTGTTTGAATTTTGATTGAAATTTTAAAACTCATTAAAGCTTATATTATTGACCTATGTATAATTATTTTATTATATATGAAAACGAAGAAAATTTTTCCTTCTAACACTCAAATTTAAAACTCTGTTATTTAATACGAATAAGACAATACTACTGTTCTCAGAATGCCATAATCTGCATTTTCTAAACCACAACTCTCTCTAGTTCCAAGTGAAGCCTGTCAAAATTACTACTAAATTATCGAAAAAAATAAATTATAATATCTTGAATACTACAGCCAATTTAATGAAATGAGATTTATGGAAAACATGGC
Source organism: Paramecium tetraurelia (assembly GCF_000165425.1). Classification (NCBI taxonomy): domain Eukaryota; phylum Ciliophora; class Oligohymenophorea; order Peniculida; family Parameciidae; genus Paramecium; species Paramecium tetraurelia. The sequence goes on along the minus strand of NW_001799255.1, from coordinate 28,536 downwards.
AGGTTTTTAGAATTAATAACTTAAGGATTAAAATCGAAATACGAAAAATAAGCCCTTTTAGAAAATTTTCTCAATATGTTTGAAGATATGATATCTTGTCTCATGGCAATCTAAAATACTTTACTTCTCATAAACTTTGATAACCCTGACTTTTCATAAGTTTACAGTGTTCCTCCAAATATCATGGTTGATATCCTATTTAAAGACATTAAAGTAAGTGTAATATTAAAAAATTGTAGACATTAGAAGGGTTACATTTGGAGATGCAATACGCTTCGTCTCTTAGATTTTTAGAAACAGTATTAGAGGCTCTGGAATTTAATTCATAGCTCTATTACAAAATCCATCAATTAGATGTAAAATAATGGTCTCAAAAATGTAATAATTATCTCAATAGTTTTACGACTGCTCAATAATAAATTAATAATTCTTAACGCTCTTGTTGTTGTTTTAAATGAATTAAGATTATTGATTATTGATATTTTATTATAATAATAAATTATCTAACTTGATAAAATTAAAAGTATTTGCACCATTCAAATTTGATGTTAATCGATCTAGTACATAAGAAATTCAATCTAAAACAATACTATTTTCCTTTATTCAGAATGAACGCTTAAGATTAAAAATTATAATGAGAATGAAATATAAATTAACAATATTTTGTGATTCAGTCATCCCTAGAAAATATTAAAAAATTATTATTTAAATACTGCTTGAGAATGCTTCTCATTTAGGATAAAATGTATTTTAAGTATCGTCTGATACAAAAAGAAAAGATGATTAAAATTTGCATTAATTAATTAGATAAGGATCAACAAAGTTTATTTTCAAGATCTTTTAAAAGAGTACAAGTTTGAATCATTTTCAAAAAGCTTAAATTTGATTTATATTAACAAGATTTAGATGGAAACTTAGAATTTAGATTTACTAAAATTAGATTGAAAAATAAAAAAAGAATTAACTATAAAGAAATTAATGAATATCTCCTGATATTTATTTAATCTTTAAATAAAGATTATTATGAATCAGTTAACATTAGAATAAAATCATTTTTCAAAAGATTCTCAATTTATAATTAATGAAACATTTCATTTTATTGTACTTTTATTTTTGTATTTTATTTATGATATCTAAATTATTTAATGCTTTCCATTAAAAATAGGAGGTCATATAAATCTGAATTAATCAATTACATGATGAAATACTCATACATAATAATTAAAATAAAATTTGTTAAAAAAATGCATACATTGCCTGCGATCCCGGTCCCGCTTTATAAAATCATTTTTTTTCTTTAGCCTCTCAAATATCTTTTTGGTGATCAATTACCGTTGCTTCAGGAATCAATGTTTCCATGGTTTAGTGACCGATTGAAGACAGAATTAAATTCAGAGGGAGACGAATTATGGAAAAAAGTATTCAATACTTTCAAGGGACCAATTATATATTACTGTATAATAGTTCAAATAACAGTGATAATCAAGATTAGCGTGTCTTATTTATTAAAAGTTACTTTACATAGTATGGATTCATGGAATGCTTTCTTTTTAGGAGTGCTATTATTAAGTTAGGTAATATTTGAATAGCACTATTTTCAAAACATTTATTAGATGTCAGCTAAGATTAGAGCTTCTTTAGCATAGATGTTATTGGCTAAACTATAGAGAATATCAACATCAAGGTTAAAAGATGGGTAATTTTTTAATATAATAACAATGGATATTGCTGATCTTGACTTAACTTGGTTGCTAGCATTTAGCGGTGCCCCAATAATATTTTGTGTCGGTATCTACATCTTATTCTCATATTTTGGAATTTCGTCATTAATCGGTGTTATAACATTATGTAGTTTGATGGTATTTTAAAAGCACATTACAACATAAACAGGACCATTGAAGTCAGAAAAGAGCAAGATTCAAGATGATAGAACAAAATTGACAGAAGAGATTTTAAACAACCTCCCCAAAATTAAGATGCTGGGATTAGAATCAATTTTCAGAGACAAATTATTGGCAAAGAGATAAGAATAAGATAATAAGATGAGGGAAATCCTAAAAATTGATGCCTTAGCATATTGTTTTAATGGTAATATCAATGTGTTTGTCAGTTTATTCTTGATGATGTTCACTTCAAAAATCCTCATTGGTGACTACCCATCTCCTGATCAAATTTTTAGTTCAATTTGGATCTTACAACTATTTAAGGTGTGGTGCATTACGTATGGATAAAGAGCATACAAATTGATAATTAATTTACGAGTTCTATAATAGAGGATCAACGATGTTATTTGTATTCCAGAAATAGAACCGAAATTATTAAATACAAGACAAGCAACTAAAAAATAAAAGAAATATCAGTAAATAGAGGAGGAGGAAGCTGCATCTTTGGATACGGTGGAGGAACAACGTTAGGGCCAGATAGAAATAATAAATTACAGCGCTTATTGGACAAAATTATAAGAAATGTAAAATCAACCAATATTAAATAAAATAAATTTGAAATTAGATAAAGGGACATTTATTATTATACGAGGGACAGTAGGAAGTGGTAAGTCATCATTACTCTAAGCATTATTACATGAAATTCCATTTTTCAGTGGTTAATTAAAGATATAAGGTCATGTGGCTTATGTTGAACAACGACCTTATATCTTTTCAGGAACTGTGAGAGAGAACATTCTTTTTGGTTGTCCAAATAATGAAACACATTATTTGAATGTGCTTGTTTAGAGTGGTTTAAGAGGTGATAATATTGACCCAGATTTCAATGTAGGTGAAAATGGATCTAAACTATCTGGAGGGTAGAGAACAAGATTGAGTTTTAGTAGAGCATTGTATTCAGATTCAGATATATATTTACTCGATGACATATTATCAGCTGTTGATGCAAATGTATAAATGACGATCCTTAATACCCTAAGATATCTAAAGAGTCAAGGAAAGATAGTTATTTTGATTTCCTCTAGGATTGCTGAATGTGATATGATTTACAAAATGCAGGATGGATAGCTCATTTAAGAAGAAATAAATACGAACGAAATTTAATTATTGTAACAGGTTTAAGAGTAGCCAGAATAGTAGTAAGGAATTCAAGAAGAAGATGAAATATTAGAAGTATCTAAAACAGTTTATTAAAAATACATAGATGAAGGAGGGAAAAATAAAGCTATGCTAATTGTCTTCCTATATTTGTTTGATGCTTCTTTATCACTTTTGATAATTAAATAATTTGGTGAATCCAATTTATTAATTAATTTTTTTCTGATGATTGTTTATGTTTTGGTTAGTTTTACTAAGTTTAATGAGATGTTTGGGTTTACTATCACTGTTATTAATAATTTGCATCGAAAATTAATATCAACCATTGTAAGAATGAGACTAGAAAATTATACAAACATAGGAAAGTTGATGAGTAGATTCACATCTGACATCAACAGCATTGAAGGATTGGTTATGTTAGATTTACATTGGGTAATTGAAGGTCTTATCGATAACATATTTGTTATTTTGGTTATTAGTCTTAATAGTTATATCATCATAGTCTCAACAGCATTTCTGATCCTAATGCTTTATATGAAATCTAAGTTCCATCAGAAAATGAAATATTCACTTAATTTAGATGATCAATCCAGAGCTTAATTAAATTAATCCTTACGTAGTTCTATCAATGGATCCATTTTAATAAGAGTTTATAATCAATAACTCAGAATACAATCAGAGTTTTTATAATAAACTTATTCAAATTTGTAGGCTTAGTTCACTTTTCTGAGACTTAATGCTTTATTGGCCTTTATTATTGAATTCTCATTGCACATATTAATCATCACTGTCTTAGCCATTTTACTTTCATCCGAATACTCCAAAGATGTCATCGGTTTTTCTGTCCTAATGCTGATGCAGTTAGGATATATGTTTTCATTAAAGTATTATTTATTATTAGCGTTTTAGTTTGAGAGGACAGATCTTCTTAGATATAGACATGTAGAATTGTGTGAGAGTGTAAAATACAATATAATTACCATCTGAAAATTATTCAGGATCAAAAATGAATTAATGGCCTACTAATGGAGTTGTCGAATTCCATAATGTGTATTTAAGGTATCCTAAATCCACAAAATATGCTCTCTAAAATATCAATTTTAAAATCGAACAAGGTTAAAGTATTGGAATCATGGGAAGAACAGGGGCTGGCAAATCTTCAATCATTAATTTACTATTGAGAACTGTGGATGTTACAAGTGGAACTATTAATATTGATGGAATTAATATCAATCAAATCAACCTTTCTTAATTAAGAAACACGGTTATGGTCATACCACAGTCAAGCAATTTATTTAACTAGACAATTAGATTTAACTTAGATCCTCATAAAACTTGCTACGATGAATAGATATGGGATGCTTTAGGTAAGGTTAAGTTAGATTCTGTAATCAAAGAATGGGGATTGGATTCGATGGATTACAATTTGAGTGTTGGTTAATAATAATTACTTGCTTTGGCCCGAGCTTTTCTCCATGATGCTAAAATATTGATATTTGATGAAGCAACTGCCAATATTGACGATGAAACCGAAGAAATTATTGAATAGGCTTTATGTAGTATAACCGCTACAAAAATAATCATAGCTCATAGGCCTAAAATAGTTGTTAATTGCAATTACATCATTAATATGCAAGAAGGATAGATAGTAAATTAATAATGAAGAAATTCATGCATATTTAAATTGATAATACATTTCTTATTAATTAATTATGGTTGATGGATAAATCTAATCCATCTCTGATATTAATATTTTATAATACAAAATAATTATTTCATCAAATTATAAATATGAAGATTATTCAAATTTGAACGAATTTATATCATTGTTACATACCTTTTAATTATATAATGATATAGTTTTAGAAATCAATCTTAAAATTACAAGAATTAAATATTGTTATAATAATTACTAATAACAATCATTAATTAAAATTCAAATGAAAAGAGAAGATTAAATATATCTCTCATCTTTATAAATTTGGAATGCAATGGATACTCCTATTCATTAGAGTACAAATCTTTTTAGTGAAAAATTTAAATAAGGTTCTGAACTTCATTACAATTACAAACAACCATTTTGTTTACAGCATCCTGAAAAAAAAGTAAGTAAATTTAGTAACTTTAGGCTAAATATATTTTAATTAATTCTGAAGGATCAAATGAAAAGCTTTGCACAAAATGTGCTATTGTGTTTGCTTAATAAGGACATAAAATTTAATTAATTGAAGAAGGTACTTTTATGTGATTCATATCTAATAGATAATGCTAAGAAGAAATAAACTGACTCTTTTATCGATTAATTGCTTCAAACTAAAAGTGAAATAGGGAATATACATTCACATTTCTTATGCACTGAGGCAAATCTCAAAAAGTTTTATAATGACTAATATACAAAAGTTGTTAGAACATTTGGAAACATTGAGAAATAACTTCAATTGGTAATTCTTTTTACTTATTTTTAAAGTGCAAATCAGATTTACTTATTTCCTTATCATAATCACTTTGGTCTGGAATATAACTCACAAATTAATTAAAATTACAAGCTAAATAAGTGGAACATCAATTGGTAACATATATTAATGATATTACAAATCATTATGATCAAATAGTATAGATGAGCACTCTCCCATTTAATTAAATTATGGGTGGCTACAGTAGTAAACTATTTAAACTTTAATAATGTCTTAAAGAGATTTAAGAGAATAATATTCCCTATCTTCATTATGAGGGTAGAATTGATTGCTTTCGATTCTTTTTTAAAAGATATAAGCGTCTTGAATGAAAAGCATTAGCCAACAGACGCAAGAAATCATGAAAGCACTAGGTCAAGTTCAGGATAAAAAACCTGCAAAAGTGTAGAGAAAGACAAAAGACCTTATAGTTAACCTAATAGTAAAGATGCGCATTGTAGTGATAACTCTGGAAAAAAAACTAAATAAAACTTTAAAATAACTGAACAATCTATCGAAGATTGGATGGAAAACTCGAATTCAAAATAAAGAAAAACTGAACCTGCTGAAAAAATAGCAAGTCCTAATCTTTAGGCCATAAAATTTGTTAATAAGTAAATGCCTCCAAACAGAGTGTCTATGAAACAAGAAACAAACTAAGCAATGCTTAATAAATTAATAAATGAATTCTCCTAAATCAAAAAAGATAGAGTCAAAACTATGTAATCAAAAACTCCTGAATTAGGTAAATCTAAATAATAGGCAATTCCTAATAAATTCTCCCCAAAGTTTCTTTATAAAAATTATTATAAATGATTAATTAATAACTCAATACCAAATTCAATTTTATCATTAGACTCTCAATAATTATTTGACTTTATGAAAAATTCTCTAATTTTATACTTTTTATGAACTTAATTTTTTATCTGTTTGTAATTATGAATTTATACTTCAACTTTCCGATGCTTACAATTAATTGTAACCCTTGAATTACTTCAAATCAAAATTGTTCTTTAAATTAAATTAAATTGTTTTCAACTACTAACTTTTTCTAAAATAATACATTTTCTTCTTAAATATTTTGGATAATTATTCTTGAGGGTCAATAACAATATTCATCATACTCTTTATAAATTTATCTTATCCTTATTATTGCTGCTGGTATTTTCAATCATTCTATTGCTGAAATATTTAAAAATTGATTTAAGAATTTCATCTTTTCAGAGATACTGCGAACAATAATTAACTTAAATTACTTAAAAATGACATCGCTCACTTGAATCCAATCAAGTAGTATGAAATTTAATAAACGTCAGAATTTGAATAATTATATTTATCCACAAACAATAAAAAACACTCTTTAGAAAGAATAATATGCAATCCATTGAATTCCTTTATTTCAAATATAAATTTATACTTTTATTAATTTCAATATGATTATTTCATATTTTGTTCAAATATTATATCCAAGACTTATCTGTGTTTTGGCACAAATAATTTATGGACTGAATGAGGCAAAATCTCCTTTAAATTTGCTTAAATAATTATATGAATATAAGTCACATTACAAATATACTAATAATTTATTTATTAATGATAAGTATTCATATTCTTTTTAACCATTTCTTTTAATCATTTTCTTTTTTTTATTAAATTTAATTTACTTTATTTTTTTTATCTATATCATCAAATGCAATCTAAAATTAGAATTAGTAAGTTACTTGATTATTTCCTTTTAAAATATTTGCTTCTTGTTTTAATGCGTAAATAGATGTTAATAATTTTGCTCTTTTAAAATATTCATCATAATTTTCCATAAATAATTTTCCAGCTTCTTCATTTAAAGAACTTTCAGGAAAAGGAACAATTAACAAGCATTTTATAACTTCGAATATATTTTTTAGTGACCATTAGAGTGGATTCCAATCTTTCTTTAATGTATTCACGCAAATTTCTCCTTTTTCTGATACGTTTGGATGAAAGATTTTAGTGTTAAATAGTCCTTTAATATATAGCTAGTTTACCTTTAGGAGCCATCTAGGGAAATTGAGGTGGCAAGATCAATTTACATCTAAATACACCACCTTGGAATGGAGTGTCGACTAAATTAAAAGATATAATTTACCTGGACCATCAATATCAGCTTGAATATCAAAAACATCTTATTCATTAAAAATAATATGAACACCTAATAAATGATTACGATGTCAATATACCATCAATAGGTTATTTGATAATCATTTATAATTGCTTAGCTATAATAGGAGCAAGTTGAGGATTAATTTAGGGTTCTTGAATCTATGTTGATATTAGAGAACTCATAGTTTACCATTTTCAATTGTAACTTAGTTAACTTATAGAAAAATTTATTTAAATTATTTATGCATAATCGTTAACAACATAGTTTTATGTAAATGAAAAAACTTTTCTTAACTTATATCTAGTCTCTCGAAATATTCACATAAATAATAATTATTTTATATAAACTATAAAGCGTATTAATAATTTAGATATTGATATAATATGGGTTGTATACTCATAGTTATTACAATTTGAAAATGGATTTACGAATTGGTTTCCCTTTATTTTGGAGAGGTGTCACAGGAGTGATTGGAGAGTTAGGTGTATTATCATCAGTACGAGTCAAACTTTAAGGACTCAGGTTATTGAATGAATTTTTGGGGCTCAAGAAATTAGTAGTTGGAATAGGGGAACCATTTAGATGAGGCAATCTCTTAATATTGCTATGTCTTCGAATTTTAAATTGACATGTTTTGGCTAATTTTTCTTATACAAACCATTAATGATTGAGAGCTTCTAACGCGCTTAATCTTTTAACGGGATTCTTGTTCATTAATCCTTGTAGAAGACTCATACCGTGCTCACTTAATTTACACTCTTCGAATTTTACTTTTGCATAATAATTTCTCATGACTACATCATCATAATCCTTGCCTTCGAAAGGAGATTTGCCAGCAATAAGAATGAACATCAGAATTCCGATACTATATACATCGACTTTATAGTCGTAGAGCTTATCTTATAATAATTCAGGGGCTACATATCCTGGAGTTCCACATCTTGTAAATAGATACTTGCCATTTGGATTGTAATAATCTGCCAATCCAAAATCACATATACACAAATCTTCCAAATCATCTTTTTTTCTTAACATAATATTTTCAGGTTTAATGTCTCTGTGCAATATTCCTTATTCATGAATAAATAGACAAGCTTTTAATAATTTGTAAATTAATTTCGAACATTTTTCTTCAGAAAAAGGAGGAGACTTCTTCATGAATTTATGTAACTCTCCTCCGTTCAGATATTCTAATACTAAGTACAAGTATTCCTCTCCTTCGAACACTTCATACATTTTAATTACCGATTCATGTTGAAGTTTCCTCATAATCGAAGTTTCTTTAATAATTGATAATTTATCAACTTCTTCTTTCAAATCCTATTTCCTGAAGCATTTGATTGCGTACTCTTATCCATCAGCCTTGCTAACGGCCTTGAACACCTGAAATTGATAAAATGAAATACTTCAGCGAAATTTCCTTAGCCTATTTTCTTAAGTAATGAGTATCTTTGAGAGAAGCATCTCTAAATACAATACTTTTTGAGGTAATTATACCAAGGTTCGACATCTCCATACATTTCGAAACGTTATTTGTTTTTAAGAAATCGGATTCCTTGGCCGGCAGCTGGATTTTTAATTAGCTCCATAGTAGCATTTATCAGATTTACCCACTTATGGACCTCCTAAATATAGTTACTCATTAAATCTTACTTATTCCTTGAACAATAACAGGTAATGAGACATCATTCCAACTTTACGTTTCACAAGTTCCCTCTCCTTATGGATAAGCATGCTATCTATTAATTCAGTTTTGATTTCTTAAGCAGGGAACTGAGTTTGTGTCCAGAAGGAGGTTTCTTCAGAATCATCAAAGAAGGAATCTTTCTAAGTGTAGTCCATAAAGTGTAATTTTAATCGATATAACAAACTAATTAAATAATATTAGACATGAAATTCGCTTAAGTTACAGCAGGTGCGTTTTCATCCGGGAAAATAGTGAAGGTTGAACATTATAGTTACAATGCGAATGATTAAATTGGATCAGGTTTCAGCAGTCAAGTGTTCAAAGGCAAAAATGAGAATACAAATGAGACCGTTGCGATAAAAGTATATTTATTATTTGAACCATCAGATAATTGATCGAAGTAAAATTACAAATGAAGTTGAAGAGTTCTTATTGAATTAAGAGATTCGAGCCTTGTCACTAATGAATTCAGATAATGTAGTAAAAATGTTTGATTATTATCACAAACCCCAATGTACCTACATTATCACTGAATATTGTAATTAAGGTATAAAATACTTTGATCATTGTAGGGAATCTGGGACAACTAATCAAAAGAAAATAGAGAATTGATGAAATAGAGGCAATCAAAATAATGAAGCACATAGTAAATGGCTTTAAGGAATAAGTAACTAAAGGAGTAATTCACAGAGACTTGAAGCCAATAAACATTCTCATACGAAATGGAATTCCTAAAATAGCAGATTATGGATTCTCAAAAATGATGAATGCACCACCTGAAAAAATCTACTATAATGTAGGTACAGCTTTGTACATGTCTCCATAAACAATGATTAAAAATATTTATTCTGAAAAAACTGACATCTGGAGTTTGGGAATCATATTCTATGAGATGCTGTATGGCGAAGTTCCCTTTTCAGCTCAGAGTGAAAAAAACTTGGCTTAAGTGATGTTAAAAACTCAACCATAATTTCCACCAAATATCCCAGTATCAAAAGAAACAATAGAGTTCATTTTAAAATGCCTATCAGTTGATGAATCATTAAGGTTCTCCTGCAGTGACCTAGAACACCATCCCATCTTCTATCGTAGACATACTATGACTGCACCTCGCCCTATAGCAGATAGAAATCCATCTGTTAAAAATAGAGAAAATTACTCTCCTCAAAGAACCACAGAATATCATCATGCTCGCAAAATTAATTTCATTGCTTAAACTGCTATGCCTTAATCTGCTTTAAAAAGTAGAGAGAGTGTCAGATGTTTGACTTAGAATGACGAAATCATACAAGCTTAATTCCAATTTATTGAATTGATGTTCAGAATTCTAAGAATACTCGACAAATAGTAAGTTCTTAATTAAGATTTGCAAATCAAATTAAAATTCTTGATCATTAAAAACATGTTCTTTAAGACTATATTGTTGAGAGAAGTAGTTGAAAAAAAGAAGAATGTCTTACAATTAAATGAATTTGATACCTACATCGAGACTGTTGGAAAATACTAAACTTAAGTCCACGAGCTCTATCAAATTTCTAAAGAATATCATGATAAATAAGTAAATGCAATAGTTATTTTAGTATTAAATGATTGAAAACAATCAAACCCTTAAGCAATCTGTGCTCAGAGATCGAAGCTTTCAAAAAATATACGAAAACTTCAAGTCTGTAACTGAAAGCTATGAATTTTATTTACTCTTCAGTACATTACTATAGAGATGCATACGAGATTTATTCAATAAATGTAATAGCAGATTAGCTGGAGCTAGTGATTCTTAATAACTCCAATTGTAAGATGAGACTATGGTTTATGTATTGGAATAGTTGACTTTCTATTACGGTTTATTGAGGTTGATTATAGAGAACAACAGCAACATTTAAATTTTTACTAAAAAGGCTTAGATAAGTAGAATTCTATAGGCCTCGCCAGAGCAAATTACTAAAAGCAACTTGATGAGTATTAGATAATCAATACAAGAAATGAAAATATGAGAAGAATAACTATTTATAAATAAATTATAAAAAAGATTTAAAAATGATTAGTGGAGCATTGAGAAGATCGTTTATTGGCAAAGCTCATTTTGGTCTAGTTTCAGAATACAATAGCAGAGTCAACTAAAAGTTATACAAAGGAGTTTAAGTATCTGAAGCACCGCAATTCTTCACAACATCGGCTAGACCAGGAAATTTTGGTGATCATTTAGATTTCAAAGTACAAATGGATAATTGGTTTGATGAAAACAGGTAATTATTGCTTGACGAATTGATCATAGAGTGCATAACGAACACGAGACTGAAATTAAAAGAACATAAATATATGCATTAAATGCCGTCTATTATGGTGGATTGCTCTCCTTTGCAAGACTATTTGCAGTGGGGATAATAGGAAGATTGGATGGATGGAAGAGATATGATAGAGACACTTATCTCGAAATGGAGTAATAATTTAGCATAAGTTTTAAAGTATTGGAGATTTACCTCCTGGAGAAGTCATGTAAATTGTTTGGAATGGTACACCAGTATTTATTAGGAGATTAACTTAATAAGAAATAAAGGATGAAGATAATTTACCAAAAGAGACTATTTTGGATCCTAGGTAATTTAGATTTCTAGCTTCATAGCTCTGAGGTTGTCCTTACCAATTGTGGTAATACTAAGGTATTGGTTGTCAGTGCTTTATGCACTCATTTAGGGTGCATACCAATCCCATATTTAGGTGCCTACAATGTATAAAGCAAATGATTATGATAGGGTTGGGTTTGTATTTGCCATGGTTCAGTGTATGATAAATATGCAAGAGTGAGACAAGGACCAGCTTTGTAGAATTTGCCATTTATCAATAACTCCATCTATGATGATGTGATCGTCTGTATAGAAGAAATGAAGTTCCCAAGAGAACCAAGTTAAAGATATTGGACTTGAACAAAATAATATTTTTATCTATTTTATTACATAAGTAATATATAAATGATGCCATTTTGTTTTATTTTTGACTTTAATAATCAATTATAAACCATATATTTTTGAGTTGCTGAGAACTTCTAATATCCTTTGATGACCTTTTCAATGGCTTGTAATAAATCCTTCTCGCTTATGGCCTTTCTTCTGGCTCTAATTGCAAACATACCCAGCCTCTGTGCAAACACTTCTAATATCAGCACCAGTTGTATTAGGACACAATCTAAATTATTCAAATTATATATACCTTGCTAATAATTCATATCTAATATTTTTTTCCATGCTCATTGTTCTGGCATGAATCTTAAATATGCCTGCTCTGCCTTCTAAATCAGGCAATGCAAATTCAACTTTTCTATCTAATCTTCCAGGTCTCAACAATGCTGGATCTAGTGTGTCTGGTCTATTGGTTGCCATTAAAACTTTAATATTGCCTCTAGAATCAAATCCATCTAATTAATTAACTATCTCAAGCATTGTTCTTTAAACATCATTGTCATTTCCATCATCATGTCTTGCTCCTCCAATTGCATCGATTTCATCAAAAAATATAATGCATGCTTTCTTGGTTCTTGCCATTTAGAATAATTCTCTAACCATTCTTGCTCCTTCTCCGACATATTTCTATACTAGTTCAGAACCTATCACACGAATGAAACATGCCTAATATACTTCAAGAAAATACTTCAGTTCTATTAGCCACTGCTCTTGCTGTCAATGTTTTACCTGTTCCTGGGGGTCCATACATCAAAACACCTTTTGGAGGATCAATACCTAAAGTGATAAACTTCTCTGGATTCAATAAAGGCATTTCCACTACTTCCCTTAATTTTTTTAACTATTCTTTGCACCCACCAATATCATTATATGTAACATCAGGTTTATCTTCCACAGTCATCATCGTGACTGATGGATCAATCTTAGGTGGTAAAGGTAATTAAATTGCATATTTTTATCTTTCTACTCCAACTCTCATTCCTTCCTCTATGTCTGTTGGGGCCACTTTCTCACCTAAACCAACGACATACTTCGCAATATGCTTAATAGTGATCATATAAAGATCCTTTTGTTGAAGAGAGGATTTGAATATTTTTGTGCATCTAGCCACTGTCAAAGGGTGTTCCTTAATAAATTAATTTATTAAAATACTGAAGCAAGTTTTTGATCTGCCACCAAATCCCATGTACTTGGAATACTTAAACCTGTATCACTCTCTTTTATTCCCACCATTTTGTTTATTGTGGCAACAGAATTTTTATTTTCTTCCTCTAATTATTTGATTTTCTCTGCATATGGTCCCATACCATACTTTTTCAACAGGTTGATATCATTCTCATCAAGGGGAACTGTTTTCGTATCCTTTTCCCTAAAAACTCATATAAATATTCATTACTCTGCCATTACAAAAATTATTTAAATTAATACTTATCTGAAATTTATTATATAAACTCCAACCAAAGATATCCTCTTTTCAGTGCTTAACTTATCTTCTAAACACTAACTAAATCACCCTCGCCTGGTTATGTTATTATTAATGCTAATTGGTTTATTAAAAGAGGTAAATTACCTAATTAGAATAAACTACTCCTAAGATATTATTATCAAATTTCAGCAAAGATGTGAATGATGTTGTCAAAACATTTTCATCTATAATGGTTTCCTTTTTAAAATTAGCAACCATAGGATATTTAACATCAATAGTCAGAATTTTGTTGGAGTAAACATTTTAATAATAAAATAAGAAAAAATAACAAAACCAATTAACAATTTACTAATTACCTTACTTTACTAATGATTTAGCCTTAGATAACATTATATATTTAGAGAATGAATTAAAGTGCATTAATTATTATGAATAATTTAATTATATATAGACTTAATAAGATATTATTCAAGACCTAGTTTAGCTAATATGCCTTATTGATTAAGACCTTGCGAAGGATTTTCTCATTTTTTTTCTTTTCAATTTTAAAGGTAACTTTTTACTTACTTTTTTCAATTTACCAACAACTACTTAAAAATTAAATCCTGTGTCATAAAATTCCATTTCTTTTTATAAATCTATATCGCATTCTTTTTTAAGCATCTGTCGTGCAATATCAATTTCAATAAATGATACTTAATCTACATCAAGCAATTTAGCTGAGTTCTATTATAATTATGGTGAAGGTAATTGTTATTATGCTTGTTATTATTAGCTTAAAGCAATTGTTTATTAAAATTAGGTTTATAAAGGGTCATCATCCAATCTTTCACTCTATTCAAGTTTCATTTAATTTTAAATTAAAGTAACCCTCTTTGTGCTAGATTTGTGTTTCCTTTCTTGAATACAATTTTCTCTTTCGTATAATGCAGAATTTCTATTTTATTAACATATCTTTTAGATAGAAATCCTAGTATATTTTTTTTTAGATTTTATAGATTGAGAATCTTTATTTTCAGATACCTTCCTTTTAGAATCTCTCTTGATTTGTAAATAATTTTGAGATTTTATAGGCTTATATTCGGATTCGTTATCTGAATTTGTCATGCTAGGATCTATTTCTTCTTAGGCTGAATCTTATTAGAAATTGAATTTGTTTGATAAAATAAATTCTGAATTTGGTCCAATTTCGTTTAACAAACCCTAACAGGCGCAATAGTTAAAGACTAACTATTATAAATTTCTTAATTATGCTAGAGAGTTCTATTTATAGCAATTAATTTACATTACATTATGAATTTTTTGATTTATTCTAGATCGCACTCTGAATCTCCTTAGCTATTTATCCTCATGATCATTTTTCTTAAATAGTCTTAAACTATTTGGTGTATAGAATACAAAAGGACACTTTATGAAATCATGATTTTGGTGACACAATTCACATCCTCCCATTTTAACACTTCCACCGAATTCTATTTGATGTTTAACATAATAAAAATGCTCTCTGTCTTCTTGGTTGTATTTTAATAATTCTAATAAATCATCGTATGTAATATAAGCTAGCTTTGAGAATTTGATAGCTCTGGTGGAAAACAAAGCAGGATGTTGTGAAATGAATGACTTTTCATCTATAGCTTAACTTCTTGAATAGAATTTAATTGTTTTATTGTTACTAATATAAGCTTCTACCTCTCCTTTGAGTATAAAGTAAATTTTATCAACCTTTTATCTAATCATTAATTTTTAATTACCCTTCTATCGAGATTATTTCTTCTGGAACAAAAGATTATTCTTTCACGAGTATACATAACTTCTCTATAAATTGAGCAGAAAAGTTTTGTCTAATTAATTTAGAAGTGCACAAGATGTTTTTGTAAAAATCAATCTTAACTTCCCTATTTAAAGTCCCTGATAAATGAATCATTAACTTTTCACATTCCGATTCTTAATCCCTCTCTTATTTCAAAAAGTATTCAAAAAACTTCTTCACTTTCACTTACAAATCTTTATTCAAGCCTCTTTTTTTAAGAAAAGAATCTATCAATGTCATTCTATCTCTGAGGTAATTTTTGTTTTCACTCATTTAAGCAAAAATTGAACCGATACTCGAAATTGTATAACCAAAGATAATAGAACTTAAAAGCGTTACGAAAATGACAAATATTTTCTCATATTGAGTGACCTTTTCACTAATTATGATAATATTTACTGGTATTATATCACCATAGCCTATAGTCAATGTAGTTATACAAGCCCAATAAAAACTTGTGATATATCTAGCTTGCCAATTGTGTTCAACCAGATTGGCTCTTTGAATCCATGTGTTTTCCTCAAATGAAGATTCTTAAATCGCTATGAAATGCCAAATGCAGGCTATAATGTGTGATGCAAACAAGAAGGTTGACATTAATGAGATTATGTCAATGACTGATGCAAAATTTACTCGAAGGTTCGTAGTTTCAACTATATTTTCGAAGATATACATAACCTTTAAAGATATTAAAGATGAATACCCTGGATACTCTAAACAGCAACACGAACTCAATATAGGGTACATTAGATCTCCCTATCATAAACGGGATAAGAACAATGAAATCAAGTGCGAATTTTCCCTTCAAATAATGTTTGAATATCTATGTTCTATTTAACACTAATACTCCCCTTGAATAGTAAGCAACATTAAAATTAAGCAATATTTCGAAAACGAACACATATTAGGGTAGAGTGTCTAGAAAAAAATCTGCTCCATCAACTAGGCTTATTTGAAATGAGATCTTAAGAGGTATATAAAGGATATTTATTAATAAAATGAGAAAAACTACTACATCCCAATATAGTTTAAGCGAATTATCAGGCCTGATTGGTTTTATGATTGATGAAAACACTCTTAAAAAACCTAGGTATAACTTAATTTTTGTAGATAGCAATTCCTTTGGATAATAAAGTAAAATACCAATGAGCCTTATTTTGCCTTGCCTCTTATTAATTTATGTGTTAAATAAAAATTAAAATCAGAAGCCTTATCTCCAATAACTTTAAATTACCTATGATCTAAGTATCGCAATTTAAATTTATCCGAATTAGTCAATAAGTAAGTAACAAAACGAGCAACAAGAACTATAATATTTAAGGCTCGATCCTTCCATATCTTAGTTTTAAATCCTTATTTGGCTTCGAAATCATATGAGTCTTAGGAGACGATACTCTATTCACTAACCTCTCTGGATAACTTTACTTTGTCCAGCATTGTGAATTAAGATTGCTTCATTTTAAAGTTATTTAAGAAATCATCATCTTCAAAAATAGATCAATTTTTACTCATTAAAACTATTGAGCTTGCCATATTTGGACTGGAAAGTGGGTCTTCGTATGCAGACATAAAAATTAAATAATTAAAATTGAATATTCATAACTTAATGGCAATAATACTTTCAATATAATTAGCTTTTCAAAACATAATTGCAATTTAAGTATAATTAGTAAATAAGTTGATTGCATTAATATAAATTTTATTTCTTAACAATGATTAATACGACGACAAAAAGGGAGGAAAGCTTTTTGACAACAAAGGTATCTGATCGAGTGATTACAGTTGAAAATGAATAAAGATCAACTTATAGCTTTGTAAGAAGAAATTATTTGACAACTACATTTGCTACCTTAGCAAGCAGATAAACCAATGGAGTTTATAACGTTGCTTTCAATACTTCATGTTGTCAACCTTGCCCATAACCATGTCCTCAACCATAAGCAATGCCCATGCCAATTTATATTCCCATGCCATACCCATAATAATGTGAAAAAGAATGTCATTGCGAGGAGGAAGAATAATATAAGGAGGAAGTTCTTATTTTGAGAAAAAGAGTTGCTGAATTGTTAAGTAGATAGCCATAAGTAAAAATGGAAAAAGAAACAGTCAAAGTTGAAAATACAACTAGAGTATTCTAGCAATATAAAATTTTAGATAGCAGATTTGTAAATGGAAATAGAAAGAATAAAAATAAACCTTAGAAATGAATAGGATAGATTGAGACAAAAGGAAGGATAGTATCTAGAATTAAGAAGTGATAATTCATCTTAATCTTTGAAAGATAGATTAGCAATTTTAGAAGTATTTTCATTTTGTTAAATTAGAGTTAATTATATAATTCAAAATTGGAATTAGAAAAACTTTAAGGCCTTCTTTAATCTAAGTTATAAGAATTAGATGAATGGGAATAAAGATATCATCATATGGAAAGCACTGTTACTGTCGAAAGCACTGAAACTGTGACTTTAACTAATGTAATCTCTCATTCTCTATGAAGGAAGTTGAAGTTTGGAAAACAAGATTTAAGAAATTAAACAATGATTTTTTTGAGACATAAGAAAAATTGATTATGGCGTAAGCTGAATTAGAAGCCCTTAAAAAAGGGGGAGTAACCGAAGTTAAATAAGTTACTGTACAATAGAATGTGACTAGTTCCTCTGTTAATAGAGTAATTGAACAATCCTCGAGGGGTTCTAGATTCATAGATTAAAATCTAGTTGGAAAGTTATATCCTTGATATTATTTGAATCAAAAACAAAAATATAAAATATTAATATTTCAATTATTATTATAAAGCATAAAAATAAAATAGGACCTACTTGGATTCGAACCAAGGTCTTGAGGGTTAAAGCCTCAGGTACTAACCACTATACGATAGATCCTATAGTTATGCATATACTTACCTGATGGTATTTCAATATATCTGTAAACAAATTATCAATAATCTTTAAACAAAATTATAAAAAATTGAAAAAGATTTGGAAAATTCTAAATGAATAACAATATTTAAATTATAAATATCAATTAATAGCAAATATACACTAAATTCATTTTGTATTCATTTTTTTAAATGTATTTTTAAAATTCTATGATAACGATAATTTTCCATAATTTTCAGAATTTGAAATTTTGTCGATTTACTCCTTTTTTCTTAAAGGACTTGCTTGGGCTCTAAAATAGACCTTATTCGGCAATATTTTAGGACTTCCGTTTGGGGATGAATTTCTTGAATTTTTGAAGATTAATGGCTTCAATTTTGGAGAAACAGCTTTACTCCTATTTAAATCAAGATAATTTCTGACTATTAATTAATTTTCTTCATTATATAAAAAAGGGTGTTTTAATGCTTATTTTGCTGATAATCTATTAATTGGATCCTCATACAATAATGATTTTAAAAAACACAATCCATTATTAGATACCTAAGGTACATTTAAAAAATCAATATGCCCAAGAAAATTTTTTAGAATGGTTTCTTTTGTTGAACCTGATTAATAAGGGTCTTTCCCAAATAAGATTTGATAGCCCAAAATTCCAACACTATAAATATCAACTTTTAATCCATATTTTTGTTTTCTCAAAATCTCTGGTGCTACACACCCAGGAGTTCCACAATATTTAAATATATAATTATTATCATCATTTGCTTTTTCAGCTAGTCCGAAATCAATTAAACATACAGAATTAAAGTTATCTTACGTTCTTAACATTAAATTACATTTTTTAATGTCCCTATGAAATATGCCTTTATTATGCATATAGTTTAATCCTTTTAGAATTGATCTTAATATTTGTTTAGCAGCTACTTCGTTAACTATCTCATCTCCCAATATAGTTTTCAAGTCTCCACCTTCTAAAAGTTCTTACACTAAGATGATCTAAGCATTTGATTCAAAAACTCCCTTATATTATATGATATTTGGATGATTTAATTATCTTAAAATCCTTACTTCCATTTTTATTGATTATTAGATTGTTGAGTCTTTTTAGGATAAGGATTTATCAAACACTTTTATAGCATAATCTTGATTGTCAATCTTTGATTTCACTTTATAAACCTAAGTTAAACCTATTTAGCTTACATTTGCTGCGGATCCACTACCTAACAATCGTACTATCTGAAAATTGGAAACAAAGTCTAAACATATACATTCTTTCATAAGGATAGCCAGCCAACCACTTATTTATCCGAATAACTCAATTCTATTGCAATTTTTCTCCAATCGAAATCCTACTATTTCATCGTTAGAATTCCGTAAGATAGTTAAAAATGCCTCAATAAAGGAGATATATTTCTAATTTATATACTTTTCTTACATTTCTTGAATATTTTATGTATTATGCTCCAATATATAAATTTTTTTCCTTAACTTTTCCTAAATATTTAACAACAATTAAAGCATTTTATTATGAAACAAAGTTTATATTAGTGGTCCACAAATTTGTTTCTGGCGTAAAGAAAGAATTGCGTAAATCTAAGTTATTTGAAACTAACTAATTTCTCTGCTACATTAATTAAATCAATTTAAGATTTCTATAATACCATGAATTTATTAAGATCCATCAACGATAAATAATATTTGATATATGAAAAATAACTTAACTTCCCCTCTATTTAAGGTTTTAGTAATTTTATATCCAGCCAATTAATTTTAAGTTGTTTTCATTTAGTTCAAATATTTGAGAAAAACGATAAACTGTAATAATACTTATATTAATAAATAATTTAGAAATAATAGAATCATCATTATTCAATCAATCTTCAGACATTTCTGGTCCAAAATTTTTTTAAAAACAATACAGGATCTTCATGGATTTGATTTTCAATCATAAAATCGAATTGATATTCATTATTCTTCTTATGGACTTCAAGAATTACTCTTATTAAATTAGTATTGGAAGTAATTCAGAATTCTTGATAGATTAGAACCTTTTGGAAATTATAGATTTTTTTATGTATTACTATGAGCAAATCGAGAAATATTGTAAAAATCCTTGTCTATTTAATAACATATTTCATAATTTTAATTATTTATTTATGCTTAATCTAACGAGTGTATTATTTTATTTTTTAAATGGATGGCCTTTTTAGGAAAGTTGTAATTGAATCAAAACAAATAGGATTGAAAACTTGTTATTATCTGAGTTCTGCTTTCCAAATTTGATTCTACAAGTGAAAATTATTTCTTAATTTTCTTTATTGCTTGAAATTGTTCTCAAATACATATATAGTGGAATCCTTTATTCATATGTGTATTTTTTCATTTAACAAATTTGTTTAAATATGTTTCATAGCAGAAATGTTATTAATTAAATTAAATGGCGTTAATAATAATGAATTTTGATTCATCTTAATATGGTTATAATGTTTCTTATTTGTTGAAAAAATAGTGTGAAATTTATAAAATAGGACTTTTAAATTTTTATTTAATCAATAGAAATTCATCAATTATAAAGAATAAATTAAATATAAAGTAGTAATATTTCTCAAAAAATAAATGAAATTATTTATGCTGTATCTTTAATGATTAGCCTAATTCCTTTTTTTGAGAGATACTAAATGATATTTTAGAACAAATATCTTTGAATTTCACACATTTTGTATGTTTAGGTGTTTATTAATTCGTTTTTTTGAGTATACTGTTATTAGCACATATTGAATTTTCATATGATGAGTTGGAATTATTAGAATCAAGATTAAAAAAGGAATCAAGAATTTAATCGGTATTAATTAAATATTTATCGTTTTTCTAAAACGGGCTTTAAGCTAACTCTGAATCAACATGATTTCGAGTAGAGAGTGTTTGAGTTTCTTTTCTTAATTGTTTCTCTTCATTATCATATGCTTAAAAATGAGTTATAAATTTCGTTTGTATTTAGTACTAATGAGCATATTCAGGACCAAAGTACTCAGCTTAGATCTGTTATGAATAAATTTCTGATAGACTGTCTTCTTACTTATTACAACACTTTACGCTCTATCCCATTAAATATAATTAATTAGATACATCTAATTAATTAATAAATTAAATAATTTTGTTTAAAAGGCATTTTCCTTTCTCATGAATTTGAAATTTCTTTCTTTTAGAGTTTTACAAGCAATTTAGATTTTGTAAACAAATGAGATAAATATCATGTTCATATATCCAAATAAAGATTCACAGCAGAAATTAATTCTAACATATCATACTGTAATCGAAAAAGCAATCTTTTATAGAATTTCGATAAAGTAGCCTAGACGAATTCTAATCAAACTCAAGAGAAAATTGTTTAATTACAAAAAACAATATTGATTTATGGAGAACAATTACTTTTTTGAAATTAATTTACAAGAATAATGATTTCAATTTCAATATAAATAGGGATTACTTTCAAGAAAGTAAATTTGAAAAAAAGGATTAAAGAAATTAAAATTGCATCAAAAGAAAAATAATGTAAATTTGAATTAAAATTAGGATAAACAATATTAAGGTAAAAAATGAACAGTATAAACAATTTTTTGATGAGACTTATGACGTTTCACAATGCAGGTATTTAAAATTTTACATGCACCTAAATCTTGAACCTGTGCTGCTTAGTATGAAGAAAATTTAAGTTATAGTATTCTACTTAATGCTCCCAACTTAATTTTCAAGTCAACTTAATTTTTTAAATTTTCCTCTTCTTTATTAAATCTTTTTTATGTAAATGCAAAATCAAATTTACCGTTTCCAAATACCTTAATTAATTTCTTTTAATAAATATATGAAATTTTGAGCTGTCTATTAGATGATATGAATGAAGCTAAACATAAAAAAATAAACAAAATTGTTATAATAATATAAATTTATTTCATTATTAATGGTTGAAAACAAGGAAAAATGATTTAAAATTAAATTTAATATATATGAAAAGGTGTCAAAAGAAAGTTCTTGACTAGGTTTAAAACAAAATAGAATACGAGGCATCCCATAGAAAAAGCTTTTTTTAAAGAAAATTTCTCCGAATGGAATGGAGCAGAAGAAAAATAGCAAAAATTTAAGGAGAGTTTGATTTACAAATTGAAGTTATTTTGTTAGGGAAGCATAATTAGCCCAAGAAAAAATAATTGATGGTATGGTAAAATATAATGAAAACAACTAAAAGAAACGTATGTTAAAATGTTTATTCTAGGGTGATAGTTGTTGGTTAGATTACGAAAATTCAATTCTTGAGAGACTTTAAAATGATCAATATGGAGAGGGTATCAAATTAATAAAATGCTTTGATGAAATAGTAATTTTTTGTGATGTTGTCCCTTTACTATCTTACATCAAGAGATTTACAATTTAATCGGATTTTTTTAAGTACTTTGAAGTTATTAAGTAAATTTCTTAAGAAGTACTACTATTTATTAGTTTAGACTTATAGAATTTAAAAAAGGAACGAAACTCATGATTATTAATGTACTATTTATTAAAAAACTACTCTCACATCATAAATAGAAATTCAATTAGAAAAATCCGTATATATTCAAAGAAGAATTAACCATGAATATTTGTAAAAATTTTATGAGGTGTTTGAGAACCCGGAATAGATTATTGTTGTCACCTAACTGACACTAGGAGGAACATTAAATAATTATATTTAAAAATTTCCAACACTTTCTGAAGAGAAGGCCCAGAAATTCATGTTTAAGATTTTCAAGGGATTGGCTTATCTTCATTCAAAAAACATTATGCATAGAGACATAAAACCAGAAAATATTTGGCTTGGATTAAATGGAAGTTTAGAAAATCCTTGTCTAAGTTCTTATGGACTGGCAGAGATTGTGTAATAAAATGTAGATTCAGCTGATTCAGATAATGAATAATTAATTCCTGATTATCTTAGAGTAAGATTTGGCACACCTGGTTTTACAGCACCTGAAATATTAAGAAATGAATATTATGATCAAAAAGCAGATGTTTTTAGCGCTGGAATCGTTATGTATTACTCTTTATGCGGGAAAATCCCTTTTTAAGGGCAAAATTTAGAAAATATAATAGAATCTAATTAAGAATGTCATATAGATTTTTCTAAATTATTTTTAAGTGATGAAGGTATTGATTTCATAAAAAGCATTTTAAATGAAAATCCTCACGAAAGGCTAAGTTCTTAATTAGCTTTAAACCATTAATGGTTAAGAAAAGAGAGATTGTCAGAAGTAATGGAATTTAAAGCAAGTTAAAAGTTAAAATAATTAACTGAAAAAAACAATTAATAAAAAGGATAATTGCAATTCTGTAATTAATAAACATTTTCTTAAGATGCAAGTCCTTTAAGTCCTTAATCTCCTTAAATCAATAAATTATAAAGATAGAATTCAGATTTTCGTATTCGCACATAATGCAACAGTTTCAGTCCTGATGTAAATTAATTTAGAAAATAATCATCATTTACATCAAAATTAAATGGAAACACCTAAAATCAATTAAGTCATCTGAATGAAAATGATGAGGTTAGGAGATGTAAAAATTCAATTAAAAAATCCATATTTAAACAATGAATTTTTTGAAATTTTATCATTTCAAATGTATTAATTTTTCTCTATTATAAATAAGGATGGTTTTCATTTTATTATAATAATATTAAATTATTAATTAGTAAGATTTTCTTATTAGAAATTCAATTAACCCAAATTTATTTATGTAAAATGCTCAAATTGTGGAATGTATTTGAATGTCTGCTTAGACTTCTTGTAATGAAATTACTAATCTTGATGAGAGAAATGCCGAAGTAATTTGGAAAAGTAACACCAAAGTTATGTCAAGGAAAAATAATTAATAATTTTAGTGAAAATTTCATTGAAAATTAAAAATATAAAGAGAATTAAATGATGTTTAACGATATTTAAAGTAACTATTAAGATTGGCTCTAAAGGATGAGCTTCTATTGGTTAGAGTGAGTCTTTTCTACTTTGAGATTCTCTATAAAATACATTATTAAGCATCTGTTTAAATTTAAATTATCTTAGAATAGATGCCTAAAGCCAAGTTTACTTCAGAATAATATCCTGCTTATCAAGATCTACAATTATTGAATTGATGTTGCATCACAAAAAATTAACTTTAAACTATTCATGGATGACCTTAATTTACTACTTGCTATGATACGACCATAGCAACAAGGGTATTAATAAGTTATATGCACAGTCCATATTGGAAGCACAGGCTCAAAATAGATATACAGAAATATGACAACATTCCTGGAGTAAAAAATACTTGTTCATATTAAGCATTGATAGACAAATTGAACCTTGGAAGCCAACATAATGCTTTAGGTATGAAGAAAGTACATACTTATTACATCAGCTTATAATGACTAGTATAATAGCTGATTCACTTATGTAAATATGTGAGTATTGATTTAATTCATTTAAAGCAATGGTACACAGTTATTCTTTCAGCACACAACCAGAAATTATCACTATTCATGTTAGCGTATGTGAGAAATGCACTTTATCTATTTATTAGGCAGGCTGCGTACAATGCAAACTCAATTTTGAACAGTAATGGAATATTAGGATTGCTGCGATTTTTGATCGAATCAAACTAGACTTTCCTAACATTAGGTATCAGCAACTTAATGTTATTTGATACAGAAATGGTTTAAACAAATTGCAATATCATATTATAAAAGTTTTGAGTTGATTGTAACAAAGCATTGTGTAATGGGTGCTAAAGCCTTCAAATGATAGACCAAAAGAGAGAAACTAAAATTGCCAACATTCCTTAAAATCGCGTATTAATTCATTTGATAGAAAGATAGATCTCTAATTGAATGTGCAACAACTCTAGCAATAAGAACCTTATTATAAAGATGATTTTAAGAGATATATATTGTAACCCCAGACACTTTATTAGACCGAAAAACA
The DNA here is from genome assembly GCF_000165425.1 of Paramecium tetraurelia. Taxonomy (NCBI): domain Eukaryota; phylum Ciliophora; class Oligohymenophorea; order Peniculida; family Parameciidae; genus Paramecium; species Paramecium tetraurelia. Next base: position 3,151 of record NW_001799255.1, on the reverse strand, counting down.
GAAGTAATATCACAATAACCAAATGAAGTTGTATGTGTAAGCATAATTATTACTTAAATATTTATTAAAGTATCCACAGAATAATCTACCTTATTTGTAACTCTTATCATTTAAAGTAACAATAATAGTCGCCAGAGTATAAACACATATGGCAAGATAGTTGCAGCAAATAATACTCTTAATAAGTATGCGTTACTGCTATTAAGATCTTCGAAATGAAGGGTTACACGGGTTACATCTATTTAAAGAATGAATTAAATCACGAATTAAGCAGCAAATATTGTAGACTGTGCAAGTAGAATAATTATAGGCAATATGGCAATATTTATTGGAAAAGTTTATTTTTAACTAAAAAAAGTCCTCAAAAAAACGTAATACATATAGCTCAATTATGAATCCATTTTATTGTTTGATTGCTATCAAAATAAAATATTCATCCTAAAACAGATGTATGATTATACTTCGGTGTTGCATTTAAGATGAAAGGTTTAGATAGTCAGAGCATTTAAAATATAGATGGAAAGAAGTAACTTAGACTATTATGAGATTTAGTAAGTAAATCATTCTTTTTAGAAAAAGAGACATATTTTAAATATTTACAAACTAAAAAAAGGTTGCATAAGATTCTTCTCTTACGTCAGATGCATTTGCACAGCAATCCATAATTGAAAGAGGAAATTTAATATCAATAAGAGGAAGTTGTATAATATTCAGAAGAAAGAAAGAGCATGCTTAATAAGTCTTAACTGAGGGATTGCTGCTTCTAGAATCAATACTAAAAGAGTAAAGCATAATAAGTTTAGTCCATGTTGAATTGAGCATCAAGCAAATGGAGTAATTACACACAAAGAGCTCTTAGTATTTATAGTTACTATATATCTGAGAAGAGAAGATGTCAAAATATATGCACCATACTTCGAGTTATGTAGTCATCTGGATTTCCAAATGTTTTATATAGTATTTTTCAAGCAGTTACCATAAGTATGTGATGATATCCTTGAATAGTTCTAATATTTTACAAACAGTGTAAGGAATAAAATATCGAGTGTTTCAGCATTAAAATTTTATGCACAAGGTGAAAGTAGAAATATTACAAATAGCATAAGGTGATGTTTTTTGGTGTTTACATTTAATTAGTAGCCATTTTACAGTATATTAGGTTGCTAACTGCTGCTAACAAATGTTGCAATATTCGATGAGTTTGTTTCAGCATTGCATAAAATAACAAAGATTGGTAGGCAGCTATAAAAGAAGTGATTATTCTTTGAGTATTGTGTAAAATGATTACTAAATTGAAAATAAAAACACAATAATATTAAACACAGAAATTGTGTTCAAGGAATTTTTTATAATACTAGGTCGACATACATTATTGATTGCGACTATAATAATTAATTTTAGGGACAATGAATTGCATATTTCGGTTAGCTTACTATGTTAACTATATTAACAGCATTTATTATAGTTTTGGGTGATGATCCGAAGTTTAAATTAGAAAAATTAAAAAAAAAAGTCTTTTTTCTTTAAGCAACGATATGGATATTATCTCCTTAAATAACATTAAAAGTACCAGCATACATCATATTTGAGCAATTATTTAATCAATAATACTAATCAGAAGTTATTGTTGCTAATTGTTACATGCTGGATTTCAAATTGATCAATATGATCCAGTGTACTTCTTACATCATGAATCCTATTTCTTTAAGATAATAGACAAACGATTGAAAATTTTCAGCTATTTTTTATTGTTATTGACTTAGTATTTGCAGTTTTTGAAATAATTCCTACTGCATTCATCTTAATAAACAGAGAAACATCTCTATCTCTATTATGAATTTAATCTGTGTAATTTAGTAGACTTAAGTTTTGGAATTAATACTAGAAGATTCAGTTGATCAACCAACAAATCATTAGAATCTCAATTAAGAATGAATAGATTTCAAAAGGTTTTCAGCAGTAGATTTTGGGTAATCATATCTTTTAGAGGTATAAATAGCTCTAGATAACTGAGGTTATCAGTAATCAATGCACTAGGCCTGAATCTAACCATTTGCTTAGCATTTATATACAACCTGGAGACAAATTTTTAACTAAATTAGCTTAATTGACCGTTGATATTGTGTGCTGCTTTTTTCATACCAAGTCCTTCGATTGTCTCAAGTAAGAGGTTTTCCAATATGGGCAATAATTTTAGCATTAAATTTGGATTAAAAATGATTGTCTTTCTGCAAGTTTAGATGAGATTACGATGAATCTACATACCTTCTACTAGTTAGAAAAAATCTTTTGAAAACTCAAAAAAGCAATTTACACTTTGTTTAAAAAACAAGAGCAGGATTCTAAGCCATAATAATCCTAGTAATTTCTATGAATAGAAACCAACTATATTGTCAATTAATTTGAAGTTCTAAATATATTAAATCTTCTTATTAATATATAGAAGTTTCAACTGATGAAAAAATTTAGATGTATAACTCCAATTAATTAATAGAGCCATTAATAATTTTTTTTAAAAAGTCCAAATGTAACAAAAAAGATACAGTTCGGGTTCTCAAAGAGGAGTCCCTATTAGGGATAAAAAAACTCAACATCCCCCTAATAGGCCAACTATGATTACTCTTTGACTGCGGACTGCTTGATTAGGACATTAATGGAGAAAGGGGATATGGAGGACCCTGTTTTAAAATGTTATTCATCTGCGGATCAAGACCAAAGGGAGGAGAAACAGAGAAGGACTTACTCTTCAGGAGAATGAAGACGTGCTGGATGGAGAATGAAAGAATTCTTGAAGACAAAATGAAGGAAGCATTAATGGAGACGGATATCGACAGTAGATGGGCCAGATTCTCCCTTATCGGCGCGCCCCTCGTTATTAACCCCCCAAAATTTGGATTAATGAACAAGGAGACGAGAGAAGATTTATAAAAGATTTTCAGTTAGGAAAATTCAGGTATGATCGGACTTTATCAGAAGGTGCAGCAAGAATTTAAAAGTACGGGTTTATGAAGGCGATACCAGAACTGGTCAGTGATAGTTTAGTCATCCACAAATGGGATTTATTCCCTGACAGGAACCCTGCAGTGATAAGAACTGCCCAAAAAAGAAAAACATTCCGCTTAATGATAGACAATTGGGTTTAAAAAGGGGT
>NW_001799244.1:433183-507435 GCF_000165425.1 Paramecium tetraurelia | reverse complement strand
TCTAGCAGGGAGAGGCCCCTATGGGCTAGGGATTAATCGTTTATAATAATTTCTAATAAAAACCTATGCTTTTAATTAACTTTATTCAGTTTTGTTTTATTTGATGTCAGCAATAAATTTCTATAATTAATTTTTTTTAAGTTCCTCAAACTTTTATTTACTATCTTCAACCCCTTTACATTTTTTATAGCAGGTGAATCTCCAAATTATTAACATTGAATAATAATATATACATCTTTCTCCAATTCCAGTTAGTATAATCCCAAAATTAGCTAAAGAATTATTATATTCATTAATTTCCAGTTCAATTTTTGACATAATGTACTTAATCAAGCTGATGTTTTATTCAGCAATTTCTTCGCTATCACTATCTTCTTTTTTATTTTTTACTTTTTAATGAGGTTTTCTCATTTCGGATTTTATTAATTCATAAATTGAAAAATACATCATCTGCCAGCTATTTAAATGCTAAAATTTTGAAAACCCATTCCTTTGGCAATTCTCTTTTTACAAATTTAATTAATTTTCTTCAAACATAATTTTTTAAAAATCATGAACAAAATATTATTTAAAATGCTAATCATAAGCACCCTTCTTTTAAATATATTATAAGCTGTCTTCTAACATTTTGTATTTTTGTTAGGGAATTATTTTTTTTTCAATATTTATTATGAGATGTTAAAAATTGGAAATAAATTCTTCTACCTCTTTTTCTATTCGGCATATCCTTTCAACGGATTTCAAATTTAAACCTTAGTTACTTTCCTATAAATGTTTCACAAAGTTAATTTTGGAGTTCATTAAGGATTATACATTTTTATTTGCAATAGTCTAAACTGAAGCTAACAATTATTTAACAGATTTGATCACAATTTCATTGTAATTTTACCAAAACCAAATCTTATCCTTATCTTTTATTGTGTTTTCTACTACTATCTTAAGTTAATTGTCATATTTGCAATCAAAAAAATCCAAAAACTACAATAAATTTTAAACTTAAGAAATGATATATTAAGCCTTTTAGATAAGCTAATCACCTTATTAATTGTGATGTTTTTATTTATTTATTTCATTTTATTCAGCATTTTGAAATATTTATTCCAAATCTTCAAGTATCTTAGCTTTTCCATTTTTACTTTTGAGGTAATCAAATAATGAATTTTTTTCAATGAAATCAATTTTTATTTCGAATTAGTAAAAATTGTTAATATCCATAACATCATATTTTGTCTTCTACTTTTTCATTCTCTACTCTAAATTGTAATTGAAAATCCTTTCGTATCTCATTTTTTCCTTTAATAAAGGAATAGTTCGAAATTAGGTTTAATTTTATTTTTTTAATTCTTATTCAAAAATATTATAAATTTATCCTCTCTCATCAAAATCTTGTCTGAAAGGAGAATTATTGTTTATATTTTAAAGAAAGGAACTAATATAATTTTTCTCATTTTCTGTTTTTAATAAGTACTCATTGAATGATGTTGATATACATTGAAATTGCTTGATAGAATATTCTCTTATAATTTCACCTTATTTTTGCCATTATTCATTTCTAATTTAATCCCATAATGCATTAAATGCTTGAATAATTTACGCCTCATTTACTTTGAGGATAGCTAATTTTTTTGGATCAGAGCTAACACCAAGAATATATTCATCAAGTGACTTAAACCCTCTTTTATTTTAATACTCTGTTTCTCTATTTTTTATTTCTTCAAATAATGTAACTTCTGAAGTCTTTATTAAGCTATTAATATGCTGGTTTAATTGTCTCATATATTTAAGGTAAATCTTTTTTGAAATTTTCTAGTTTTATTTAAATTCAAGGAGTTTTTCTTAAATAACTTTTTCATTCTGATTTAATTTATTTATAAGATCCTAGTTCTTATCATTCGAAATTTTATCAAACTCAGCCAAATTTTTCGCAGGGTTGTTATGGATTTGATCAACAATATCTCTTCCTATTTCATCCAGAAAACTAAATTTATTTTTCTCTGATGATAGAATTTGTTCAAAATACTTTTTCATTTATTAATCCTGTTTATATTACATTAATTCAGCAAATTCCAATAAATCTGGTAAATTACAGATACTTTACCAATTAGTATTAATATTTTAGATGAATAGACTTAAACTTTACATTTGGGATGTATCAGCAGCTTATGATTAAAACTTTTGAATAAAATTCTTAATCATTCTAATTCCAAAAATGTATGCCTCCTCTGAGAAGGTTTCATTTATAATTAATTATCTCCAATCTTTAGGAATACCCAAGCCTTCATTCTACCTCCATAACCTTTCTATACATGCAAATCCTAGTATTTAAATATTTTCTTTTGATATATTTAAAAATTCATTATAATCGATAGTTGCATTTTTTTCTTCTCCTTCACCATTATATTCTGTGTTTAAGCTGCTGGCAATTCCTTGAATTTAGTTTAAAAATGGAGCGAAATTGTTTGCGTCATTATTTTAATTAAAACACCAAGTTAATTATTTTATTGAAGAGAGATTAGTTTTTAAACTCACTAAAGTAAAAATGCACATTTCAACTAAATTTCTAAATTGTTGGTGTATATCTCCTTTAACATTTATCAAAATTATATCACTTATAGCCAATACAAATAGCGCAATCTTTTTATCAAATTCTGGATCAACCTAATTAGGATTCTGTAGTCCTTCCGAATCAAGTATCAATATATAATCAAATAAATTATGAAAGTATTCCTTAAATTATATTTTCAACAAATTCAAATAAATTCCCTTCGTACATCTGCCAACGCTGGTCCAAAAATGACACCCAAATATTTTATTTAAAATTGTAGATTTACCTGAGCTTTAAGGCCCTAAAACACTTAATACCAAAACCCTCTCATTTCCTAAACCTGTAAATTTGCTTTTTAATGATTCTAAAAATCTTTCATTAATTTAAAGAGAATCCCCGTCAAGAAATTCAAAAGGTTCACCTTTCTTAATCATTTCATAAACCTTATCTGTAGGGTCAATTATTGTGTTAGCATTACTTCTTTGATTTATCGCAATCAGTTCTCTCCAAAACATTTCGATCCCTATATTTCTAAATCCAATATCTTCTAAATTTTTTTTCAGTTCTCACTTTGAGTTCATCTGAATTTTTTTTTATATTCTTTATTTTTTTCATCCTCAAATATCACTAAACTAGATTCTTTCTTAAGTTCAGACTTTTTTTGCTTCAGTATATCTCTTTCTTTTTTTAGCTTCATCAATGAATCATTGATTTCTTAATTTTCTTCCTACAATTTGTAAGTGTTTATTTCATTAAACTTTCGAACTTAATCTGTAAATTATAAATAGAGAATATAATAAGAACTTTAATTAAATATTTTGCAAAATATTTTTAAAATGTTTGATAATTAAGCATTCTTGATTTGAACTTCTAAATCAGTAATTTAATTCTTTATATCTTGCTACAGTAATTAATTGTTAGATAACATAACATTCTTTTGATTAATTTTGGATTGGGTTTCATTTTATCCTTAATTATTGATTTGTTGAATGCTTTCATTTTATTTTTCTTTAAGAACTTTTAATTTATACTCAATTGATCTAATTGGAAATGCTTCTTGATCATAAAATCCAAAAGGCTTTTAAATCAATCTATTTAATTCCTCCTCTAAATCTTTTATAATTGCTCTATCTTCAATAAATTATTTGGATATTAGTCTTTAATCTGTATCAAATGTTTTTATAACGTTTAAAAATTCTTGGTCGTTTTTGGATGCTGTTATTTTATTTCGATATTAAATTTCTTTAAAAATAAAAGTTTAGGCATTTTATAATTCCATTTCCCTTATAGATTTATCTAAGCCTTTCTAATCTAGATCGATTATTTTATGTATCCTTATTCCGTCACTTTCATATTTAAGTTGAATTTTATTAAATTCTTTTATAATTTCTTCAGTTTCTTTGTGATTTCTGATGATAATACAAATCTTATGATTTATTGTAGGGACAATTCTAGTGATTTCATTTAATTTATCCTAAGTATCTTTAAGTTCCTTTAATGAATCTACCTATATAATCCACAATCGAAATAAAGGTAAAATCTTAATTAATATATCTATTGGGATTTATCCATGAGCATCTGCCACACAGAAATTTCGAGACCCATTAAATTGTGTATCAAACATAATATCTATTGTGTTATTGTTCAATTGGCATGTATCCTATGTCTCAAATTTTTCTTACTTATAAAATATTTCATTAATTAGCTGTGTTTTTCCTATCTAGGTTTATTTTGAGCTTAATGAAAAATTAATTATTGAAAATGATTATTAAAATACATAATACATTTTCTCATTAAAAACATATAAATCGGTTTCCCTTTTAGCATGTTATAAGTATGGATTTTGGAAAATTAATGGAACTGGAAACATACTTGAATAAAGTTTAAGCAACATAACTTAGAGTTCATCATTAGAATTATTGAAAAATAGTTAGAATAAGGACTTCATATTATTAGTTATTTTTATTGATTGTTAAACTTTGCGTCGATATGAAGTGATAATGGATAATAACTTTTTTGATGATTCTCCCCTCTTAATGATATTAAAAAAAAAAGGAATTAATTTTTTAAATTTTGAAATATCTTTGATATCATCTAACCAATCTTAAACAATCATTTTCTCTTATTCTTATGATGTTTCGGTTAATGAGATGTTAAAATCTTCAAGCGAAAAGCAGCCTTTTTAAGGGCAATATTCAAATGTTTCCTTCTAAAGAAAATAAGCAGAATGTAATTTAATATTATTGAAGTAATTTATCTTTCCTAAATTATCCTCATAAAATACAGGATCCTCTTTATACAATAAAACACATTCTTTCAACAACATTTCATGATAGTTTCCAGAATTTAAGAATTGAATTAAATTCAGTTTGAAATTCAGTTTATCACTAATTTATCTTTCTCTAGCAGTCAAAACCTAATCGAAATGATAGCAAGGTTTATTAATTAAGGAGTGTAAATTAGTTAGCAGAAATTTTGTAAACTATTCTTTCTATTTAATAATAGTAAAAATAATTATTAATGTTCTTTTAAACATACTTTATGTAATAATTGCCTTTGTGTTTAATAAGATTAAGTAATTCAATAACCAAGGACTAAGACATAAATATAAGGCTTTGAATGTTTATATCTTTTCTTCAGATTTTCCTAAGCTAATTGGCACTAAATTTTTGAGAATTTTCATACATCTCTTTTTATTTTTGATATCTGAAATTAAGTAATAATTTATTAATTCCACAAATAAGATTTAGAACCTATCCTTTCCAAATAACAATTTAAGGGAAAGCATCTCTTTCTCATTTTTTAAACTTAATTCTTCTAATAAATCCTCAAATATTTAGAATGATTCTTTTTTGTTTGCTAACTTTTAATGACACATAAAATATTTCATCAAAATCATCGTAGCTTTTAATTGCATAAAAGAGCTATCTATATTGTAAAGTTTGATAATGCTTGCTATTGATTCTTTAAATTTTTGTTCCAACAATCCTAATAATAAGACTACATCTCCATAAAATATATTTTTCTCATGTTTTATTAACTCGTTGATATAAAAATTTATATCTCTGTTCTCATTAGATAGAAACGTTAAGACTAGAGCTCTTTTAATGCTATTCGTAAATTCTCTTGATGGATTTGAAAATAAAAGATAAATTGTAAATAATTGGGATTCTGTTGAATGTTAGTTAAAATATTAATTTGTAAATTATTAATTAAGGTTTGTGGAATTTTGTATTTCAGGCTTAGCAACGCTCATTTTTTTAAATTAGGCAATTATCTTTTTGAATTTAAACAAAGGTAAGAATTTTAATTGGCAAAAAAAATCAAATTGGGAATTTTCTTCATAATTTTTTTGTAATAATGGCCAGATTTAATTTTGTTTTTGTTGATTAAACTCCAAAAGTTTAAATATATTTTCCTTTAAAAAATATTCTTCCTTTTAAATTGAAAATTGTACAGTATGGTTGATCATGAAAAGATAAATTTAATCCTAATTATTAGATTTTGCTTTTGAGATGAAAGTATTTAGCCATCGTTATCTTTAATCAATTTTAACTTTGCTTAATTTCCCTTGCAGTTGGTTAAAATCATTATATTTTATATAACAATATTACTACAAGAAGTAAAAAATTAAGCTAAAATATACACTTTCAAATCCTTAATCCTAAAGAAGATGTTAATCAATTTTTTTTTTATCCATCTCTTTTTCCCATTTAAAGTTCTAGCAATATAATAAAAGTGAAATCTATTTCTTAACATTTTCAAGTAATTTTTCTGCTGACGAAATCGTGCAGAGCTTTATGAACTGCTTCTAATCGAATGAAAAGAGATGATAATTCTTTTGAAAACTCTATATATTTTTTCCCTTCAGTTTATATTGCAGTAATAATTTTTTTTGTTGTTTCAAATTGCTCTGATTCCATTAAATTCTCTTCAAACTCTAAAAATTACAAAATTTATTATTCTAATAAAGTTCCGATAATCATTTCTAATTGTTTGCCTTCTTATTCATCAAGATTCTTATTACTCTCTACAAAACAAAGTAAAATTTTAAATATCTCTAAATAATGATATCCATATTCATCGATTTAAGTAAAACGGCTGAGGTTTAAAAGGGCAAATAGTTTTTCTTTAAGTTTTTAAATAATTACTAAATTATTTGTGATCACTTAATTAATATTATTTTATGAGCAAAAATCTTTTTATTTTAAGAAATTTAATAACTATTACCAGTCTGTATTTTAATCTATTAATTATTGATACACTATTTTATAATTCATAACCTCACTTTATTCAGTTGTAAGGTCTCCACAAATTTAAAATTACAACTCAAGCTTTTTAATATATTATTGAGTTGGAAATTAGTTTTTAATAATTCTATTATAAATGTTTTTATAGAATTTAATAAGTGATTTTAATTTAAAAATGCTATAATCACTGTTACTTTCCTTAACATAACACCTTTCGTATTTTTTAAATTTATTCATCACTTATGACACATATATCGCTAACTATGGCTAAGTTCTTATTTTTCATCATTCATTTTTAATAATTTTGTAGATATAGGCATAGCTAAGCTTGTTGGGATAATGACAATATAATTTAAGATTTCAATTTACTATAGTATTTTTATATAACTTATGATGAATGAAATTGATTTAATAAAATATAAATATATTTAATCATTGATATTAATAATGTAATAAAAGAGATATGATTCTGTACGAAAAAATAATTTATAAGTGCACTATTCATAACCACTTCAATTGTAATACTCCTCATAACCTAAATAAATACCTAAATAATTTCAAATTGATAAAATTGGGAAGGATGTTGCACCTACAATAATTCCTGCATTAATCGATATGATCAATTAAGAAACTGACGTGTATTATTTATTTGACTCTTTTCACTCCATTTTGAATTCATTGAAATAAGCAGAGGAGGATACCAATATTATCTAAAAGAACAAGCAACATACATTAGATTGGTGGAAAGTTACAGGATCTAGTTAAAGTTGGACTGGTGTACGAAATATTCAACCCCTTTCAGAATCACATATGAAGCAATCATCTCGTTTTCTTGATAGCTATAACAGCAGAGGATCTGCAATTATCGAAAATTTGAAACGTTAAATAGGAGAGTTGACAGAAGAACAAAAGTTTAAGCAAAACTCTCGTATAATAGGCTAAGTTACAATCAAATTATTTGATGAATAAGAACTCTATGTTGAAATGTCTAAGTAAGGGAGAACTTTGATTACTGTTTATCAAGTTTAAAATAAGTTTCATAAATGTCATATGGGTTTTTGCATATACAGTGTTTTTGGTGACTTACTAGAAAAAGAGAGCATTATTAATAAAATGTACGTAGCTAAGTGGCACAGAAAAAATGGCAACTTTTTAAATCTTGTTACAGAATTTATTTAATATATTATAAAAAATGAAGTGGTGAGCAAAATTAAAATCAAAGTAAATTCAACCTAAGGGCAGCTTATTAGGCACCTTCAACTATTAAACTTTAAGTTAGCCTCTAATGTGCCATTAATCAATTAAATTAAAATACTAACATTTGTTCTAATCTCAAAGGAATTTAAAATTTGAATTTGGTTGTCTAAATTTTTGTGATTGTATTTATTTTTATTGAATTGCCCATTTTTTGAAGAAACTATTAAAAAAAATTATTTATTTATTAAAAATACCTAAATGCTTAATACAAAATATTTAGATTAAGACAACTTGTTTGAATTGATTATATTCTAAGGATATAAGAATCTTGTGTTCTATTGGAATTTCGCCAAAGGAATGGTTACTACGAAATCAGAGATTCAAGATCTTTTGAAGCAAAATAGAATACAAAATATATATGGTGTAAGTGAAGGTTTAAAAGGATTTAGCTAAGCTTTTTCAAGTGAACCAATTACTAATTTCAGATACTTTTTAACAAATTATTTTAAGTTCACTATTTATGAAATGTGTTCAGGTGTGAAAATTATCTTACTCTCAAACATTTCTGATTAAACTGATTATTCAGAAACTCTTAAGGAGGTGTACACTAACTATTTAGAAATTATCAAAAGAAATCCATTTTATCTTCATGGAGAGCCCTTAGATAATCCTCTATTTATAGAAAAAATTACAGATATTTTTGAACCATTCCAAAAGAAAAAATGAATTGATTTTATATGCAAATTAATAAATACAATATATATCGATTATTCAATAAGTCACACATCTTTCCCACCAACTTGGATATGAGGACTTTGATTTAAAATAGCGAATCTAAAGTATTATTATTATTTTGATACCAAGTATTTGCGTCCTTCATTCCAAATTATTATCAAAATACCAAAAGGAAGACCACAGATACCATAATGAATAAATAATACGTCTCGAGTACCAAAACCAGCATTAAATACTTCAATATAGGAAAGACATAATGTAATTAGCAATTCCAAAAAGTAGGCTAAATACATATGAATATTATTAAAACCTAAAATAAAACTTATATTTTACCATTATATATAAAGGAGTTCTTAAGTTATCTTAAGGATTAATAATTACATATTTATCCTAAAACCACACCAAAAAAAAATGATGTTTATGCATAATTTGAGGCTTCTGTGTGATAGCAATATGGCCTATTTGTTACAGGTGATATCATCTCAATATTGCATGAACCCCATTCGATACTAGAAACTATCTAACCATTTTCACATTTCAAGAGAGTCATTCTTAAATCATAAGCTCCATGTTTCGCATAAATCCAATCAATTTCTTAAGACCCTTTTAATTAAGTTCCTTCACATATCTTGTTTGGGTATAAATCCCTTAAATTAGAATTTCCAAACCATGGATCACTTGGATCATATATATCATTATATTTAGGAATAACTCCCTCTTTATTTAGTAGAAAAAGGAGAGATTAAGGAGTAAATCCAAAATCGTTGAAACAAACATACCACTAAAAGAATCCACAGCAGGTTTCTAAAACCCCATTTTAAGCGTATGCATATATTATTAATTAGCTACTGACTAAATGCTCATTGCTATTCCTAGGTCTTCGGGTCATAATATCCAAATCGGCATCTTCAAATACAAATACCATTGATGGAAATATATCTGTACCAATTTAGACACATAAAACCAAAATAGTTGTTAAAGGCAATGGGAGTCTAAAAATTATAAAGGCTAAAAATGGAATTAATTCAGCTGTATTGGCAGTTAATGCATATGCAATTACTTTTTTGAAATTATCAAATATTCTTCTACCTTCTTAAATTCCCACAACAATATTTGAGAAATCATCATTCAAAAGTATCATATCTGCTGCATCTTAGGCGACATCTGATCCTGTTATGCCCATAGCAATACCAATATCAGCTTTCTTTATTGCAGGTGAATCATTCACTCCATCTCCTGTTACAGCAACTATGTGGCCCCTCTTTTAGCAAGCAGTCACAATAATTAGTTTTTAAGCAGGACTGGTTCTTGCAAATACTAATTGTGGTTTACTTAGCCACTTTTAAAGAGATTTCCCTTTTTCACTTTCTGGTAATCCTTCATCATCAAGTGCCATTTTCGTAAGTAAATCTCCATGAATTACTAATGCATTTGATAAATGAAAAGCATCTTCCATAGTCATCTATTTTTCTTCCATTATTTCGTTTACAGTTTTTTCAGTTATAATGTTACATTACTTTGCTATTGCTGCTGCAGTTACTGGTTGATCTCCTGTAACCATTATAACTTAAATATTTGCTGATTTACACTTTTAAACCGCTAAGGGAACAGATTCCTTTAGAGGATCAATTAAGGATATCAAACCTATAAATATTTGTTATTCAAATGGAAAATTATAATTGTCCATGTTAAATGAATAACCTTTTGGATATTCAGATTTTGGTAAATCTAATCTACAAAATCCCAAAACCCTTTCACCTTAATTGCCAAATTTGTTATTTATTTCTTTAAATTAATGATCCCAATCTTCATTAATTTCTTCAATTTTTCCTTGATTATATATTCGATTGCACATTTTCCAAACTCTTTCTGGGGCTCCTTTTGTCAATAAACAATAATAAGAATCATCCAAATCTTATTCAATAATAACAATAGCATATTTGTTTGTTGAATTAAAAGGTTTTCTTGCCAATTAGTTATCTTTTCCCTCTGCCACTTAGTAATTAGATCTAGTTTGTAAAATATCATGTATTGGTTAAAAAAAGATAATGAGAGCAGTTTCAGATGCATCTCCGATTGTAGGTTTTTCTTAACAGCTTAACCTCTAGTAGTTATTTTACCATTTGATCTTTGCTTCTTCTAATTTGATTTCTTTTTATACCTAGGATAATCCAACATCGTTCATTATCTTCATTGAAATATTTTAAGGTAGTGAAGTATCAAACGTAGCTTCTGAACACAGAATTGCAGTTTCATGTAACAAATCGAAACACTACTCTCCAGTTTAATATTCATAATTATAGGAGGCCCCAAATCTTTCTTTATTAGCTCCCTTCACCTACTTTCTATTATACCATAAATTTTCCACAGTCATTTTATTTTAAGTCAAGGTACCTGTTTTATCAGAACAAATGCAAGAGGTAGACCCAAGAGTTTCAACCCCCTCTAAATTTTTAACCAAAACCTTAAGACTTGCCAACTTTTTTGCAGTAATTGCCAGAGCTACTACTACTGTGGCCAATAAACCTTCTGGAACTATTGCAGATATTATTCCTATCGCAAAGATTAAGTTTTATATAACCGCTTATTATAAATATATATAATACGATAACCGACTGAAAAACCCAAAACAAAGAAGAGAATTCCTATTGTCATAGCTATTCGAGCAATATATATTGTAAATTAGTTTAGCTCTTTTTTTAAGGGTGTTTCTTCTACTATTGCATTAGAAACTAATCCTGCTATTTGCCCAATTACAGTTTTGTCTCCTATTGATATCACTACTCCTTTTCCATTTCCCTTAAAATAAACATTAATATTTTACTTCTTTACAAAGTGTTCCAAAAAATGCAAGATTCTTTGTCTCTAATGGATTCTCTTTATGAGTACATTCTATTGTTCGTATGATTGCAATTGATTCCCCTGTTAAGCATGAATTATCAACTTTCATTTGATTACTTTCGATGATTCTTATATCAGCAGGTATTTTTTTCCCCAAATCAATTATTACTACATCCCCAGGAACCAATTCAATAGCTGGTATTTTTAATTGCTATCCATCTCTTATAACTACAGCCTCTGGAGGAATAAAGTTTGAAAAACCAGCCATTATTGCTTCTGACTTCCTATTTTAAAAATAAGTTAAAAGTGTTATTATCACAATGACACCAACTAAAACAATTCCTAAATAAAGCTAATTTAAATTTCATAAATACTTAAGAAGGGTCCTCTGGGGATAAACCATAGGCTAAAAAACACAAGGTAGCTGCTCCCCATAATAATAAGGAAAACACGTTTGTCATCTCGTGCAGTAACTAAATATACCATGGAGACTTCTATTTTTAGGTCACCCTGTTTTTTCCAAATTATTTTTATTTTTCTTCTATTTGATCACTGTTTAATCCTCTTTGTATTGAAGTCTATAGCTTTTTTTCTAATTCTTCAAACGAAATATAATGTTCGTCCTTGCATATGTCGTTAGTATTACCATATTCAAAAGAGTTGAAACATTCGTATTTTTCTCAATATTTGCTTTTATGCCGTGGTTATCAGCATTCGTTAATAATCTTTTACGTCTTTCAATTATCTCTTCTTCTAGCTTTGAAATTTCTCTTTAAGCATCTAATAATTGTAATTCTTAACTTTAGTTATAAAACAAGATGATTACTATTATTCAACATAAGCTATTATGATCTCTGATGAGCTCCGATTGAAATTATTTGACATCTTTAGATTTGAAGTATATGACTTTGTAATCTTTTAATAAATTAAAGTACTATTTTTAGAACTTTGAAATTCTCATTTCAGGGGAGAAACATTAATGAAAAAAGTATTTAAAAGAATTTTTGTTGAATTATAAATTTTATGAGCTTCCTTAACATAATTTTTATCTCTTCAGAAGAGAATTTGAGATATATTAAATAACAAGGACTCAAGAAAGTGAGCATAGAAATGATTAAGATGTAGCCCATATCATAGATTTGAATTTCCTAATATGGTAGCATAACAAAGAATTTTGGAGCCATAAAATTTTTTTCTTAATTTTATTAATTATTTTCAATTGAATTAGTTGAAAAAATAGATATTAAACTATTTTTGTATATATGGTGAGTAAATTACCATTGTAAAACTTATTTTATTGATTCTTTATCCTTACTATTATGTTAATCATTTGTGGCTGGTTATTTTGAATCAAATTTTTACTTTAAACAATCAGTCTACAATTCTCTATATTTCTTAACGAATAAGCAATAAACCACGAAATGCAACAATAAATTATATCATTAAAATTAACCATATTAAAATTACTCAAATTTTTCATTATTTCAGTGGTTTAATTATCATTAACTGTTATATATTTATTTAATTTTAACGACATCAAGAAAAATGAGAGCACAATCTCCCACATCGAAATTTATCCCTACATCAACAATCACAACAACTAGATTAGTAAGTTCCCCTCACTCAAATATAAGAGATCAAAGAGCTGATTCATCAGTGAATAGCAGAGTAACAAAAATAACAACCTACTCCACAAGACCAAAGACTACAATAACAACAACAACTACATTTAGACCAGTCATTGAGACAAGAACAGTAAGACTATGCACAGATAAAAGATGCTAAGGACATGAATAGCATATTGAATAATTGACTTAAGAGAACCAGTAATTACATTAAAGAATTTTTGAACTTCAATAGGAAATAGAGTCCACATCTATCTGCCAACGACAACACACTAATACATATTCTTGTGAGATAGATAACATTAAGAGATTGTATGAAGAATCGTAAATTAATCACAAATCTGAGATTGAATACCTTACTTAAGAAATTACATAATACAAGACCCAATTCTAACATTCAGATGATTAAGTAAAATACTTGACTTAGTAATTAAAAAAATAATCAAATAATGAGAATTATGAAAATTAAATTACTTTACTAACTACAGAAATGGAAAGGTTAAATATGATCATTTTGGAGAAGAACACTTTTGTAGAATAGTTGACCCAAAAAATAAATGAATTAGATTCTGAATTAATTAATAAGGAAAATATCGTTGAAAATTTAGAAAATAATTCATCTAAATTGAGAAAACAATATTAAGAAGCATGTAATCAAGTAGTTCTTATCAGATCAGAGTTGGATAGATAATTGGAAACCATATAATAGTAGGAAAGAAATATATTCCTTTTGAATCAAGATAAACAAGCAATTGAATAATATACTTTTATTTTGGAATAAAAGGAGCAACAATTATAATAGTTGAGAAGTAACATTTAATTGTTAGAAATGAGATTGCAAGAACAATAAACAACAATTTAAGCATAATATAAGGAAATCGACAACCTCATGCTTAGATTGGATTCTGCCAATCAGTAAATTGATTATCATTAAGCAGAATCTGATGATCTTTAAAAATATCGAAATATTTTATAAGGTGAATTAGAAACGTCCAAGTAAGAAAATGCAAAATTGTAAGATCAAATTACAAAATTAAAATAATAATAAACAGATTTAAATAAAACAATTGAAAAGTTAAAGTTGGATCTCAATTAATAGCTAAGTTCTATTTAGTAAGATTTCAACTTCGAACTCTAATCCAAAAATGATGAGTTGGAGTAAAATAAGTCTTAATATTAATTGGAATTAACTGTGATTACTAAAAAGTTTTAGGAAGAAAACTATTAGCTTAGAATCAATAATGAGGATCTGTAAAATGAGTTAAATTAATTAAATAATGTCAATTCAATCTTGCAGAACACAGTAGATGAAAAAATAAATGATATCTCAAGTTTGAAAAACCAATATACTTAATTATATAGTGAATATAATACATACAAAATGAAGCTTTAAGATGAGAATCATAAATTAAAATTAGAAATAGAAGATGCATTAATTACTTCTAATTAGTTATAATAAAAAAAGAACTCATTAGAATCAACAATTACTGAATTGAATCTTGTCATAAGTTCATTATAACAATAAATAACTTAGTAATAAAATGAATTGAATTCATTAAGATATAAATCTGGTGAGGAATACTCAAATTTAAGAATCCAAATTGAATAACTTGATTAAAACAATATTTAACTATAGACGATAAGATCCAGATTATAAAAGGATTATGAAGAAAAGTTGAATGAGCTTAAAGATTTACAAGATAAGTTCAATTAATACAAATAGACTACCTAGCAAGCAATTAAGGATTTAGAGAAAAAGATATACGAATACGAAGAAAAGTTATCCTTATTATCTTCAGAGATTTAAAGAATGTTATTCTAAATCAACTAAAAGAATGATTTAATCTAAGAACAAACTACTGTGTTAGATGAATATTAGAGAGAAATCAAATTATTGAAATAATAGCTTGAAGAAAGTGAACTTTAAGCTGAAGAACAATAAAAGAAAATAGAATTTTAAATGAATGAAGCATTGACATAACAAAGAGAGAAATTATTTAGATTTGAAAGCGAAAATCTTTCTTTTAAGTCTTTTATTGAAGAACAAAATCATGTGATCGAAACTTTGTCAAAATAAATTGATGGCATGACTGGTGATTTAAAATATTAATAATAATTAGAGGAAGAGTTATCAAAGAAAAATTCATTCTTAACAAAATAATTGACAGATCTTCAGTCAGAGAATGCTGAAAATTAATTTAAGGTTGATCACTTATTAGTTGAAAACAAAGCTCTAAAATAGGAACTAGAGATTAGAATAGATACAGAGTCAGAACTTAAATTTAAATTAGATAAACTTATTGAAGAACTAGCAAAGAAATAACAATAAATTAATGAATTTGAATAAAGAATTAAAGAATATGAGTCAATCCAATCAAATGAAGTAGTTTAATTTGAAGAAAAAATCACCTATTATTAAAATGAAGTTGAAACTTGGAAGAAAAAATTCATAGTCTTAAATAAGGATTATCATAAGACATAAGAGGATTTAATGATGGTTTAAGCAGAATTTGACGCATTTAAATAAAGAGGAAACGCAACTGTAGTTAAGGTAATTCTATTATTAAATAATTTAGGAATCAACAAGTTTTGAGGTTCGCAAATCATCCTTATATAAGGAAAATATTACAAATACTAAATCAAGTTAACTCAGCTAATCCAGTCAAATTATTGTAAGACCCCTAAAGGAAGTAAATATTTGAGACTACTATATAAATATTATAATATTTGATTTAATATAAATTAACTATTTTTTCTTTGAAAAAACATCGATTACAAACTAAGAAAATTCAGTCTATTTTAATACTTTTTAATAATTATAAATTGTATTTCTCATTGTGGCTTTTCTAAGTATTCTGCAAATAAATCAGTATCATTATTATTATTTTCTTCATTACTTGCATTATTAAATTTTGCAAATTGCATAGGAGCCAATTTATTATCTAAAATGCTATGAAATAAAAATTAATATTACTTGAAACATCTTATATCTTCAACTAGAATCTGAATTGCTATAATTAAAGCAAATAAAGAAAATGATATTAAAACTTTAAAAGTTCCCATGATATTTCTATTTACAATATCCAGCAAGAAAGGCATAAACACAAAAATCAAATTTTGAAATCCTACTGTAAGGCCAAATGCTTTGCCAAATGATTTCATCTTAATAATGTAGATAATTGCACTCCAAGTACAAACAAAAGATAAACAATAGCCAACTGCTAAAATAATTAGACCTATATGAGGTGAGGTTAAGTATTATATATGTCCAATAATGATAATTATAACAGAAACTATTATCAAATACCTTCTATAGGTAAAATATTAGACCAAAGGACCGATAATAAATAGTGATAAACAACCTAACATCCAAAATAATGCAATATCTAGTTCTTCAATTTGATTATTAATGTCAAATAAAACCGACGCCATAACATACATAGATACATTCACAAGCGTGACTATTGAGCAATAAAAAACTGAATTAAAAGCTAAAAGTAGCCAAAACATTTATGGGAAAATCTTAAAATCTTTAAATTTAAAGAAATAGAGTTTATAAATAATTTTTGTATCTTCTGCTAATATAATGTCACTGCTCGGTTGAAGCTGTCTATAGGAGGACAAGTAATTTTCGTTTTCCAACTTCTTATCTATTAAAAAGCCAAGACATAATAAAATATAGCCAAATAATATGAATGCTATTCCGCTTATTAAGGATGCCATCAAATTGTATTTTTTTTAAATAATTGGAGTTAGATATATAGATAGCACTAAACCGATTTATGAAAATAGTTGTAAAATACTCAAAACTATTGACTATATACATAATTCAATGTTACAATGCTATTCTTAAAAAAGGGGGCCAAAAAAGATGCCCATAATGGTAACAATGACTCAATACCCCAACCTAAAAGTAATCTACCTAAGATCATCAATAAAAACGATTTAAAATAAACTCCTACTGTGAAAGTCAGTTATCCTACTATCATAATAACTATAATAATTATTAATATTTACACCTACTA
Organism: Paramecium tetraurelia; assembly: GCF_000165425.1. Lineage (NCBI taxonomy): Eukaryota > Ciliophora > Oligohymenophorea > Peniculida > Parameciidae > Paramecium > Paramecium tetraurelia. Next base: position 490,217 of record NW_001799244.1, on the reverse strand, counting down.
TATAAGTCATAATTATTCTGTCTCCATGACAATCTCTCATTCCTCCTGTGAAAAGAGGCAAAAATGCATTCCCAAAGGCATAGATTATGTAAAGAGATGCAAAATACAAGTCGAAATTTATCGTTGAATCTTCTTAAAACAATTATTAAAGAGTTTTATATATTGCCACTGGTTAGTCGAAGCAATAAAATGAAGGAATAATTATCCAGATGGACAAAAATAAAACTAGATATCTTAGGATGGATTATTATTTCATATGTATTCCATTATTTTATACTGCTTTATCAATTTGTTTCGTTTTGCTATAATTATTGCTTTAATCAATATAGCTTTCTATAAACTCTGTATGCGATGCATTCATTATTCTCTATATTGAAAATAAAAACGTATATAAAATAAATATTAATTATAATGAATAACAATTCATAAATTAGGAAGAAAAATCACACCCAAAAAGTTTGCTATCCATAAGAACCAAAGTATCATAATACACCTCTGGTAAAAGACATAATTAAGTTAAATAATTGAGACAGTTCAAAATGAAAAATTTAAGACATTGATTAAATTGTTGTTAAGTGGGAGAAATAATGATTTAGAAATCTATATATGCAAATTAATATTTTCAATATTGGGATTGTTGATGTTTTGATCTTTTGGAATTTGATTTTTTATTTAATGAAAATACCATTTAATCAGCACTTTCTTTTGATAATTCTTCCTTTGTATGCCTTGATTCAGCCAAAGTCTTTTTCTTCTCAACTATAAAATTTTAAATGATATTTACCCTCTGTCAAAATAATGTCTAATTCTAATTAGTGATCAGTTAAAGATTTTAATTCTGTTTGTTATTTAGTTCCTGATACTTCACTCCTATCATCTTCAAACTTAACTGTTCCTTTCTTTTGTTTCTTTTGATCCTATTTTGGAACATATTGATTTGAAACTAATAAAATATTGTCTATTATCTTTTCTAATTGTTCTATTTTTGGCAAAAGGGTAGTCTCATCATCATCACTATTTATGATTTCGACTCCTATTTATTCTTGAATCCTCATATACTGTTACTAAATTTAAGCTATTTGTTTTTTATTTTAGTCTATGCCTCTTGAAATTCTTTCAATCTTAGAATCTTCTGAATTTACTTATTCTTTGATTGGAGCCTTTGCCATTTATTTAAACCTTTATAAATATTACTAAATTTTCTCATTCTTTTATTCAGTTTGTTCAATCTTAAGGATAATAATATTAATACTTCTTAATTAATCTCATTGATTTCCTTATAGATTTCATCAATCCAAATTTCTTAATTATAATATTATTTCAGTATGGCTTCAACATTGTTGAACCCTGTTTCCAAATACAGTTTATTAAATTAAGCCTCATATTCAAGTACTTACTAAGCAACATCTTTCTATTCCTATTATGATTCACTTCTTTCTTTTAGTATTGGTTTTGATTAATCCCCTTATTCTGTTAGATAAGGGCCTTAAACTTAAGATTTTTGATCTGAAGCCATGCTTTATTGTTCCTATTGCTCATCTTTTTAAGGTTTGAATAAGGCCTCATATTCTTGTTGGAATTTGTTTTGCTCCTTATCAGCTAATTCCTTAATTAATTTCAATTAATCCTGTAGAAATTTTTACTAAATTTAATATGATTGTGTGTTACCTCCTCTTTGAGTAATTCGTTTTATCTTATACAATTTTAATATTCTCTTTATTTAAAAATAGCATCTTTTTCAATTCCTTTAAACACAGTTGAATAAATGACTCTTTCCCTTCTGCTGAGATTCAATTATTCTTTTTCTGCTTCTACTTCTGCTAATTACTCATTGTGTTTAATGTGAATCTATTACAGTTTCAATTCTGCATCTCGAACTGCCTATCACTATAAATGTCTGTTTTACTTTCTACACCTAAGTTAACTCACTGCCAGAATTTGTATTTTCTATTTTTGAGATGTCCTTTGCACTTGTTTTCATTGCGTTCACTAGATTTTCCAAGTCTTACTAAAAACAATAAGTGATTTTATACCTTCTTCTTGGTTTCTATCTCAATTTTTTAAGCGATCAAAGCACACTCCTCTTAAGCCTTAATCACACTCAAAGCTAGTTAAGTATCTACGACTGTATTTTTTTATTTTTGATTGATCAATTAATCTGTATATTCGGAATTATCAATTTTCATTTGTGAGATGAGAGATCTAGTTCAAGAGTAATGTATACCTGTTTTAAGTTGTGATTTGTTGGAAATCAGATTTGGCTTTTTGAATGGAGGTGTTTAGAGTTGAAATCGTTTAACTTTGATTCATTTAATTATTATATATTATTAACATTTTATAGGGGTAAAGTTACAATTGATAAATCGTAAATAAAATTAATTAAAAATATCATATGCTACTTTCAACATCAAAATTAACGACTTCCAAACTTACTAAATCTCAATTATCAAGTCCTTAGAGATCCACCATCAACTATTTGAGTTAAGATCTTGATTCCCCATCTAGACAGAGAATTAAATTGCTCTCAGATAAATGGAATCACATTCAAAATGGAATTGACAAAGATAAGCTAGAAAAAAGAGAAGTATTGGAAGAACGAATCAAAATAATTGAAGACGTACTTGCATCTGAAAAACCAAAAGATGAATAAAAATTCAAAGTCATTAAGGATTCAGTCTTGAAATTATAAGATTAAGCACACAATTAAAAATCGGATAGAGAAGTATATGATTGAAACCATATTCTCTAGGCATTTGACGACAAAAAGGAGAAAGATTTTAGAACATTATCAGATAACATTGCACTCTCCTTCGAATAAGAAAGAAATATTAGAGGATAAGGCGAGACAAAGTTATAGAAGCAAATCGACGAGCGTTTTGCCTAGATCACTTTAACTATCACCAGAAACACTCATTAATATGAAGACAGAAGCTAGGCTAAAATTGGAGAGGTTCTTTAACAAATCTAGGTTGTTAAAAATTAATTAGATTAAGAAAGAAGATCAAGGTACTTTAGAATCCATATAAATATAGGGAGGAATCAGCTGAATCATTATCTGAATAAATTGATAGCGAAATTAATAAATTCTCAGATTAATTGCTTGTTGAAAAGAAAGTAAGAGAGGAGACTCAAGGAAAAATATTCAGAATGATTGAAGATGTGCATGGCAAATTACAATAAGATATTAATTTTGAAAGAAGGGAAAGAGAAGCAACAACTGAAGCATTACTAAAATTGTTAGAAGATGCATGCATAAAAATAGATAAGAATTTCAGATCATTTTGATATATAAATATATAATAATAAATTGGAATCTATCAAAAAATATTAATACAATTATAGATCAACTGCTAACCATTCTTTAAATCTTTTTATTTTATTATTAAGATTGCTAATACTATTTTTCCAATAATTAATTTTGGGATGCAAACGAAATAACAGTTTTTTTATTAATAAGTTTATGAAATGGGATTCTCTATTTTGCAATGTTTTACGGCTGATTTAAAATGGAATTGATGGAATTATTGATGGTTTTGTTTAGATTTATTTGAGATGTATTGTTGCTATGAAATTTGAGTTCTTTTTTATAAAAATAATTTCTGCCTATTGTTTAAGGACCTACTCTTGATTGAGAGTTCCTTTCTTACTATTCTTATTATTTAATAAATTATTGATTTGGATTTGCAGTTTGGATTGTCTCAACAGTTTAATCCCTGCTAAGACCATACATCAATTTCAATGCTATTTTCTCTTAAATAATAAACATTAACTTACTTCGAAATACTCCTTTGAGGTTTAGAAATTTGACAATTTGGACCTCTCAAATTTATTTCTGTTGGGATAACACTGAACAAAGAAGCCCACATTGGTTTTCTCTGCTTTGATATTCATAGTTTTGGTTTCTTCCTATTTTGTAGTGATTAGAGAACTATCTTTGGGCTTAGGAGATCTGAGCTATTTCATTAGTTGTGTTCTGCTTTTTTATTCATAGTGGGTTGATGTTGATTTCATAATTTTGTCATCTAATGGAAATTACGTTTGCTTTATATTCTCTTATGATAGCCTTCTACCTGATTGCAATTGTGCAATATGCCTGGTGGAATTTATGATCTTGTCAGTGTGATGTTCAGAGACTGACTTGCATAATTACAATGAGGAGATTCTTTAAAGTTCTTAATGTATGCTACCTCCATATTTATGCCATGGACCCAAATTTTCCATATCATTAATAATGATAGAGTCTTTTGTATTTAAGATTAGACGTACCATCTCTACTTAAACAATCATAAATCTCAGCTTCTTTGCTCTCTTTAGATCTCAACATTAAATAATTAAATGGATAATATTGTTTCATTTAACAGCAATACTTCAAATTCTAAATAACCTAATAGAAAGAAGCCAAGTATAATTGAGGAAAAAGAGAGCAATGAGCCGAGAAGCCTAATTAAATTCAAATAATATGATTAATCTGTTGCTGAATCAGAAATAGTCCCAATATAAATTCCTGAAATTTTACTGGAAAAGACTCCACAAAACAAGAAGATATTTACAAAGCAATAGTTCCATTTCCCAAGAGTGATCTAGGGTCAAAGGTTGAATATTTGTGGAATAAAGCAATTCAAGAGTAATCATGTTGAATTGGCTAAAAATATTATAACTACGTATCTGGAGGATCGAACAATGTATTGTGGACAATATTTACAAAGAAATATACCTGGTAATGGAGCCATAAGCAAAGAAAGACTCCTTTTAGATGTGGGGGAGCGGAAATAAGGGAAGAAGAGTGGAAATGGAGTTGAATATTATACAAACAGAACTAATGATAAGATATAAGAAAAATAATATTGGAAAATTTATAATGGCACATTTGAAATGATAAAATTCATAGAAAGGTCTATTGGAATAAATATACGGTCCATGTGTATTCGGAGAATTTGCAAATGGACAGTTGCAAGGATAATTGACATATGAATGCATAATAAGTGAATAAATAGTAAAAGGTATTTGGAATCAAGCATATTATTTTTAATTGAGACTTAAATTAATATTAAAAAGTGGCTATGATTACTCAATATAAAATAAGTTTCTTTATATAATATTGAATGTTTCAACTCATGCTTATAAGAAGATATTAAAGCTATCTAATAGTATCATTCAGATTTAGCAAAATGTTTAGAGAAAAATCGAAATAATTATTAAATTAGTCTTCATGTACTAAGAAGGAGTTACTCTAGTTAAACAAGTCAATTATGTAGAACTCATGAATAAATATTATTGGGAAGGTTTTTAAATAACAAACTCTTTTGGTTTAAAAATTGTAGGTGATCTAAGAGAATAATACTTAAAAATTCTATTTCCTAAATATATGGCCTTTTGATTCATACATCAATTCAGGAGAAATGCTTTGTTATTAGCCGTAATAAAACACATATCCAAAAAATCTCAATTAATATGTATATTGTAAGAGTAACATCAAATAATGACTATTTTGAAATAAAAACACCTTCTAAGCTCCCTTTTTATTGATAAATATGTAATCCTTAGGATTATAATAATGTTCTTTTAATTATGGACTATCTCAGTGTGTATTAGGGATATAATAGAGCAATTCTAATGGAGAAGAAGAATATAATAAAAAAGTGTTTAATGAATAAATTTTTGTTTGTATAATTAATTAAATTAAAAATAACAGACAATGCTGAAAAAAGAAGAAATTTGGCAATCTATTAAAATGTTTCAAAAGTAGAATAGGAGAGAATTGGATTAAACAAGAGAATCAGAAGATTAATCATCATTTATTTCTGATAATGAAAAAGAAAATTTATTTAAAAATAAATAGCAATCTTGTTAATGCAAATAATAAGTGCTCTAACTTAAGAAAGAGTGCATGCTTTAAATTAGGGAATTAAAGGCTTAGCATTAAATTGAAATGGAAAATCTTTAAAATCAATTCTAAAAACTCATGATTGAGCAAAAACAAAAATACGAATAAGAAATTTCATAATTAAAAGAAGATCTTGAGTTTTATATGTGTGAACAAAACGACAAAGAATTACTATAATTAATAGAATAGGAATAGCAAAAAGATAAAGAAATATTTTAGCAATAATTAGAATATTAAATTACAGAGAAATTAAAATTAGAATAAAAATTAATGTAAATTATGGAATTATCTTAGTCAATGCTAGAGAGAATTAAAATAGTATTAAGAATCAACATAGTAAATTTAGTCAAGTCAACATACTTAGCCTAATTACTAATAGTTATAGTAAAGTGTTCATAAGAATTGTGCTCCTTAATTATTTAGAGATACTAATAGGAAAGTGAAATTATAAAGTGAAGGAATAGATAGATCAATAGTAAACGATGATAATAGCAATAGGGTGGGAATATGTAATTCAATAAAAAATTTTAATGCAAATATTAAGCATATGGAAAAATCTCAACAATCTTAATATTGATTATTAATTTTATTTTATATAATGTCAATTAAAATTAAATCTGTGACAGATATTATTAACAAATATGACCATTTTATTTTTGATATGGACGGTGTTATTGTATCAATATCATATTATATATAAGTGGACAGGCGGATAATTCATCGAGAGCGGAGTTAATGGAGTTAAGCATTTAATTGAATAAGGGAAATCAGTTTATTTCTTGACAAATAATTCAACCAAAAGCAGATAGTCTTATTTTGAAATATTATCAAACATAGACATAAAAACAGACTTGGAGCATATCTATTCAAGTTCATATTTAACTGCAGTGTACCTAAAAATGAATAATTACAAAAAAGCCTTTAATTTAGGAGTGACTGGAATAACCGAGGAATTATCAGCCTTGGGAATTAAAACAAGAGATTCTGAGGAGTTTAAAGACAATCAATACGTTACGTATGACATATTTAATAGTATACAACCTGACGAAGATATTGATTGTGTTGTTTCAGGCCACAATCCATAATTTAATTATTATATGCTTTGTTATGCAAGCTTATGCATCTAAAAGGGATGTAAATTTGTGGCAGCAAATCCTGACAGCTATATTAAGGTGTAGAATCGATTGATGCCAGCAGGGGGATGCATATAAGCAATTTTGGAAAGAGCAACAGGATAGAAATCCCTCCTGGTAGGCAAGCCTTCACCAACAGCTCTGGAAGTTATAATGAAACAAAATAAAATTGATGATAAATCAAAAGTGGTCATGATTGGCGACAATCCTGAAACAGATATTGAGTTTGGATGGAATTGTGGAATAGATACTATTTTAGTAACTACAGGTGTTACGAGCAAGGAATAAGCTGAAAATGTAAAAACAACATATGTATGTGATCATTTATATATATGAATATGATAATTATCATGCTTATTCTTAACCAACTTGTAATTCAAGTTCTGCTATTCTTCTCTGTAATCCGAGCAATTATTGTTACAATGCAGTTTTTTCACCTTTTAATGCTGTTATTTGTTATTACAATCTAGAATTTTCAGCCTTTTAATGTGCAAAATGTCTAAAATGATGATCAAATGATACTACCTTTTCATTTCTTCTTCAATTCTCATTAATTCATTTGTGAGGGTTTTTTTAACATCTTATGTTTTCATGCTCAAGACGGATTCTAGAGTATCTTTTTCAGATTTCAATATTTAGACCTCTTTTTTATGGAAATTCATTTCATCTTGAATCCCTTTAATTGTTTCCTTTGATAAACAATTTGGATACTTCTAAACTCATCAATTTTCCTTTGAGTGAGGCAGGGTTTTGTGATCCTGCAAAACTTTAACCAGTTTATCCTAGATCCCCTTTGGTTAGATTATTGCCAGCTGATTTGAAAGCATTACTCATTTATGATATAAATAAATATAATTATTGCAATAAAATCATTACCCTATAAACTTTATGAGAATCTTTAATATATCCAAATTGATAAATTTAAATATGAAATAACTCAAACATTAATTTTATTGACTAAGAGTTTTAAAAAGATACCACCAAATACATGAAACATAACAGCAATAGATATTAAAACTATGGCACAATTCCACATTCCAAAATCCATTCCATAGTATGTCCATGGAGATAATTCAACTCCTGAAGGATCCAAATGAAACATGGCATCATTTAATTATGTTCTACCGAATCCTTCTAAGAAATATTTAAATGGCTAAGTATATGACAGATATCATACTGAGATGTATTGGACCCAGCTTATAAATTTAGGAATAGAAGCCAAGTTGGCATACTGTCCACTAAATACTTAAAGTGGAATCAAGAGTATTGGACCTAAGGAAGCAGATTGTTTGGCATCTTTAAATAAACATCCAGTAAATCTATTGATAATGTTGATGTTCATACATTCCTAATCCGTTGCCACTTAAAGATACGGAAACACTTATAACAGTAAAGAGTATAACGTTTTCAAGTTCCCAAATAAATCCAAAAGCAGCATATAATGCTATTGAGAATAAGATTTAAATAAAAACATTCATGGGTACTTCTAACATAACCTTACTCAAGAAGTAGGAAGAGACTCGATACATCTTAGAGTTCTCTTCTTTTAAGAAAATGTTTCTTTCAATGGGGACTAAAATAGAACGAATACTATACATAACATTAACAATGGTCCTAGGGCAGAGAATATTGCTGAAGTTCCACAAACAAAACAAGCTCCTCTCATGTTGTTTAAGTATTTGCTTAGGTCATCAATGCTTACATTTTCATCTTGGGGAGGTTGATCTTTTCCCACCATCCAAAATAGCCATCCCAAGAATAACAACATGAAGACTGATCCAAATATTTTACTTCTTAGTAAATTAGGACTTCTGACATAATTAATGAATTATCTTTTCATGAGAAATTTCATTTCTTGACAGAATGATGTTTAAGTTCTTCTTTTATGATAACCTTGATATTAAGAATGGAATTTCAGGACATCTTCTTCTAGATATATTTTGTAATTTGCATGAGTGACTTTATTATCTCCTTAATTAAAGGCTTCATTAAGATTATTCATTATGGAATCTAAAGGAGTTGAATGGATATCTACATTCAAATTAATTTGTCTACAATAATCCAATAGAAAACCATAATTTCCTTGATAGATTGTTTAACCATTATTTAAAATAATCATGCGATCAAATAATTGACATATATCTAGACTTGGTTGATGTATTGTAAAAATTACTGTCCTTTTTTGACTAAATTTAATCTTAAAATTTAATACTTAATTGTGATCTTCTTGAGAATATTCATACAAATAAATGCAGTAAAGGAATCTAAGCCTGAAGTTGGTTCATCTAGGATTAAAACAGGTGGATCGCCAATTAATTCCATACCGATGGAAGTTCTTTTCTTCTCTCCTCCAGAAATGCCTTTGATGATGTTATCTCCCACCAAAGTATTTTAACAGGCTCTCAAATTCAAATCTTTGATTATCTAATCAACTCTAGACATTCTTTATGCTAAATCATCTTTCAATCTCATATTGGCTGCAAACATCAACGTTTCTGACATCATCAAAAATTAAATACCTTTTACAGTCATTGTTGCCATCAACAAATCATCCTAGATCACAAAAGCACCAAAATCATTGAATCTTTTGTATTTATTGTTGTTTGCTAAGACTTCTCCACTGATAGTAGTGTTTGGTCCAGGTTTATATCTTTTGCTCAATAATGCGACCAAAGTTGTCTTCCCAGCACCGGATGGTCCCATAATTGCAGTCATTTGACCAGCTTTTGCATATCCTGAGACATTGTTGAGAATTGTTTTTTCATTATTTAATCCTAGTAAAGGATCTGTCACTTTTGGTCTCCTTGATTATTCCTTCTGTAATTATATATATAAGAATTCTACCATTTTAATTGTTACTGTAAGATTCTTCCAATGCAAATCTATTTCCTAATTATCGATTTTGTTAGATTTGACTTTTGGCAAACTGATGTATTCATCTTGAGATTACATAATAAGAAAAAATTTATTCTTAATTAATTATGTCACTATTTTATAATAATTCAATTTTCAAGCAATTTGCGCTTAAGTTAGCCCAATTTGGATGAAATTAAATCAACTGCCACAACAACAACTCTTTTCTATTTGATTCTAAATTAAATTAATTTAAAATACCTATTCTAAGTATCAGTTTCATATTCATTGTTCTTAAGTCTGCAATCAGTCTTCCTATTTTCCAATTCCTTTGTTTTTATTGCTACCTTCTAATCCACTTCAAATTTTTCGTTTGTTCCTTAGGTAATTCTAGTGGACAAGGAGGCAACCAAACCTAAGATTAACAAACTCTTTTGTACCTTCCATATATGTCTTGTCTTGATTGGCTTACACAAGTTGATCAGATAACAGAGTATTGAGAAGGTCGAAATTACTTGATCTGAGAGCTTCTGCTTGATCCTCTCGGATTCTTTCGGATTGAATGTAATTTTCAATTTGTTTCAAAATTGAAAGAACCTTTCTTGTTAAGACTTCAGCCTAAGAAGGTTCGTCTGCAGCTTTGGAAGCCAATTCACTCATTATTTCGAGCATTGTGGCATATCCCTCCAATTACACCTAACATTTAGTAATATGATATACATGATGTTTGATTTTATTGACTTTTTAAGCAACTTAGGTTAAAGAGGTTAATGATCTTGATTCAGAATCATCTTGTTCGGACTCCTCATATTTAAAACTATATGATTCTTCCAAAAATGATGGCTTTTCAAATCTTTTTCTATTCTTGACAAGAATATCTAAGTAACTATTGAAGTATCCCTTCACTTAGTTAACTCCGAATAAAGCTTATTCTAAATTGTCTAAAATAGTCTCATAGGCTGAAGTCTCAGTTTCCCGCTTATGAGATTAATATTGCAACTCAGCCTTGAGATCTGTGATTTCAGTATTTTTTCGTTCCAAACTAGCTACAGCCTAAACTTTCTGTGGATTCAAGGAATCAAGTTGACTCTTGAGACCCAAGGAAGCAATGGTATTTTGATTAATTTGATTATTGAGGGTTGTGATATCAATGTCACAATTCTATCTTATCCTAACTATGCGATCGTCATCTCTTTACTACTCGTTTTCAAGAGTTTTCTCGATCCCTTGCACCATGTTAATAAGATTAGACACAACTGGGTCTTCAGTTTGTAGCTCCATCATAATAGTCTGAAGGATCGTTTATCCAAACTTAGAGCTTTATAATTCTTCAATCTATTGATCGAAGTCCATTGTCAGGCATCCTAAAACTAGTAGAGACAATAAAATCGAAATTTTCATATATTTATATATATTAAAATCCGTTTTTATTTATTGGTATTAATATTTTTCAGAATCTTATGCGTTGAATATAGCTTTTAGTTTCCATGTCGAATCTTGTCTCAAAGATATCAATGCATTCAACAATAATCTCAAGCTAAGAATTTCTATAAATTATTAATTGAATTAACTACCTTCCTTCCGTTTATTGTCTATGAGCCTTCTCAGTGTCATTGCAAGTTTGATCCCAATCTCCTTTTTCAGTCTATTTATTATTAATAACCTATAATTATATGATATTAATTACAGCATCTTAAGTGGAAACATCATTTCTGACTTCCAAAACCTTTTGTCCCAAGACTTCATAACGAGCATTCAGATCTGCAATACTTCCTGCCAGTCTTCTGTTTGCTAAAAGTAATCTTTCTTTTTAGGTTTAAAAGTCTAATTCCCTTGCATCATCTGCCTTCATTTCTTCCTTTTAAACTTGGAAGATGCTATCAACAAGAGTGTCAATTATCTTAACAACCTTTTGTGCTGCACTTTCTTGTGTACCCTCATCTTGTAATACTTCCAATAACATGTTGACCATAGTATGGAAACCCTTTTTGTGAGGATAATATTTCAAGAAACTTTAATGATGGCTCTTCAATTCAGCAAAGCTAGTCTTCTTCAAAGCAGTGATTCCTTGAGATAAGATTTATTTGGCTTCTTGTAAGGCTGAAATCAATCCTACCAATTCGTCTCTTCTTTGTTCGTACTCACCCTAAAAATGATTAACATATTCAATTTACTCTTTACACGTTACGAGCCTCTTGCAATACACTAATTCTATCCAAGTTTCTTTACTCTTCCCCTTGTTTGTCGAGCAATTGTTATTTCTTGTCATTTTGTTCCTATTACAATAGAGGCAATCTGTCTTCTGCTGTTGCTTTTCTTTCCTTGGCAACTGTTATGACTGCAGCAGCTGCTTCGGATGCTGTTTGGCAACTCTACAATGACACTTACACATCTTCATCTTCAGCTCTCTATTCATTGAGAAGATCATCCTTCATTTGCTTTAGGAGATGCACAACTGTGTCAGCAGGATGTTCTTGTAACAATTATACTTGTAATGTCTATATAATTGTTTTTCCGAATTCTGAATCTCTCAATTAAGCAAAGAAGTATTCGTCTCTTGCCAGAGCTGCTCCCAGCAGCACAATCAATACGATTATTTTCATTTTGTTTTATTAATTATTAAAAACGAATATATGAAGTAAAATTAATTAAAATAATCACTGAGTACCATATTTTTATATAAATAACTTATGTAAATACTTATTTCTGGATATGAGTCTCTTAAACAAATCTTGACTGAACCCTGCAAAATTGTCGTCCTCATAATTTTCTAACTACTGAGTTAAACCCTTGATTTTATTATTGTAATTCTCACACATCGAGAAATCAATGCCAGAATTCTTCTTAGGGTAATTGATTCTCTGTATGGTTCTGCACAATTTAGATTTCTTCCATTTAAAGTTGGTTAAGTTTTAATTTAATCTTAAGAAAGATCGACATAATTTAGATATGGTGTTATCCTTATCAGGATTAATTGCTACACTTTTGTTCTTGATTCGTTGTTTTAAGAATATTTATTATTTTGTGATTAGAACTAATGATTCTAAATGACTTAAAACATACTTAATTATTAAGAACTGAATCAACAATACTGAGAATAAAATTATTAAGCTAAAATAAATAGTCCCCTATAAAATGCTTTCATCAAACTTATCCAAATTACCTAAAATTGCTTATTGATCCTTTATAAATTAATCATCTGTTTAATAACTAGTTAATACATATGAATACATAATAATGTAAAATTAAGGATACACCAGTTTGTAGACTGAAACCTCATTATATTCCATAGTCTTGCGATTCTTAACCCTCAAAGTACCTCTCCCTAAGTTCTCATCGTCTCCAAACTATTTCATCTTCTGCCAATCATATTTTGTAAACCCTGTTAGAGAAGTATTATAAATGACTGTAGGATACTTGAATTCCTCATAATAGCTACTAACTAATAAATGGCCGGTTGAATTGACAATCTCCATTTTGAGTCTTTAATCCACAAAATAGGGAAGCAAATCAAACGCTAAATCGTATCCAATCACTCCAATCATTTCCCCCTTTAAGTTAGTCAAACTCACTGTAAAGGCGACCGCTAATTTATTAATCCAATCCAAATATAAGTCAGAGAGGTAGAATCTTTGATTTTCATACTTAGTTCTATTCATATGGTTTATATACCAAGGTCTTATATGGGCTACAAACTTGGTGTAATTTCCCCCTTTAAAAACAGTAAAGAATTATTCAAAGCCTGTGCTAGTGAAAAATGTTTATCTATATAAATTCAAAATTGGGAGAGTCTGAGTAATCAGAGAAATTAATGAAAGGTACTATTAATAATCAGACTCATCTATTTACATAGTTTTGTTACAGAATTTGTAACATAAACTACAATTAAATATATATTTATCCCACAGCTACGGATTATCAATGCAATTAGTTGGTTAAATTATGTTAAAATTGTTTTATCCCTGCATTTCAATAAAGTGATTTAATTTGTCAATATTAGATAATGTCTAGTAACTAAAATTCAAAACTCTATTGAAAGATTAAGTTTGGAGAGTATTATACCGAGACATTTAATTTGTTGTTTCTAACCTCTCCATTGATAATGTGCTCTCTGATAAAGAGTCCTTTGAAAAATTCAAGAAAATCATCAGCAGAGTAGTTGTTAGCAAGATGCAGAAAGCAATATAAAGAATAGAGAATAGTGTAATTTATGATTTGATTGTCCAATTTTAGCTGCAGAACAATCTATGAATTGGATTCTTTCTAGGCATTTTCTAATTTTAAAAATAAATGTATAGCAATATATAAAATAATGATTTAAAGTATATATAATCCATTTTTTAAAAGAAGATTCACAGAAGCTTACAAAAGTAAATTTAATTCTTTACAACAACTACTTTTTCACCAATATTGAATAATCTGTCCTTCCAATCACATTCAAAATCTCCATCCATCTCAATTCTTTAACATTCCGTGTTTTCATTGATCATATAAATTTCGAATAGATTTTAATTTTTAGTTGTGACTAAAAAATAGTTTTTGAATAACAGCACATCCAAAATTTGAGATTCAAATGTTATCATTTAAATGCATTTGAGAAAAGTATTCTCGATTTGATATAAATTCACCCTTAAATCATCCCCAACCGACAACAAAACTTTACCATATTTTTTTGATTATTGGTATCTAAATTAATTAATTGGACCTTGATGAAACTGCTTTGAAAACAATTCTTTGAAATTTGAATTAAATAGTGAAATTAATCCACTTGTAGTCCCCAAGACAAGAAGCATTTCTTAAACTCCAAATTTATTTATAACACAATACTCCAAGACCTGAATTTTATCCCAGTAGGAATGAAAATTTAGAGATTGATTAAATTGTGGCATAGATGAAGAAGGGAAAATGGGGAAAAATTATAGGGAAACCCCAGAGCTCACACAGATTTAATTCTATACTAAATCTAAAATGAAATACCTCAAAGAATTTCAAAGCAACTCCTTTATTTGTGTCTATAGTTATTTTGAATTGTCTAATCTTTTTCAAAGAAATAAGATTGTAGAGTAACAAATCTATGCCAATCATTATTGCAATTAGAAGTTTCTCTGAGTCTACTGTGTAATCAATAATAGAGTGATTAAATTTTACTGAATGACTCATTTTCATAGTGTCAATGTCAAAAAGGTGAATTTAATTTGAATGAGCGTAAATTAAAGTATCCTGAATGATAAATCATATTATGATACTTTGCATAGGTTATGCAACTCTATTCTAGCTACAGCTGGTGACTTAATGACTTTAGACTTAGTTTAGGGTATCAATGTAAATTATGAAATTTATTAGAATGAAAATAAGGATTCTACAGTTTTCGTCCATTGATTCAGTTTAGATGTGAAATCCACATTTAATTCCTCAAGTTTTGATTAGATGAATTTGATTCGTTCTCCTTATATTTAAGATTTCTCCTAAATATCCTTATAGAAACACTTGGGTTTCATAATCTTTATCTTATTTTGAATATTGATATTCAAACTTGTTCCGAATCCTTAGATGTCATTGTTGCCATCCTTTAACTATTTTTCATTGAAAGAATGCTGAGGTTACACAATTTTTATTAATTGATTAACATCGTTGCAATCTATCGATCTATTTAGAATGTTTTAATAATTTTAAATAATTTCCTAATCGACTAATTGGCCTACATCGATGGAATTTAAATGATCGATTAATAATTTTGTCTGTTAAATTACATTTTACTAAAAATCGTAAATTTCAGTGGTCAGCGTTTTGATGAACTATTACAAATTCGACTGCTTATGACTTTGTTTTTCCAAAAAGTCCAAATACACTCCATCTGATAATTCTTCTAACAGGCTTTACTCTTAATTCAATAATTATTGAATATGATACTTTGTAGGCTTCAATTATTTATTATGAAGTAACTATTCTATGAGTTATGTGATTATTCAAATTATCTTGATTCGTTAAAACTCGAAAGCAATCTTCTGATAAACAACATAATTATATTCCTATCATTATTATAAATTAAAAATAATAATATAAAATTTAACTCTATTGTTTTATCAACAGATCGATAGGTATAAAATTTTAGAAAGAAGTGTTTTTAGAAAAAAAAGGGAAATATCAATCTATGAAAATTTTGAGCAAATAATCAATAATAATTTAAAAAAAAACATGTTATATAATTTGTTATAATTCTCCCTTTAAAAATATATTTATATAGTTAATTTATTAAAAACATATGGATAATCTTGAATCGGTTATTAAACTCAAAAATCAATATTATTGGTTTATCTTTTGTTATAGATGATCTGAAATTATCTTCCCCTTAAAATAATTATTACACAAAATTTTATATTTATTTTAAAGGTCATTTCCAGCCGATTGACCTCCAATTAGAAAATATTTCATAAATACCATAACATTTCATAATAATTAAATTAACTAATTCTACTTAAATACAATTGATATTCATTCAACCCAAAGGATCTTTTCATTTTCTCCCCTTAAGACTCCTTGATCGTATTTTAACATATGATTGTACTTAAAATTATATGGAGAATAAAAGTACATTGTTGGTTATGTAAGTACATATTTTGTCTACTTTTTGTTTTTCACATTGTTGGCGAAGCAAAATATCTCTAAATGAAATGATGTAGTTACTCAAATACAATCTATTCTAAACTCTTCTTCTTAAATTAATAGTTATAATAATCATCCAAGACAAATTATAAGACTTCTTAATTCCTTTCAAGTTCTTGTTTCATTTCTTAATTGTAATTATCCTAAATGTGATACTGAAGAATTACATCAAACTAATAGATATAATTGGAGGCTGATTTATATAGGATGCTTTCAAGTTATTGTTTAATCAAGTAATTTTTTAGGTAATGCTATTGTAGTGCCTATTGAACAAGCCAGATATGAACTATGAGAAAATTGTATCTAATTAGAATTTGATCGCATTGAATTTCTACAAATTGTATGGTTGTTACTTGAGTTAAATTGATTTCCGAAGATGTATGCTTCAATGTCATTGAATATTAATTGTCCTCTGGTATTTTTGAGATTCAACTTATTCTTTATCCATTATATGGGAGTTGACTTAGAACTTGAAAAATTGGAGAGGCAATAAGGTATTCTGTTCATAAATGAAATTAAAATTTAATTATTAGATTAAAGTTTATGAATGTTTTTGATTAACAATATATTATATTTGTATTTGCTTAATATTAAATAATTTAAAATGAGTTTGTAATAGATTCAACAACACATTAATCAAATAAAAACCAGCTATCAAATCCCAAACAAAGAGTTTCAAAACACATTCAAACTTTTTGAGAGTTGTGTGCCTTTTCTCAAATCGGAGAATTAGGAATAATTGAATCAAGTTTATAGAGCCTTGAAGAGATTTCGAAGGAGACTGGAAAATGAGTTGAAACTTAATTAAACTGACTATCATGCGTTTGTAAAAAAATGGAAATCCTTGAATATAACATTTGTTCCACTGGTTTATGATGTGAAATTGGATTTCAGTAAAAAGATAGCAACTCTAAGTAATCACATATAGTTTATGAAGAATACGAGGATTTAATCAATGTTAATTTTAATCATCACCATTATACGAGTAGAGAGATGTTAAAGGCTTCGATGATGATATTCTAGCATTTGGAAGTAATTAAGTTAATTTTATTGTAAGGTTGAACAATTCGCAAATTACAATAATTTAGAGAATCTATTGACACACATCAATCTAAATTACAACATCGTTTCTTATCATAACTTTACGCATGCATTTGCATTATTCTAAGTAACAATTGAGTTTTAACCAAGTTATTATTTTGTGTGTATGAGAAATCTGATCTTAAACTATTTGTATCTAAGTAAGACATCTTTGCAGCCTTGTTGGCAAGCTTAAGTCACGATATAAATCACAGTAAAAAATGAATAAATAATATTAAAGAGGGTGTGAATAATTTGTACAAAGTTAAGAAATCCAAAAAGTTAAATAAAAATATTTGTGAACAGGCAGTCCTCGAGAGCATGCACGTTTCCACACTATTCAATATTTTGGCGCAGAATCAATAGCTGAATTTTTTAAATTATTTGCCAAACGCATAATAGCAAGAATTTAAGAGAATTTTGGTGAGCTCTATTTTAGCCACAGATATGGGATAACATTTCAATATCTTCAGTTGTTTCAAAGATAGAGTCAATGCAACTATTGAATTGAGAGAAAGTCAAGACATCACTGATCCACTGATTAGATACAGAGGATTTAATAAGGAAAACTTTGATGATAGGAAAGTAATATACTGCATTCGATGATATTAGTTCATTTTAAATGTGTTGGTTCACGCTTGTGATATTTCAAATCCATGCTTAGAGTGGGATGCTTATATGAAATGGTCCTTTTTATTAGCCTAAGAGTTTTAAGATTAAGTATATAATATGTTAAAGTAGACTATAAAAGAGGCAGCAAAAGGCTTGGAAGTAACGGCAATGCTACAATATAAGGATAAACTCACGTTCTTTAATGGCTAAACATTTTTCTTAAGTATTTTTGGATATTTAATTGTTAGATACATTTGTATTGCCATAATGGTAGACAATTGCAACACTTTATCCAAGTCTCATAGAATTGCCTAATGAAGTCAAGAGGAATCTGGAAATTCTGGAAGAAGAGAAAAAGAAGATAGCCAATTGATTTTAGTGATATTAATAAATATCCAAAATAATATGAAGAAGGCAGTAAAGGAGGCTGAGAGAATCTCATCTAAAATATCATCTCCCATGATTGTTGATCTATTCGAATCTCAAGGATCCGGTATAATGCCATACTTAAAGAACGCCTTGAAAACTAGATTAGCATTGAATTAGACTGAATCTTGTTTCATCGGTATGTGAAGTATCGAAGCTATTTAGATTTTAAACGAAGTTAATTCCCTTTATTCGCAAAAGATAGATATTTCGAGTTCTTAGAAACCTACAATAGAAAGGACAAGGTGGATTTGATTAGATTATTGTCTGTTCCTTTATACGATGTATTGCATTATTTAATTGTTAGATTGTTAAAGTAAGTCTAAAGGATAATAAGCCATTGCCTTTTAAATTGTATAAAGAGATGACTGATGCTTAGTTGGTTTAGGCGAGATTATTTTCACAAAAGAAGATGGCATTGCAGTCATCATAAACATGGCATCAAATTACTGTTAAATTTAATTTTATTGATCCAGAAACTAAGAAGGATGTTGTAAAATACAATGTTCTAGAAAGAAGAGAATCAGATAGTTCTGAGAAGGATTGGCGTATATGTAAATTAGATTGAATTAAAACCACACATATATTTTATGCTATTTGCAAAATAACATTATTTATATGCTAAATTAGTTGAGAATTTACAAATAATATTTTATAGTTATATTTTATATGCTCAAAATCCCTTGTAAGTATCATCCAAATTCATTTGTGGAAAGAATATGTGCAAGTTCATCTTGCAAAAGAGATCCTACATTGTGTTGGGAATGTATGATTGATGAAGCCGATCATGCTAGAAATCATCGCGATGTTATGGTATTTTTGAATTTCAAACTTAGATTGATTTTGACAATTTCACTACTAGACTGGATGAGGAGTTCAGAAATGTGTTGGAGAAGAGAAAGAAAGATTAGCAATTGGCAATTGAAGGACATTTAAAGTTATTACAAACTAAACAAGATTTCATCGATAGATATGAATCATAGATCAATAACAGGAAATGCTGGGTGGATTACATTATAGCAGACACAACCAATCTCTTAACATAACTATTAGAAAAAGTGAAGTCCGAACTATATGAACACTACAACGAAAGATTTCTACAATATTAAAATTCGTTAAACTTTCTGGTTTAATCTATTCAACATAGGTACGGTTTAGTTCCACTTCCTACTAAAGAAGAAATGCTCCAAACATTGGAGGAGTTGTCCAAATAAAATAAGGAATGCAACACATATGTGACTGACTTGAAGGTTAAATTACTACCTCCTGAAGACTTAGGCAAAAACTTGGCATTTATAGATACTTTTTAGGAGTTCCAAATCTAAAATGAAATAGTAGAAGAATTAGAAAAATAATGGGCAGACACACCATAAGCTGATCCTGAAAATCCAACATTTTAATAGGAATAAAACTTTGTTGAAATTATGAATTCAATCAGGCAATAATGTGAAGTGCTTATGGATGAATTCAAAGTTTAAATCAACTTGAAAGACTTAATACTCTCAAGAAATACTCAATATTAAAATCCTGATGAATCTTTGAACAGTATTATTAATTCAATATTCTATTCTAGTCCTAAGTGATGTCAGGAATTAAAATTCTGATCAAAAATTAACAAAAACCCAAAGATAATACGACAGTCCAAAACTATTCGAAACTGTTTAACCTAACTCTCCTGTTTATAATGCTGGAATTGAAAATACTAATTCGTAGGCCTTAAAATTTTAATCCAGTTAATAAAGTAGAATTTCAACCTCCTCACGCATTAAATTTTATAGATCTGTCGAAACAGCTTAAATGAGAGGTGTTACGAGTTTACTGTAAGTGGATTAGAGGAATATCGCTTCAGGTAGCAGAGATAAAACAATAAGAATCAATAATCTAGAAGTTCCTTAACAAAGTTTCACTTTAGAAGGCCATGTTGATCAAGTTACAGCTCTCTGTATGTTCTAAGAAAAATTATTGATTTCAGGAGGAGGAAACCTTGACTCTTCAATAATCATTTGGTCTTTGTCAACTAGAAAGTAGATAAACAAATTAACAGGACATTAATCTGGAATTACTTCTCTAATTGAATTATCTGATAATCATAGCATTTTGAGTGGCAGCTACGACAATTTGGCTATTATTTGGAATGTCACTTCAGGTAAATCCCTTTGTGCATTGAAAAAACACACAGCTATGGTATCATGCTTACAACTTGTCAAAAGAGATATTGTTGTAACAGGTTCATGGGATAGAACTTTAGCTATTTGGTAATTGTACTTTGAAGGAGAAGAGATAGTTTCTGCTTCTTACTTAAGAGATATTAAAACTGAGGGAGCTGTGTTATGCGTCAAAAAGTATTCTGAAAGAAGTATCATTTTTGGAGGAACTTCAAATAAGGTTTCAGTGGTGGATTGGATGAATGGAGAGATCAAACTAAAGTTAAATACATCTCAATTTGGTATTTGTGATATCATTTGTTCTGATTATCTATTGGGATTAGGGGCTAGTGATTCTACCATTAGATTGTGGGTGAACAACTAAGAAATCGAGGTCTATAGGGATCATAAAATTATTATTAATAATTATAACACCAATCCAAAAATGATATAGGTCAGCAAGAATCAGATTGCTGTTATTAATAATAAAGACGAATAGCCCCATTTCAATATATTTAGTATTGAATGAATATATATTTAAAAAATTTATATTGTTTAAAATAAAAAAAATATGCCTTTGGTGGGGGTCGATCCCACGACCTCGAGATTATGAGACTCGCGCTCTAACCAACTGAGCTACAAGGGCATCTCTATTAAAAATGGTCAATCCCCAATATTTATAAGTAGATTTATATGCAGATTTATATGAATAAATTTTAACGAATTATAAATAATTCAAATTTTAAATCTAAATGAGATCCTTTTAAGTTAGCAAAGACTCGTCCTTCAGGTATCATTTCATCTTCATTTTAGGATCTTATGTCCCTCCAACAAAATAGAAATGGAAGAAGAGACTGTAGATACTCAAATCTAGTTAGAAGTTAAGAATATTTACAGACCAATAAAAATTATTCTTCCACCTCCAAGTCTCCCTAAAATTGTTACAAGCACTAAGTAGATTTATTTTCTATTTTAGAACTTGTAATTGCAAAAAATCTTAATGTTTAAAACAGTATTGCGATTGCTTTGCTAACGGATAAGTATGCTCTGAAAATTGCAATTGTGTTGGATGTTTTAATAATTCTCTCAATAATTCGTAAAGAAAAGATGCCAAACTCTAAATATAAGCAAGAGATCCAGGGGCATTCAAATAAGCCTTTAAAGGATGCAATTGCAAAAAGTCAGGATGTTAAAAAAAATATTGCGAATGCTTTCAAAATAATTTACAATGTACACATTAGTGTAGGTGTGAAGGGTGTGTCAATTGTTTAAAATGAGTGTTTTAATTAAATTAATATTACTTAAGTTGTTTTAACTGCATAATTAAAATCCTATTCAATTTAATCATTAATAAATTATATAGAGTTAATAAACAATTTAATATTCAGATCACTTTAATTTACTTACAGGTTCTTTAAATGATTTGATATGCATTTACTAATTATTAAATTTGAGTCGCCTATTAATTTATATAATACAACTAAAATCAAGTTTTCTTATGAATTTAGTAAAGGGCATATTTTCATTTTATCTCTAACCTTCATAAGCATATTATAAATATTTTCTTTTACTTATTCATTTGATAATAACCATGCAATTCGTTAAACCAATATTGAAGCCTAGATTAAATAATTATGATTGTAATAAAATATAGTTATTTGACGTATTTAATAATTGTTAAATGTTAGATTTAGTTTAAAAATAATACATAAAGCAATCATAAAAATCAGAGATAATGATTGTTGGATGTTATACTCTAGTATCGTTGTTAGAGCACACAACTCATAGTTTTGAAGAGTGAAGACGAACTCAACTAGCATTAAAAAGTTCTAGATTTTATTCTATTTTGCTGATTGGGTAATATCATTTTTTTTAATCCATTTACACTTTTCATTTATGTTTAAGTTGTACTTAAAGGACTATCGCAAGATAGTTTTTCCGTAAATTCTTCAGCCAAATGAGTTTTTATCAATAACTTTTTTGGTACTTTAGAGTAGTTAATTAGTTATTATTATTATTGTTATTATTGTTATTATTATTATTACATCTAAGACTCTGTTTCTTATTGTATAAAGTTATAATATTGATGAGGCTTTAGAAATATATCTGATTGAGTATGTGGTGAAACTTATTAAGGTACTTTAATTGGCTTTTTCCTCAATTTTAACGACTAAAGATCCATTTATAATTTAAATTGATTCATTCTCTACTTCTTTTGATTTTAATACTAAAATAGATTCAGTTTAGCATTTTTATTGGGTTAAGTTACCTGTGAATGTTCTTCGATAACATCAGTGCGGATTCTTTTCCTAAAATATTGTGGATAAATGTTCGCCGTTTTGATTTCTGTTTCTGTCCGTAAATCAGCCAATTACAATAGTTCAATTCTATTTTGTTTAAGATCATCACCTTATTATTCGAACATTCTTTCGACCAAGGAGGTTCTATTAATTTTGTATGCATAGCCCTTTGATGTATTACAAACAAGAGAATATTCATATGGTATGTTAATGCTAAGATGATAGAAACCAAACACTTGCAGTTCTCCAATTTCAAAGAGCTTAATTATTTAGTAAGTCGACTTACATTGATATTTATTTAATTGGGTTTCATTATTTTTTTAACAAGAAAACTTCCAGATTTGATCAATATGAAATAATCCGCTTTTTGTCCTTCTTTGATGACAACTTGATTCTTTTCAAATTCATAGAGAAAAGAATTCAAATAGATATGTTTTAGTTGGGTTCTATGGAGATGTGAAAATATTCTGATTTATGAAAAATAATCAATATTCTTAAAATAGTAAAGTAATTTACTTAATCCAGTTATTTTTATTATTCTTCTTATAAAATATGCTTAAATTAGTGTTTATCCAAGACGGCGAAAATGCAATCTGTATTACATGAAATGGTGGCAAGTCTTGGTTATTTGTGTAACAGGGCTAGTTCACCGAAAGATTCTCCACCATTAAGAACTCTAACAGCCTCCATTTCAGATTGAGTTGTTTTTCTGACTAATACAGTGACAGATCCATCCAAAATGATGTAAAACTTGGTACCGACACTGTCTACGAAAATGTAAAGGCAATAAGAGTACCGATGTGGAATACAATTTCATTTGCTTTGAATTTTTCGCAGTACATACTTTTGCAACATTTCCTTTGTATTTATAAACCATTTTCTTGCTTCATGTATTATTTAAAAAATGGGAGTTTAGAGGTTAATTGCACCAATAAATCGATTTCAGCTTTGCTTCTGTGTTGAGGACTCTTCTTGAGGAGAAACTCTAGTTCTTCTGTTTATTTTTACATTTTTATTAAATGTTAATAACAATAAAAGTAGACTAAATCGTCAGTAATTTACTAATTTTAGTCAACAAACACTAAGTAAGTATTGAAATCAATTTAAATCAGAGCTGAAGATTAATGTTCTTGAGTTAAGATTTATAATTGGAGTTAAATAATGTATCATCCGATTAAGGTTTTTTGTATTCTAATTTTTAAATAATGAAATTCGTTTTATTGTTATTGTATACGATTTCTTTTTAGGGTATACTTAGTGAAACAGTTAATGAGAAGAACAAATGCGAATGTAGCAAGATATATACAATTGAGGAGTGTAATATAAATTGTGAATGGAATTAAGTAGCAGGAGAGTGTCAAAATCAAACTCTTCCGTTGATAAGGACGAGTTATTGTTCGTATCAGAAGGATAATTGCAGTAAAACTATTGGTTGTGCTAACTATAATGGTATTTGTGTTCCATTCACTGGATGCACGGCAATCAAATAAAATACAAATTATGCATGCTAATAATATTCAGAAATATGCATAACCGATGGTTCAAAATGTGTAGAGAAAAGTGTTTGTGCAAATTATAAGACTAGATTCTCCTGTCGCAACAATTATGTTAATTATGAATGGTAAGAATATTGTTTTTGGGACAAAAAAGAATGCAGAAATGCATAAGCTTGTAATGAGTTATCATTTAGTTTGAAAAACGATGCAGAATGTAGAAAATAGTTAAGTTGGTGTACATTCAAAAAAGGAGGCGGTTGTGAAGATTCAGGAGAATTATGCAAAGATCAAAAATTTTAATAGTAGTGTATTACTAATAGAAAGGGAGATGTGAAGTGTTATTGGGATGGCTAAGCTTGTTATGATTTCAGTTGTAAATATATAACAAAAGATTGTGTTAAAAATGGATGTTCTTTAGACAAGGATTCAAAATGCATTGACAGATTGGAATGTAATTAATATACTATTGAGCAATCATGCACTTATAATAAGTCTAACATTTAATGCATGTGGGAAAACAAATCATGTTAAATTAAATCATGTGAGAATGCTAGTTTAACTAGACAAACTAATTAATCTTGTTAGGAGATAAATTCAAACTGTATTACTTAATTTGGAGGGGGATGCAAGATGAATGGAGAATGTGACTAGGCTAATAACAAAATGGGATGTTAGTAAAATATCAGAGGCGAAAATTGTTATTGGAATGGGTATTAATGCGTATTAAAGTAATGCCAATGGGCACCTGCAAGTTTTAAGACTGCAACACTTTGTAAGAATTTCTAGTCTAATTGTGTGTATAATGGTAAAATATGCATTGAAGATGGATGTTATGCATAATAGACTCAACAAACTTGTTAGGCAAATAGACAATGCTCTTGGTAAAGTAAGTGTGATACAAAAACTTGTGAGACTGCTGGAAGAGATATAAAATATACTAGTCATTTGGAATGTTGGAATTATTTGTCTACTTGTACTTTGAATGATTAGGGAATGGGATGTATGATGATCAAATACTCATGCAATCAATATATTAGAGAGATTCAATGTTACTAATCTACTTAAAGTAAATGCTCCTGGTATAAGAATTAGTGTTTAGACAGTAAATGCGAGTACTTACACTATACTACACATTATGAATGCAATAATTATCTAAGCAGCTGCACAACTGATGGGACAACATGCATATCAGTTAAATCATTATGCAAATCATACACTTCAGAAAAGTCATGTACTATTAACTCCCAAAACTAACCTTGCATTTGGTAAAATGGTAAATGTGCAGAAATTACATGTAATCTTATTCCAAAGACAGAAGATTTTAATACTCATTCGGAGTGTAATCTATATCAATCATAATGCACTGTCTTGGAGTAAATTACTGGATGTATTGTAAGTCCAACTGAGTGTGGTTTGTTAAATTAAAGTTAATGTTATGGAAGCAAGTGCATTTATTCTAATGGAGTGTGTAGGGATAAATAATGTCAAGATTACAAAGGAGATATAACATAATCTAATTGTGAAGCCTTTCTTGAAGGTAAAAAGTGCATGAGAGGTCCAAATTTGATCCCTATTGGTTGTGTTGATAGAGTAGATAATTGTAAAAATATTACCAACGAATACTAATGCAATGAAGGCAACGATAAGAATAACAATAAATGCAAATGGGTTTATTCATTTTGCATAAACTGGAATTAAAATATCTTTAAGTAAGTAAGTAATGCTTGTGTTTACCCAGCAGTTTAAATTGATTAAAGTAGCTTCTGTATTACGGATAAGAAATGCATTGATACAGGAATAGCAACAGTTGAATATACAGATGAAATATGCGAAAATTATCTTATATCTTGCAAAAAGGACACAGCTAGTGCTTGTAAGAGTAAAAGTAATGAAACTACTCCATCTTAATGTGGCTATTATGTCAGCAAAACGAATTGTATTGCATTAAGCAGTTGTTTCTGGTCAAATACAGAAGGTTGTAAAGTTATTTAAAATGAGTGCGGTGCCTTCACGAAATAAGATGATTGTGATGGGAATAAAGATACTTCAGGGACATTTTGTAAATGGAACACTGGGGGTAGTGCTTGTTAAAGTATTTGTTTAACATTGACTCCAGTGAATCAAAAATGTTCAACTGTAGATTCAAAATGTGTGATTAATGGTAATGTTGGTGATACTAATAAGTGTATTAAAAAGAAAGCAAATTGTTCTGATTATGCTGCATCATAGTTAGAATGCGTAGATGATGACAGATGCGTATTCAATTTAGGTACAAGCCAGTGTGTAGTTAGGAATTGTACTGATCTCACAGATAATTTGACACATCAATAATGCAATGCTTATAAATCAGAATGCACCGTGGCTTATCCTGGAGGTTGCTCAAATTTATTACCCAATTGTTCTGATTATTTGAATCAAAGATAGTGCAATCTTAACGATAAATCGAAAATCTGTTATTGGTATTAAAATAAAGGTTGTAGTGATAAAAAATGTTCAGAGATTGTATATAATGCATTATAACCAAAAACACAGTGCTAAGCATTTTTCAATGATTTAGTTTGCAATCTCAATAATTCAGAGAATGGCTGTGAAGACTTAAGAGATTCTTGTTCTAAATATAAGATTGAGAAATAGTGTTTCAAATAACTGGATGGTTATGAGTGCATGTGGTTGGACAATACATGCATCTAGGCTAGTTGTGAAACAACAATACTCAGCAGTTATACACATACTGATTGTAGTTAGCAATATAGCAAATTAAGATGTACAGTAAATGGAACAAATGATGGATGCATGTATTAATCAACAGATTGTAAAAAATACAAAACTTAGGATCAGTGTAAGAAAACAATACAAAATGAGGATTGCATTTGGAATCAACTTTACTAAGAATGCAACTTCAAAACTTGCAAGGATGAAATACCCGAAAACTAAAAGTGCTCAGATTATCTTTCCACTTGTATTGAACCAAACTACACTTGCAGAAACAGTGTTTGTGAAGATTATCCCTATGATAATGACTAAGATTGTAAGATGAAGGATTCTAAGTGCACTTCCAATGGTAGATTTTGTATATAAAGAGGAACTTGTGATTAAAATTAGTACCAATAGGCGTGCAATATTGATATCAATAACAAATATTGTGGTTGGAATTCCGCATAGAAATAATGCAAATTCTTGTAATGCTCAGAAGCTCCACTTGAATTGATATATACTCAAGATTGTGAAACTTATTTTCCAAAGTAGAATTGCATAACTAAATTAGGAGGAGGATGTACCATAGCACGCAGTTGCCTTGATTACACAACTCAAAATTAGTGTGATGATAGTTAGCTCTTTGAATGCATTTGGGAGAATCAGAATTGTAGATCTAAAGTCTGCAAAGATTACAAAAGTGGAAATCTCTTGAACTGTCAATCTAAACTTTAAAATTGTACCACTGATGGTTCAACTTGTGTTGAAATGAGAAATTGCGCTTAATTATCAAAAGAGAATTGCACAATAGGAACAGAAGGAAACTGTTTGTATTTAAATGGTTAATGTTTGCCATATTAAAAGTGCCAATCAATTTCCTACACATCTCATTAAGAATGTTTTGATTCATTGTAAAATCAATGCACTACAGATGGAACCAAATGTGTTCCCATTACTTCTTGTGATGAATACAGTCTAAAGGTATAATGCATAAAGGGAATTGAGGGAGACTGTGCTTGGGAGAACAATAAGTGTTCTAAATTCTCATCTTGTGATAGTTACCATTACAAAACTCATCAGGAATGCTATTCAATTAATCAAAGCTGTACAACTGACACTGTCAGTCAGTGTATTAAATTAATGGAATGTTCAAAATATCCTTACGAAGAGAATTGTAAATTTGACTAGAGTGGAATAGTCAAATCAAATGGTTTGGTAACCAAATTAAATACTTGTCTCTGGAAGGACAGATCATGTAGCAATATTACATGTATAGATCTATATGGAACTGATCATTCAAGGTGTTATCAATAGTTGTCGACTTGTACTTCCGATGGTGTAAAGTGTATCAATATGGAAAATGCTTGCTCATCTTATTTAAACTCTGCCTGTTCTTCAGCATTCAGCCAAGAAGGTTAGTGTGTCTTAGTGGATTCAATTTGTACTGTATATGATTGCTCTAAAGTAACCGTGGAGACTTAATGCAAGACTCTAAGCCATTGTCAATTCATCAAGAATCTTTGCCAACCTTATCGTAAATGCCAAGAATACACCACAGAAAAGGATTGCACCAAAGGTACTGATGGATAGTGCTTGTTTAAGAACTCCAAATGTTCAGTAATGAGTAGTTGTACTGACACAAACTAATAATAATTCTGTGATTCCAAGAGTTGCCATTGGAATACAACTTCCTCTGCTTGTCAATCTCACACTTGTTAAACCTATGGACTTCAGAATCCTTGTGGTTCCTTTTACAATTACTAAAAGACTCAACTTACATTCTGTGCTTACAGCAATGCAGATCATTCATGCAAAGACATCAGTCCAACCATCTTCGGTAGTGCTGATTGTTACACAAAATCTCTTGGGTATTTCTCCAATAGAAATGATTCATGCACATCTTGTGTTTATTAACCTTAAACTAATACTACGATTCCAACTAACAATGAAACAAAGAATGACACTACAAACAATGAAATTGGTGGAATCTTGGTTCATGTCATATTAATCGGGTTATTAATTACCATTTGAAAATACGTTCATTCATCTATTATATATTAAAATATATGTTTAAACATGCTGGCACTTCAGAGAACAAAGCCTTGATCGAAGTCAATGTCCATCATCTCAACATCAATATCTCTGTTCCCAATTGTGAAGTCATGATCG
Source organism: Paramecium tetraurelia (assembly GCF_000165425.1). Lineage (NCBI taxonomy): Eukaryota > Ciliophora > Oligohymenophorea > Peniculida > Parameciidae > Paramecium > Paramecium tetraurelia. Next base: position 460,763 of record NW_001799244.1, on the reverse strand, counting down.
TCTTCCAAAGAGGAGACAGAAAAGCACAAACTCAACCAGTCCAATTGGTGAACAAGTGTGCCCGAATCGAACAAATACTTAGAGTCCCTGCTACCATGTATTACGATGTGAAACAAAAAGAGTACCAAAAGAAAATGGGCACATTAATCGTCCTCATCAGGTACGATAAAGGAATGAAGAATGCAGGCCAAATTGAAATTGATTTCTCCTCCTACTTGAATCAAAGAAAGGGCAAGATTGACGAACTCTCTCCGCTCTCCAAATGTCCTGATCCCAATGCTACACTCTCATATACAATCAATTTCTTGAGTCAAGAGCAAAGATCTAAAACTCCAGAAGCCAACATTAATAATAGTATTCAAATCATTAAAAACAGTTAGGGAAGATCAATCCAAAGCTCAAATCACTTAATTAGACCAGCAAAATAAACAGATGAAAGATGACAATACTAGATTATAAGAGGAGGTTGATCATTTAAGAGTTTAAAATAAAGAATAATAGATCTACATACAATAGCTATTAAATCAAATCAAATAAACCTAAGTAACCTAACTCAATTCAAATTCATCTAAACCCATTTCAGACACTTCAACAGTACAACCAGAAGACTGTCAGAAATGCATACAATTTCAATTAGAATTAGGTATCTATTATCAAATTGATATGGTAGAATCATTTAAAAAATAAAAAAAAACTAAGCCACTCCCTTGTGATAAATGTTCAAATCTAGAGTAACAAATTGAACAACTCAAAAAACAATACTCTCAAGGATTGAAACAAGAAAGCACTGACCAAAAATTTGAGTTGCTCAATTAAGCCAACACTGATTTGAAGGAATAATTATATGAACTTGAATAATAGGTAGCTAGAATTAGGAAGGAGAATCAGGATCTTAAAAATAAATTAACCATTTAAAACTAATAACTAATTGATTGCAGAGAGAGAATCTCTGAACTCGAGAATGATGACGAGGATGATTAGCGCGTTGCAGAATATCAAAAATTAGTAGAAAAATCCAATGATGATCTTTTGGATGTGTAATAAAAACTATTTTCCTTTTAAACTGAATGTGATCAACTCCAAAGAGAGAAGAATGAATATGAGCAATAATTAGGGATTTTGTCAAAAAAATATGATTCCTTAGGTATATATCTAAATCATTACTTAGAATTATAACTGTTCTAACAAAAATAAAGATTTGCCAATGCTATGCATGCTTTCCTTAGTTAGGGTGATACAAATGCAATTGAAGTGTTGGAAAAGTACAGTGGTGATTGAATGTTATGGTAATTTATTGTAGTTTATATTATTTATTTATTTAATTTTCTCTTAAAATAGAATTCAATTATCTTATACTTTTTCTCATCTCATCTAATTCAATTCTATTTTAGTTTGGATATATACATTTAAGAATATTCTAATATAAATTACGTCAATTAATTTGACCTAATTAAATAGTAAATTTAATAGGTTTTTGTTAATTAATGAGCAGCTAATTTTATAATTAAAATTTAAAATCCCCCTAATTTGATGTGCGTATTCAGTTGTTCTTAGTTTAGAGAGATGAAGATGAAATCCTAGATAATAATTCTTGATATGATGATCTTGTTAATCGTTTTGAGTGTTTGCACTTTAGGAATCTATGTTGAGGCCGTGATATTTTATGATATCAGCCTAGAATCTTCGAATATCATGATGAATGTTACCGACATTAAGCAGATCGACAGCCTTGGAAATCAAGTAGAAGCCTATTTAATAAAAAAGCATAAAAGAAGTAAATAATACATGAAATGAAAAGGCATCTAACTCCTTGACAATATTGCTTCTTTTTTTTTTTATTTGGCTAACCATCAAAAACAATTCCTCGTTAATTAGGATTTACAACTTTGCCTAACTGAAGATGATTACAAAAACTCACGATATATTCAGAACATTCCGTAGTTCTGCTATTAAATCCACAGTGAGCAGTATCAATAGATTATATTAAATGACAATATCAAGCTTTTGTATTAAGGGCTTAAACAACTTGATCAATTCTCACTACTGTTCAATATGTAATGGCCTAACTTTTTGTAGGTGGTAGACACAAGTCCAATAATATTTGATTCATTATATCCAACAGGATTATTATTGAATAATTATAATCCATAGGATAGGATATGGTATATTATAAAGATAGCCTTAGGTATCAAAATCACATGGCCTAAGCAAACAATACAAAGAATGAGTTTTACTTTTTTACAAATGTCTACTAAGTCTTGTATGGAACTGACAAGTTTAGTTTTTCAATCACTCAATCCTTGTTTGATTAGTAAAAAGAGTTCTTCGCAATAGTAAAAACATAAGTATATGTAACGGACCAAAACTTACAGAAAATATAATTTAATGTCTTATTAATTAACTAAGATGGCTAGGTTATGCATTATGGAATGGAAAATCCAATCAGAAACGTGGAGGCTTTATATATCTACAATGAGACAATAACTGGGTTCAACTTTACGGATTGGAAGGAAATTGAAAAGAAGGCGAATAACGAATAATCAAGTTAAAATCAATACGATCAAATATTTATGCTCTATAATAAACTATACTAGTAATTTGTTAAAATAAAGTGTAAAAAATTTATAAAAGAGAATTTTACACTAATTTTGTAAATATATCTTTTAATTTATAGGTTTACTAATCTCACATAATAAAATATATTGGAGCAAAGGATATTGGATGAGTAAAAAGGATTTTATCTGCAGTATGGTTATGCTGTTCTTATAATTTTTGGTTTAGCAATTCTGTTATTCTGTTTGAGTGTATTCTTTATAAATCTAATTTGCAACCCAATAGTAAATTTAAGATTAAAAATATCATAACATGTTTTAGAAATGGGTAACAATACCGATAAAATAATGTTTAAAATGCAATCATGCAAAAAGAACAATAATGATGTTATTAATAAATTAAATGAAATGTTCATGAATATCTCGGATACTCTCAAATTAGACTCAAATAAGAAGAATAAGTAATGTAGACTTATTGAAAAGATGTAGTATAATAAGCGAAATGTTTAAGGGTCATGTTAGAAGTTGAATTAATAAATACATTCTCTTTCAGATTTCAACTTAAGATATGTTGATTTCAACTAATTTAATAAAGAAGTTTTGGATTTGTTGATGAATTGCACTTATAGTCAATTGTGATATTTGATTAAGTGAATATAACTTATAAATATAAATAAGAGGTTTAGTATTTTATATAGGGTGTTTAACTATATTATGTTATTGATTACTATACTTTACATGATTCACTTAATGTTAATAATCCTTTAAAGGTTTGATATTAACATATTCGATTTTGGTTGTAAGTCTCTTAATTATTTTAATAACTAATTTAAATGGAATTGCATACTTGTGTGTTCTATGCATTATTATCTTATTTTTACACAATTATTTTATCCCCATCTATTTTGGCATTAATATTTAAGGTTCTAATGGCATTAACCAACCATGATTCAGTTTCTTCTTCATTTAGTTATAAATAATTCGAAAATTGCCTAATCCATTAAATGCATAATTTTACTTAATTTATACTCCATTTAAGATTTTGATGTAAGTTGAAAAGAAATACAGTTTGCATGCATTAATGATGATGGCCTTTTTGGATTTCACAATAAAGTCTTTATCGATTTCAGTTGCAATATCATTCACCATCTTGATTGCATTGTCGAATTGAAATTTAACAATAATTTCCTCAACATAATTCAATAAATGAAAATGCATAACTGACTTACTAGCATTGGCACCAATTTAGGCGAGACTAGTATTACCAACAAACTATTAATTTATCAACAAAGCCACTGCATAGTAATATAATAAATAGGGAGCAATGGTGTGAACCACCTCTAAGAATTAATCACCTGAGAAGAGTTCTAGGAATGCATTTGTATCGTCAGATATAAAACAAACCAAAACTCCAGCGTGTAAGAGATCAGCTCTTTGTTTGAAATTATATTTTATTTGATCTTCCTATTTTAATAAGTCTTTGATTGCTTCGATACAGGCTGTAGCGTTGTTGTTGTTCTTAAAAAGACCAATTAATTTGCAATTCTAAAATTATAAAGGCATTTATTACTAATCTAGCCCATAGGAATCCGTTTCTCAAATGATTTAACTTCTCAGTTGCTTCCACACAGGGATACAGATTATCAACAATCTCTGTAGCTCTCTCATATTCTCCTTGATCAAATAATATTATTAAAGCTTAGTAGGCTTCTTCCACAGTCCATAAATTTTCTTGAACGTAATCTACAAGTGCTCTTGATCTCAGTCTAAGTAATTCTGAAACCTGGGAGAGTTTCCCATTTAAATTGTCTTGCTGCATGATTTAATCAATTTTTTCTTATGGCACACCTATTTTTCTTAGTCTTTCAAAAAGTCTTGTGCCTAGAAGAGCTTCGTTTTCTTTAGATGTTTGTAATTGCAAGAACTGCACACATCCCAAAAAGACGTGGGGATTTATGAATCTTAAGAAATGGTCCATATATTAAATCAAATAAAATATTTTGGGACTGAATATATTCCAAAGTTGTGTTTTGGATTCACTTTTTTTTGAATGTGATGGAACGGCTTCTCTTTAAAAATTTAATAAGTAGGTCCACGCAAATCATGTAATTCTGCCATCGCCTTCTTCTTTTCCTTTGGTGTTAGTTTCTAAAATTCTTCAAATTTTACCATTATATATTTATATTAATTAGTAATTTGCATTTTGAAACAGAAATCTATAATTCAGACTTGGAAGGAAATCAATGAGTTAATTGTCTTTCGTTATTTTAATAGAAAGTAAGGGTATAAAGGTACGAAACTACATTGAGAACCAATAAATACCTGTCTAAATTGTAGACTAGTATATGATGAATAAATTAAAATGTGAATTATAGAACAAAAGTAATGGAAATCAAAATTTAACTAGCAGGTTAGAGGATTCTACTTAAATTACCAAGATTTATTTTACAATTATGAAAAGAAGAGGTTAATTAAAAAAATCTATGTATGAAATTATGACAGAGAGAGTTAATTCAACAATATCGCTAAGTTAAACTTTTAAAAAAATCGTCCAGCCAAAAACCATAGAGTTTAAGGATTCTCTAAAAAAAGTAGTACTGAAATATCTGAATAATCTACTCTATTTAATATAATAATTATAGAACATTGAAAATTGACAAAGATTATGTCGAATTAATATTAAGACATTTGATATCTTCTTTTAGTCTGAATCTTAAATATATTTAGGTAATAGATAAAAGTATTAGAAAAATGAAAAAAGTAATGAGCATTATGATTTTCTATCCTAGCAAAGCTATTTATCTAAGAAGGCTTGAAAATCTTTATTGATTCTTTATGGGTAATCATAATTGAAACAAGAGAGATAGATATTTTGACTGCATCGCTATTAAGTTCTAAGATTTTTTAAGCTAAAGTGGTGTTACTGGTCGATCCTGAAGTAAAAGATAATAAAATAATTTGAACCAAAAATGGCTTGGTCAAGAGCGAATGAATTTTCAAAATGTCACGAAATTTGGAGAAAAGAATGAAGCAAATCTGTTACACTTTCTCTATAAAAACTTTCTGTATTTTTTTTGGATTTCAAATTCTAAATACGATATTTCTGGATAATTAATTATTAATCATTTGCCTTCGTAAATTTATCGATTGGTTTAGATATCATACTAACAAAATTCTAGTGTTATTGTTTTATTAGTGTAATCGTTTGGTATGAAAATTTCTTAAAATCTTTATTTCCATTCAGATGAAGCATATTTGATATTTTTAGATGGCACAAGTAAACAACAATCTAAAGGTGATCCTTTGCTAAGATATAAATAATTTAATACTGAATTCCTTCATTAACTGCCAGTATGTAAAGGTCACTGATACTATCCCTTAATTACATCTAGAAGGTTTAACTTACATTTGTACTAAAACTTTTGACGTTTACAGTTATAATAGTATCACCAAGTTTTAGGACATCTAATTCAATTTATAAATCAATCATTTCATTTTGGTTTGTTTTAATTTCATTATTTAATAATTACTTTTTATCTATAAATATTTGTTTGTATTCTAATATTGCTTAATTCTTCATCTCTAATTCTTATATAAGATCGGCATCTAGGCTAACTGGTTTAACACTTTGAAAATTGCTAAATTATTACCTGAAAAATTCTATATATTAATTCATTACTGTTTTCAACTTCTCACCAAATGCCTAAACTTCTTGTTCCCACCAAAACCGTGAATTCTCCAACCTAACCAAATATAAATTTTTCTAAATTATAAAATCATTTAAATTGTTCCATTATAAAATTTCAACTAATTTATTTAATTCACTATTGGAAATGCTGGCTAAATTAGGATTATTGTTGATTAGATTAGTGAATGATTTACTTTCCTATTCAACCCTATCAAATGTTTATTCGAATAATTTTGATATCTCATCCAAAATATTCTTTATTGAACTTTCTGTTTAAGAGAGCATGGCTTTATATTTCATTCTCTCTTTTGTTATATCAGATGTATCATCAAGCTGAAATTCTTTAAACTTATTTTTGACCATTTCTTCAACCTATTTTAGAGGAAGTGTTTATTTCAAATCCACGCCATGCTCCTATTGGCATTCTACACACATTTTTCTGTTCAATTCACACTTGTGAGTTGCTATGCATATAAGTGATACTTGATTTTGAACATGGTAGGTGCAATACATTTATTTTTTTTATTTTTATTATTAATTACTTTTGTATATTATCGAGTTTATCAAAATGTATCTAATGCATTGATGCTGAGAATAAGAAGGCCATATACTTTCAAAATTGGAGAAAATAAGCGGTTGGAATGGAATTCCTTTTAATAGCTTAATTCTTTAAGATAATGGAAAGGATGGCCCTTAAATGAAATTTTAAATCCTTTATATAATTCTCAATAAATATAAAAATGATCTCTCTATACACTAATTAAATAAATATTTCCTTCAAGTTCTTTCAGGTGTTTGATATTTATTAAATAACAATTTATTATCTTTATTTAATTATTTGTTTTTTGAATTGGATCAAATCTATAAATAAGTATTCGTGATAAGAATATATTAGTTTTTATGAATTATTTCTTATGGGTTTGTATGAGAATAAAAATTTATCAGTATTTATTAAATCATATATATTATTTCAAATCATCTAACTCTGATTCTCTTAAATAATCAATTATTCTTAATTGAGGATGTGAATAATTAACGATTTAAATTATGATTAAATAAAAACATTAAGATAACTGATTAAGTAATTCTTACTTTTATAATAAAATATCAGATCACTTAAAAGAGCTACCACATTTTCAAATAAGATCTAATCGGTTTTAAATATTTAGCCATAAACAAAATTTTTTTTTCTAAATTCTCCTTCTCTTTTACCTTTCAAAAATAAAATGATGGATATATATTAAAAATAAGAAAAATTAATTCAATTTTTTTTAGTAGGAGTTAGGAACGGTTTAGGTCTGTTGGATTATAATTATTTTTTTAAAGGACTTTTGCTTGGCTACTTTGATAATAATGATGTTATTTCTATTTTTTACTCAATAGTAGGATCTTATTTCAATATATAAATTTTAAATACCTTCAATAACAGCAATGTCTCTCAATCTGAAAATTCCAATTAAATTTTCGTACAAACATTCTATCAATTGTGCTTACTTGTCAATCCTTTAAACTATCACCTTATACCCAGGTTTTAGAATAAAATTATCGCCTGTTATTGGCTTACAATTATTAATTGCTGTGCCATAAACAATATTATTTTATTTAGAAAAGGTTTTCTAGGAATTGATATAATTTGTTAGCAAATGAGCAGGCTTATTTCTGCCTGAATTCAATTAAGATGATAATTAAGAATCTCTTTTTGCTTTAGATTTGCATTCGTCTAATAGGTTAAATTAAGTATTTTTTTATGAGTGATTTGTGGGGGTCAATGATTTTTATGTATGAGGAGGAGACCTATTTTATTAATTATTGATATTGCTAGTCTATCTGGATCTTTAATTATTACTTACTGGAATTATCTTATCCACTTAACAAATAGATAAATGCCGACTTACTTAACACGAAGCATCCGTAATTGATTCTTTCTCCGATATCTTAGTTAACAATTAAGGAGGCTGTTAAGTTGATTAATATAAGTCTGTAGATTCTCTTTTTGAATTTTCAGTTTAAGATTGAGTGGCCAACACTTCGGTTAAAGTATCTTCTTATTTCATCAAAGGTGAAGATCGTAATACACTTTCGGAATGCATTTTTTGAAATGAATCATTTCCAAAAGAGCCTTTAAAATTTTATAGTCTTTGTATTCTTAAATGCTATTGTTTTCTTAACGCACTCTCTAAGTTAATATTTATAAATGTGAATACCATCCAATTAGAAGTTGTCTACTTCCTCTTCATCTATGTTTTCCTTTAAATCTTTAAATGATTTCACTTATAAATTTAATTTGGGTGTCTAATCATCATTTTCTAATTCCGACAATTTTTCTTGATCTTAAGAACTTTTTCTCTCTAACTCAAAAATCATATCCGTCTTCTCTATTTTCTCTTCTAACATTTAATTTAAATTTTGATTATTCGTTAAATCATTATCCATTTCTACCTTCTAAATTACTATTTCCCAATTATCCTATAACTTTGTTTCTTGTTTGTCCTCCATCATTATTTATTGTTGCTGCAAAAAAGCACTTGATTTTTTATTGTGTTCATTAATCAATTGCTTATCTATTTTAAATACGTTATTCAATTTTCTCATCGCAATGCTAGTATTCCCCAATATTTTGAAATCGTCTGCCTTTTGTATTGATTGTTCAAATAAATGAGAAAACAAGAGCAAAATACTAAATAAAATGAAAAAAATACATACCCTTTTTACAAAAACAAATTGACTCTTTCTTTTAATAATTGCATATCCACTACTTAAGCACTCTAAATTTACAATTCATCAGTCGAATTCTTTTCCATAAACTTAAATTGTTTACTTGAAACAGTAAATTTCGAGTGTCTATTGGAGCGTCTGCTATTTCTTTAGATAATTGATTCCTTATTATTTTTTTGTGTTTTTTCTATTTAAATTCCTCGAATCGATTTATTCTAAATATATAATTATAATATATACTTCAATTCTTATGTCATATTTAAATTGTGAATCATACTATTCATATTGGTTAGATATGGGAAAGCAAATTTTACCATAGTTATTTGTAAAATCCTCATAAATGGCAAGAGCCTTGGCGAATTCCAAATAGATTGTCCATAATTATAAATCTTCATTATCCTTAGCATCAAATAAGAACTTTCTATCTCCCATTTCTTTCAAATTCTTATACCAATAGGTTGATCCAATTTATAGAGTGAAGTTCTTTTCACTTTCCAAAGCCATGACTGAGTATATACTCTTTAATGGAATTGAGCATAAGGGTAATTCGCAATTGAGAGAGTCTTGTCTATTCTAATACAACTTGAGTTCTTTTCCATCCAGAATCACATACCTGGGAACTGAGGATACTCTATTTTTGGATTTCTTAATCAAGACTCCTCCTCTCAAAATAATATTTGCATGGTTTTAGGATCTATTGAACTTATTTCCAATTTATTTTAAAATGATGGATTTCAGTGCTTTACTTGACATATTCTAAAATTTTTGTGTGTCTTATGTACATTTGGGATTAATTAGATTTACCAAAAAGTTGGGTTTGGAATTAGACTTATTATCATCATTATTTTCAAAGTTAATCTGTTGATAAGCATTAGATTCTGCCATCAACCATTAGAATTGCAGTTTCTTGCATTCCACTAATTCTTCAGTTTCAAATGGTAAAGGCAATTGTTAAATGGCCTCAGCTACAGCTTTATGTAATTATCTTCTTTATTTAAATGTAATCCTCTAGTACAGACAATCCCTCATGAAGGGACATGTAAAACGATAGAAGATATTTTATTCTCTAACTTCCATGACTTCAATTACCTCTTTTGCCTCTAATTCATCCAAAAACTTTTACAATTTATTGTTGACTGCATTTTTGAATGGATAAGTCTTATTCAACAATTAGATATCAAATATATCTCCAATGACACTAGCTGATTTCAGTAATAGCTATTCTAAACAGGATAACTTATCAATGATTGGACCATTTACTTCAATTCTACAATAAGGGGCATCTACTATGATACTTTCTTCATAATTAATTAGATTAACTAATTCATTTGTTATGGTAGCATTCTTTGGACTTAGTCTAATCAAATCCAAATCAATCAAATTTTAAACAAAGTTCAAAACCATTAATGGATTCCCACCAGTTTTCATATAAATCCATTACATAAACAATAACTCAACATCAGTTTTTATTAGTTTCTATTTGTTCTCACAAAATAGAAATTAATTATTAATTTCTCTTGATTAATTCTCTTGTATAACAACATCATGAATTGAAGAAGTATTTCTTTTTCTTATGCTACCTTCACCAATACTTTGTCTACATTCCTACTCTGGTGTAAACTTCTGGATGTTGAATGAAAATCTTATCATCTTAGCAAATTCATCGTCTACACCTCCTTTTCTTTCCACTCCTCTTAATTGCATCAATATAAAAGGATTTCCATCCATTCTATCCTCTAATGCTGTTATACCTTCAATAGCAATATCCTCTTGAGACTTCCTTTTCTCTGCCACTTTTGGCTAGATAATCATCTCTTGAAATGAATCTCTGTACAATGCCAAAATTGTAAGTCTATCATATGTTTTAACCATTTATCTCAATATTTGAAATGAAATTTAATCATAATTCTAAATATCATCTAAACATAAAACAACAGGTGCTATTATATTGGTGTATTTAATAGAATAATTAATTTATCTTTGAACAGATGACTTCATAACATCCCATCCAATTTGATCTGGAGATCTTCCTTCATACAATTCAGAGAATTTGCTGGGGATTTACTCAAAGAAATTGCTTAAAAATTGAAACACAATTCTTTTGATTTCAATTTCTTTGTCCTCTTCTTGTTATCTTGCTGGGAACTTCTCTAAATGTCTATTATCATTCAAACCCACTATCTCCTATAACATTAAAATCATATTCTGTGGGTGAATATTAACATCCACCATCATATTGAATAATTCCATGTTTGGTGGCTTCTCTACTCTTTTTGCATACAATAAAAAGATTTATTTCAAAATACTCCTTAGTCCATTTAATTTGAATGTCCTTGTTATGGGATCCAATTATTAAACAAGGAGATGTGGATACTCACCATACTTCCATGGACTGTACTAATTGGAATTGATCTTCTCCTACACTCTATGCAACACCTTCTTAGCCAGAATACTTTTTCCACATCCATAGGTTCCTTTTAGAATTATCAAACTCTTCTTGTCAACTCCTTTAATCACCTTATCAATTTGATTCAATAACTTTTTATGCTATTCCTCCCTTCCAAATAATTAAACAGCAATAAAATCTGATTTCTTCGCAAATCCATATGCATAGTTATGAGTTTTGAAATTGGGTAACAAATTACCCTGTGTTGGTTCCACTAATTTATCAAGAGGCACATAAATATGAACAGGTGCATTCTTGCCTTTAACTTAAGTTTATCTCAAAAAGGCAGTGCTTATACAATTTCCAGCACTCTTTGCAGTTTCTAAACACATAAGAATTTTGTGAGTTGTCTCTGAACAAGCTGCCTGCATCAATCTAGCTGCAAGATTTACAGAGTCACCAAGAACAGAGTATTCTCTTCTTGAACCACTTGTACCAACTACTCCTGCAAATACAGTGCCTGTAACAATTCCAATAGAGCAGCCACAATTAATCTTTGGCAATTCTTTGTTCATCAATTATGCTGTTAAGATAGCTCTGACAGGATCATTTTAGTGACTAAGAGGAGGAAGACCAAAAACAACAATTAAAGTTGAACCCTTATCATCCATTAATAGCTTATTTAATGATCCTTCATGCATATAAATACATTTTTATACAGTTTTAATGACTCTTTAAATTTATTCCAATCCCTAAGCATTTTTTGCAGAATTCAAATCCATTTTTAAGTTTACAAACATTATAGACAATCTCCTCAATTCAGCACTCCATGCTTCTTCATTTATATCAATATAAGGCAGAAGAGCAGCAGGGATGTAAGATTGTATCTCATTTCTAATCATTTGGAATTATGATAAGGTGATATTATTTTTGATTAAAAGTGCATCTGCCTTCATCTTAACTTTGGCTTATTATAATTTGATGACTTCGTAGTGTCCTTCATGATCAACTACCTTCTAACATTCGAAGAAATTGTTAATCATATCATAAATCTACTAAGAGATGATGATTTTTCCACCCTCAGTTAAACAGTGTTCAGAATGAAATGCCTAGATCAAAGGGTCTCCAGTTGCCAAATACTCCATTCTATTGAAAACACCTCCGACGTGTATTATGTTCATTTCTCCTACTCCGAACCCGATCTTTACACTTAGTTATATGCCTTATTCGATCTATGCTTTTGTTAATTTTTCTTATATTAACAATGCGGACTAAATGGCTTATTTAAGCAGAGTTTCTAAATTCTGCTGAAAGTTTTGATCATTTGGAGGAGGAGGCCAGATAACAATCATAGCATCTTATGATATTTAAAACTTTTGTACCTCCTGCGAATTTGAAAATATCACCACCACTTCTTCCAATTCCTTAAACCAATAATTCCATATAGCGATTAATTGCAAATGCTATTCGCTCCGCCCCTTCAGTTCCCAATTAACTTAATAGTTCTGTTAATCGCGTAAATCCAGATATATCTGCAAACATCACAACACTTCTTATTCTCTACTTCTCTGGTAATTTTCTCAACAATTTATTCATTTTTAGATTCAAAAGATGCTGCACTACCAAAGCAGGCACATATCCCAATATGGACATAGATTGACTCTAAAATTATTAAGACATATTCGATGATTAAAAATAATTATATTGTTTTAAGTTGAAATAATAATATTATTTTTTTCTTTCACTTCCAAACCCCAATATCTCTCAGGTAAAGGTGAATCTACTTAATTTTAATGTATCGTTCTAATCTTTACAATATAAAGAGATTTAGTATTGTAGAATGAATGTTTTTCAAATAGCTCTTATTTCTAAACATGTCAATTACATAGTATTGGTTCTTAACACTAAGAATCGGTTCATTACCTAAAACAATATTGATTTTATATTGGAATATAGTTATAAGTTCTTTTGAAGGGAGTTATTTAAAGAAACCAAATGAAAGGTATTCTAAATTAAAATATACAAAATTCTTACAGGTTATATTTGTATTGTATTGATTATAATTGATTTTATATAGATTTAATATCAGTAATCAAGTAGGGCTGCTTATGTAATTTATAAATCTGCTGAGGATCATGGGGAGCATCTGGAAATATCTAGGTTCTCTAAGATTAAGTAATTTGGATAATAGTGCTAAACCAAAAATTTATAAAACATAACGTCTGTTGTTTAAAAAAGACAAATTTAATTACCAAACATATCAATAAGTATTACTTTCGTTTCGAATACTCTTAATAGTAGATTTAAATATGGAGTTATTCTTTAGTTAATTAATAATCTTGGGGTTTCAATTAATTTTAAGGATTACATTTTTTTATAAATACTAATGAAAACTAATTTGGATTTTAGTAAACTATGATCTATATTAAGCCAGAGAATTATATGTGATGGTGCATAGTAGAATGGTACTTAATGAAATTCAAAATGATCCAGTAGGATCTAATGGGGAAGTCTAAATGTACAATTTTTTCTTTGATACATGAATATACAATGGATGGGTTGCTAAAAAAGTTTACCAAAATTACAGTAAGATAAACTTTTAGATTGATTCTAAATTTGTCGAAACTATAATACTTTTGCCCTTATAAAGAGATGCAATATTATTGCTTTCAATGAGATTTAAATTATTTCTCTCTTAATATCTGTTATGGTTAAGGCAGGAAATTTTGATCTGGATGAATTGGAATGATAAATCTATAGAAAAACCTGAAGAATTTCCAAAATAATCAATATATATAGGTGAATAATTGATTAATAATTTTAATAAATTTTCACATTGAAAGGTAATGGGCAATCAATGTGGTTAGTGTGAGTGTAATAATGGGAAGGCAAGCTTGCAGGAGAAGGAGATAGTAGTTGTATTATGTCATTTAATTGTAAGTTAGAGAATAAAGAGATAAAAAATAGCATTCATTAGTCGAGAGGATCAATAAAAAGTAATAAGCAAACTGGCGAACCAAATCAATTTAGCAAAGAATAGGATAAGAGACTTATAAATAAACAGGTTTCATTAATCAGTTCAAACAAATAGGAGCTGGGAAAATTTAATGAACTGTGTAATGACAATTCAAACTCAATTAAGGCAGCAATCAAAATATAGAGCAGATATAGAGGCTATTTAATTCGAAAAAGGAAATAATAAAATAAATTGAAGATTGTTTAAAAAAATGCAATACAAGGAGCAAATAAGAACTATATGCAGGAAAATTTTGAAGTTATAAATCTACCTACCCAGAGGAATGATGCTTAATTAGAGGTGAGAGGCCCATATCAGTTTAAGAGTGGGGCAATATATGAAGGTTAGTGGAAGGGAAATTTGAGGGAAGGTTTAGGCACTTAAATTTGGAGTGACGGTGCTAAGTATGTTGGGGAATGGAAAAATAACAGGGCTTGTGGCAAGGGTATTTTCTATCATGTCGATGGAGATATCTTCGAAGGGGAATGGGATTTGGACAAGGCTAACGGAAAAGGAATATATAAGCATTCAAATGGATCAAGATATGAAGGAGAATGGAAGGATGATCTTCAGCATGGCCAAGGGAAAGAAGTGTGGAATGATGGATCCAAGTATTGTGGACAATATAATCAAGGGAAAAAGCAAGGTCATGGAAAATATGAATGGCCTGATGGCTCATATTATGAAGGAGAATGGTAGAATAACAAAATAAATGGCAGAGGTGTGTATTGTTGGGCTGATGGTCGAGGATACAATGGTTAATGGTAGAATAATTGCATGCATGGTTATGGAGTTTATACTTGGAGGGATGGTAGAAAATATGAAGGAGAGTATAAGAATGATAAAAAGGATGGACATGGAATTTATTATTGGGCGGATGGCAAGAAATACGATGGAATGTGGAGTGATGGAAAGCAACATGGTTAAGGCTTGTTTGTATTTGCAGATGGCACTTAGAAACACGGGATATGGAAGGAAGGAAAGCGTATAAAGTGGCTTGAGATAGCACCGTGAATAGAACATTTAAGAAATAATGAAATTTATATATATATACTTAAATAGTTTATCAAAAAAAATTGAAATCTTTTTTTAATTTAAATAAATAATAAATGGGCAAAAAAGGAAACAAAAGGGATAAGAAGCCAGCATAATTCAAGTAAGTAAATGATTGATATCTTTCTCTAGAAAGATTTATGAGTTGTTGTCTAAATACACTCAAGTCATCATCGTTGGATTAGCAAATGTCGGATCAAAATAAGTGTAAGACATTAGAAGAATTTTGGCTAAGAAAAATGCCCTCTTAGTTATTGGCAAGAATGTAAAGATGACCTATTAAATATTCTAGACTCTCTTCAAAAAAGTCTTGGCTACAAGAGTCTAAGAATTGCCAGATACCCATGAATATTTTGAAGACTTGAGAAAATTCGGCAATGCAATCAAAGAGTTAGATTCCTTGAAAAACTAAGTTGCAGGCAAAGTCGGATTTGTCTTTACAGATACTCCAGTCTTTGATCTCAAGCCAATTATCGAAGAAAATAAAGTTGAAACCCCAGCAAGAGTCGGTGCTATTGCTCCAATTGATGTCGTTATCCCACCTGGCCCAACAGGTATGGACCCAGCTTCAATTCAATTCTTCCATGCTCTCTAAATTCCAACAAAAATTGAAAAGGGTTAAATCTAAATCACCAAAGACTTTGTTGTCTTGAAAACAGGCTAAAAGGTTGGTTAATCTTAAGCTGTCTTATTGTAGAAATTAGGAAAGAAGCCATTTTTATATGGGTAACTTAAACAATTATATTTTTAGTATGGAAGTTCTTTCTTGTTACGATAACGGATCAATTTTAAACAAATAATAGGTATCAGTCAACTTGAATGACATTTTGGCTAAATTCCAATAAAATGTCTAAAATATTTCAGCTATTTCTTTGTCAAATGGTATGATTCATTTCAACTACCAATTTAGGTTGGGTCAATGAAGCTTCAGCTCCATATGTGTTGGCAAATGCATTCAAAGATTTAGCAGCTATCGGTTTATAAAGTGGGATTCATCTTTGATCAAATTAAATAATCAAATGCACCAGTTGCTGCTGCTCCAGTGGCTGCTAAAGTTGAATAAAAACCAGCTGCTTAATAAGCCCCAGCTAAAGCTGAAGAACCAGAAGAGGATGTTGATATGGGAGGATTGTTTGATTGATCATGAAAACAATAGTATATTAATAATACATACAAATAACATACAGTAATAGTTTCATATATTATCATCTAATTATAGTAAATAGGCAAAACTATATATAAATTGCCTAGGATTATCATACCATGATTTCATCCAAATAGGGAGTTTTGGAATTGTAATAATTCATGTTAATTAAATAAATAAATACATTTTTTTAAATTCTTTTTAAATCGAAAATTTTGTTATCTTTTAGTCATTGAGATAATCATTTAAGACGTGTAAGTTAATGATTCTGCTAAATAACGATAGAATTCATCCGAAATTTTGGGCAGTCTTAAGCCAGAGGGGCTTTTTAAATCTTTTTCCTATATTTAAATTAATTTTTTTAACTTTTATTTCCTCAATGCCTTCGGAGAACACTTAGGTAACTTAACCCTATTTTAATACTAAAATTACGATTATATTATCTCAATATCACTTGACATTATATTTTTTTTTAGATTTCTAAAAAATCAAAACATATTAAGAAAAACAAGACAGATGTTCATGAATATACTGAGGAAAAGAAGAAGGAAATTGAAAAAGTGATCTTTTGTTATTTAATTTAATAGGAATACTCACAAATAAAAAAAAGCCATCAATTACAAGAGTCATATGAACCCAAGATCTAGAATGTGGTCAGCACAGTGATCCTGAAAATGAAGACCAAGACAGGAGAAGATATTGATAAACTGGATTTGGACAATCTGGCTCACACATCTCAAAATTGTGAATACAAAAAAAGTAGATATTCATTTAAATTATCTAGGTCGATTTCCTGCTCTGATTCAGAGAATAAAAGATCCTAAGTCAACTGCCCTGATATTTGAAGCTGGTAAGATGGTGATAACAGGTACCAAAGGTTAGAATGAGGCAGAAGAAGCTGCTAATAAAGTTTGAAAAAAGCATTTTATTTAAAGTTTAAAAAACAGATAGAGAAGAACAACAGGATTAGTATACAAATAGGCGATATATAAACAAGTAACATAGTAGCCAACAGCCAATTGCCTTATGAAGTAAATCTGATGAAAATAAATGATGACAGAAGTTTACAAGGATCTATCAGCTATGATGTACACATTTTAATTAATCTCTCTTAGCGATCAGCATTCCCTGGATTGATTTATAAGATGTAAAATCCTAAACTTGCTGCCCTCATCTTCTATTCAGGAAAGATAGTCTTCACAGGGGCAAAAAATGAAACTTAAATCAAAGATGCCTCATTGGTCTTATTATTCAAGATCCTCAAAAAACACTAATAAGAAAAAAACAATAAATGAAAGATAAGAATTATTGAATATTTTTGTGTTGTTTACATAACTACGTTTTTAATATTTTAGTAATATTCACTATAAAAGATCATTCCATCTATTTCTTTATAAATTCTTCAGTTTTATTCATTTCTATTTTTGGTTAAAGAAATTATTAAATAGTAGAAATTCATGTATAAGTATAACAAATATCTACTCTTCAATCAAATATTTAATGATCATCTTCAATAAAAAATCAAAACATTAAACTACTAAATTAAGTATATGATTAAAAATTATACATAAATTGTGAGGAGCCCTAGGTTATAGCTTTATTTAATTATTATTAATGATAAATCTTATAACCATCTAATCGGAATAAGTGAATAGTAACAACATTTATCAAATAGATACTTAATATTTATTGTGTTGCTTTATAATTGATTATTATTAAATTAGATGAAATATTCTTAAGGATAAAATAAACTATTAAATAGTAAAAGAACAAGGACCACATTGACATTGAAATTAAGAAACAAATTAGTCTTTAGTCTTCAAATTAAACTAGGAATTCTTCAATTTAAGTTATCAATTTTAATTAGCAAGATGTTAATTAGATTCAAGATAAGATTTATTTTTCTAATCAATAAGACTCTCCGAAAAAGCATAGACACAAAAAAAGTACCTAAAACTGTATTTCAAGGCTTAGGTGACACTATAATGAAATCTACTTCATAAAAATCAATAAAATTTCACAAAGAGATTTTCAAGAGAATAACATAATCAAAAAAGGATCGTTGTCCAAGAAGATTTCTCCAAAAGTGATCTTCTAAGATGATAAAATAAATGTTTATTTTGTGAAAGAAGTTAATAAATTCATATAGGCTTGTGATACAAAAATACCATCATAAGATATTAATAATAGAGAATAAGCCATACGATAAATTATTATTTCAAAAGTTTCTATTAAAAGACCTATTGCATTTAATTAAAATTTGTTATAAGCTAGAATCACTTAAGGAATTTTGAGCAATCCTAAACATTTATTTTCAGTTTCAAATAAAAGATTAAAATAGATAGAAATGAATCCTTAAATACTAATATTAAATCTTCCTTATGTAAATTATTGAAATAATATAATTGATTTATTCATTTACTTTCTTTGTTACCTACATTTCTTTATCTTTGTAATTATTGATGAATAGTAGAATCTAATTATTAAATCAAGATCAAATAACTTTAAATTATATCAATTATTTAAATTAATTAAATCATGCCTAATAATTTGAAAATTGAGTAGATAAGTTTATTATAATTTTTGGAGAAATTTTAATAATAATTAATTAATATAAAGACTTTATATTAAACAAATACTAGTCTTACTATACAACCTGCTTAATAATTTCAATAGTCAACTATCTTCTACCTGACAGAATATAGTGATACTTTTCCAATTTATAATGCAAAACTAACTTATTCTCAAAGGCAATCGGATGAGGATTTTGAAAAATCCCTTTATTCTTTTAAGGTTTATGAATATTGCAATCAACATCTGAAAATTATCCCAATTCAAGACTATGAAATTTTGAATTGGGGTATTGGCAGAGAAATATCCAAATTAATGCATATAGCGTTTTAAATTCACCAGGGTATTTATAAAAATGGATTTTATTTTTGTATGCAGGAACAAATATTTAATTGTTTATAGAAGAAAGGTCTGATGTGATTTATTTGATTTTAACAATATTTTTTAGTTTATTATGGTCTTTATGGAAATGATATTAAATTTGATGGGGGTTAAAAATGTCAGTATAAATGGCATGTTATAATAATTTTAAATTAATATTATAATTAATATGAAATCTACAAAGAATTTGAATACAATCATAGGCTAGGACTAAGAATTCAAACGTTTAGATGAGGAATTAATTTTATCATGTTCTGATGAATTTCAATAGGAGCCCTATTAGTAAATTCCTTTGAAAACCAATGTAATCCAAACTTAGGTTGGAGCAATGACATATAGAGAGTTAAATTTATAATTAGAAGAAGAAATGATAATAAAGAATAAATCTTTCTGTGTGCCAGCATTAAAATTTGTATTTGAAGAGATGCCGAAAAGTAGCCAAGCATCATTCTGCTTCTCAAGTATTATTTCTAATACAACAATAGATTAATTTATAGGAAAGCAGAAATCAAAAGAGTATGCTGTTCCTGATATTTAAATGGAGTAAAAAAAATGAAAAATCAAGTCCATGAATTAAATCAAATTTTTCATTAAATTTCGATTATAAGTTTTATGTTTAAGTTTCATTTAATGCAAGAAGCATTTTGTGTTGAATTATGTTAGCTAATGTGGAATTTAATATGTAAGGCAAATCATATTTCAATTATCATTTGAATTAAGAATTAGGAAAATGTTCTTAGATTTGTCAATTGATTTCACAGGAGATTCATAATTTTAAGTACTGAGATTGAAGAGTTATTCTTTAATCGTTAAGGTTGCTTGCTTTGTGATTAATTTAATATATATTAATTATAAATTATCATTTCACTTAAGCTGATCCTTTAGTTTCTATTCTAAGAGCAATAATTATTCCTAAGTAAAATAAGAGAGAGATTACATAGGTTTAATCAATTTGTGAGAATTATTTTTCCATTTCTTGGGCTTTTTCATAAAATTAATTGATTATTTTTATTTGTATTGAATCAAGATCAAACTTGATTGAATCAACAGTTGATTTATCTTTAAACAGCTTTTAATTTTATTCTTCCAACTATTGACCTAATTTATCGACCTGTTAAATCTTTTCTTTAGAATAACATTAAATAAATGATTTCATTATATTAATAATTAATAATTTAATAATTTAAGCAGAAGCTGTTAGCAACATAAAAAAGCTATGAGATTTATAAAATATGGCGAACCAACAATTCAATCTAGCAATATTGAAAAAATGGGAGAAGGAATGGTTATTAGAAAACCACTTATTTCCATAAATAAAGAATAATGATTAGTATATTTAGATCTATTGATTAAAGTTGTTATTTTAGTCCATGATTATTATTAATAAAATATGTTTTTTGAGTCTTGTTGAAACATTAACAGAGTATTCAATTTAATTTTAATAATGTAAAATAATTTTTAGTATTCTGAATAAAATTAAGTGAAATGGTAATTCAAATTTCTAATTTTTTGATTGGAATCAATTTACTCTTATCAAAATAGTCTTGTAATTTAATTATCATTATTATTAAAATTAAATAATAAAATGGCCTCATAATTATTAGAAAAACTATTCTAAAACAATCCTCATCTCAATGAAATTTAAAAAGATCAAATTTAAGAAACTTTATCATACTTAGAGAAACATAAAATATCCCTTTTGTTTGAAGTAACGTTTGAAATTATATATAAGGAATTATTGTCATAATTAATATTTGAAATGAGCAATCAACCAAGAAAGACCTTGTTGGATGCGCTTAAAAATCATAAAAACTAGTAATTCTTTGATACAACGGATTATGAAGTAATATTTGAACACTTTGATACTTTTAATGATAAAACTGTCAAGATTAATTCCATCATATAGGGATTATAAATAATTGGAATTACAAAATCAGAGGAGGAATTAAATCAAAAATACACAGCAATATTAAAAAAAGGGTTTGTCAATAAAAATGAATTTGTTGATATTCTCAAAGATGAATATAGTTCAAGATGAAATTTGAATCATTTTTATTATAATGTTGAAATTTGTTAAAATTCTCATTATATATGGACTTGTTTGACCCAAGATCCTTATTCTTAATTTCATTCGTGCCACTTACGGGTTTAGATGATTTTATAATGCCTCATGAAAGAAAAAGTTAGATAACAAAGGTCAGTTAGTACTTATTGCTAAACCTTTGAATTTCTTTTTTCAAAGTTTTAATAGCTGCTTTAGTTTTATTAAGAAAACTTCTTCGCGTTTTTATTTTATTTCATTATTTTCTTATCTATCAAATCCTCATGGATAAATATAATAACTGTTGAATATTTTATTCTCTAGGTTCATATTTTAGATCTTGAATCTCTAAACTTAATGTAAATCTAAATAATTTGGATTATATTATAAAATTTGATTATAATAATAATTTTATTAAAATGGCGATGATGGTTCCCCCCCAGATGAATCCTAAATATAAAACTTCTCTATGTAAACATTGGACAACAACAGGGAACTGCAGTATTGGATCAAGATGTCATTTTGCACATGGAGAAAGGGAATTGCGTAATCCAAATGATGTATTAGAAATATTCATGTACTTATTTAGCCGTTGCCACAATTACCAAGTCAAAATTTATAGGATCCAAAGCTTCTATAAGTTTACTTCTCTGGCAGTTTGGGAATTCATAATTATAAAACCACATTATGCAAATATGCCAGCAATAATACGTGCAGATATTAAGAAATGTGTCATTATGCACATTCTCCAGAAGAGATGATACCATTTGAGAAGGTTAGAAATGTTACAACACAAGTCCTGATTTCAAACTATGTTTCTCTGATTAAGAGTCATTATTTATTAAATAGTCATTCGATTCCAGGATTTAACATCAATTAAGAATAAGTTGAAGTATACTTAGAGTATTAATGATTTAGTTAGCACTTCAAATGGAATTCCAAAAATTGATAGTGGCTTAATAGTTGAAATTTACTTTAAATCATCTTGATAAGATGGATTATACTCAATCGGAATTGAGATTGAAACTTAATACAGCTCACGAATTATTGAATGCCAACAACTTTCCAGGTTGTAGTTAAACAATCAGTGATATAATCAATAGACCAAATGTACCACTAGATGAAAAGAAGCATTATCAAGATATCCTTTTCGAAAGTGCTTAGGAAGGTTTTAAGATTGTCGAAGGATATTAAAAATAAATATTTGAATTTTAATGTGAATAAGCTTAGCAATTACAGGAGACATATTAAAAGAGTGAGAATCCTTAAACATTGTTTGGTAATGCACCAACTCTTCCTACCACAAGTATTCCAGGATATCGGTTTTGATATATAAATATTTTAAATATGATTTCATAATAGCCATCGAATATATTAAACCATTCGGATATTATTGATGAGGCAGAGAAATTAACTTAGAATAACTCAATCATTTAACAAATGTTCAAAGAACTAAGTTTATCTACGGAATACCCTGATTTTTCAAGTGTGGATTATTGGAACAATAGATACTCTAAGTAGAAGGACAAATTTTTTGAATGGCTTCAAACTTATTCTACACTATAGCCTTTTATTCATAATTGTTTATTTGGCAGATTTGATATCAGTTAGATATTGTATGTTGGTTGCGGGAATTCCTAATTATAAGATTACATGCAATTAGATGGAATTAAAAATATTCGATGTGTCGATTTTAGCGATGTTTTAATCAGGTAGAAATAACAACAAACAATCCCTTATTATTTGATGGATGTAACAACAAAAATCGATTTTGAAGACGAAGAGTTTGATTTTATAATTGATAAATGCCTTTTAGATAGTTTGATGAGTGGATCCTCTTTTTTCGAAAGAGTTTCAAAATACTTGAGTGAATGTTACAGAATCTTGAAACCTAATGGCACATTTATGATTATATCATATGGGCATCCAGATATCAGAACAATATATCTAAAGCTCTTCAAAATTTAAATCATTCCAATTGAAAAAACTAAAATAGAATAATTCAATGATATTGAACACCATTATATATATATGTGTACTAAGTGATTAAAATATTTCTCATGTATATTTATTTAAAAATTTTGATATGAATCCTGTTTTGTTTGGATAAAAATTTTGTTCTGTTTAACTCATTTATCTGCTTTTCGATAACAGTTGCTGATTTAATAATTCGTTCTCTTTTAAATACTTGGTGTTTAGCATCATCAAATAAACTTCGTTTTTTTCTGATTCTATTAACTATTGAGTCAATTTATCTATCCTTATTTTAAATTGCTCCTTTTCTTCATAATATTGTTAATTTAGCAATTCCAATTCCTAAATGTATTTAAGAGAAATCTATTCATTCTAGAATTGAATTATTTCTTCTCTCTGAGTATTAATGAGAGTTAGCAATTCTTTTTTTAAATTTTATAATTCTAATTGCACATATTTAATCAGAGCACTAAAAGTTTCAGCCAATTGTTTTTTGATAGAATCAAACCTCATTGCTTTTTCATCTACAACTGATTTCATCGCATTTAATTGTTATTACAATTTTCTATACTCAAAATCTTTTAACTTTAATTCTAACTAAATTTGCAAATTCATTAATTTTA
The DNA here is from genome assembly GCF_000165425.1 of Paramecium tetraurelia. Taxonomy (NCBI): domain Eukaryota; phylum Ciliophora; class Oligohymenophorea; order Peniculida; family Parameciidae; genus Paramecium; species Paramecium tetraurelia. The sequence goes on along the minus strand of NW_001799244.1, from coordinate 436,619 downwards.
TATTATAAACTCATCATTATATTCCCAAACTTTCAAAAAGGATCCTCCTCAACATCTCTACTGTTTCTATTATGAAAATTTCAATTTATAAATGTAATCAATATATAACTCATTCATTTAATCTATCTAGAATATCTTAGAGCAATTAAGATGTCCATCTAGCCTACTTAGGAATTTAATTTAGCAAACCTAATCTAGATTCAATGCTTTCCAATTCCAAATGAGGTTTAAATCTCTGCATAGCTGAAGTTCCTATTGATAATTAATGATGTTCCTCCTTCATTCCTAATTAACCTCTAAGTTTATTTATCTCATATCTTTCAACTTTGATCTTTTACAATAATATATATTTATACATTATCACGCATCCTTTCTATGGCTTTCAACTAATTTTATTGTAACAAGTGCTTTATTGAATCTGACATATAAATTAAATCATCCATCAAAGATAAATCAAACCTCTCAATCACTCGCTATTCACCATTAATAAATTGAACATCTCTTATACAACAAAGACGGGAAATCTCTGCGAATTCATATAATTCCTCTGTTTGAGGGTTTATTAAGATTGGATACAGATTTTTCTTCATTCCTATCAAATTTTTTACAACTTGAAACAATTTTCTAGAATTGTTCAAATAATCCTAACTCAAAATAAATTTATACTTTCAACAAATGGAGATTATGAATCAGATTATATACTTATTCAGTAAACTTTTTATATTATTAGGCCAAGGGGTTACGGACTGTTTCCAGCAAACTTACCTTCTTACGCTTCTCTCCTTATTCCTTTAAAGATTTGAATCTTTGTAATGTAGTCTGACTTTCAGTTTAAAATAGCTGAACTTCCTCTTTAATTTTTTTGATTGTCGCATCATCTTCCATGGGAGACCTGAAAATTCTCACAGAATTTAAATGGTCTAAATAATCTTATAAACCATGATCATTTTTGAGTTATGTCCCAGGGGTGATCATTGTTTTTTATTTTTCCTTTAGTTTTCTTTCAAAACGTGATTCTCCTTAATGGGTCAAATTTATATGTGGAGTTGATAAGGATACCAATTTCCTTACTGGAACAACAGAGTGAAATCGCTTGGTTGATCTCCTAGATTGATCCCTATGATCGAATGTCAATGTCTCTTTACGTTTAAACATAGGAGAGATTACACTATTCTTTAAAATACGACTCATATAAATATATTAATTTATGGATAGCAAAAAGGAGATTAAAGAATAAGAGAAATCTAAACCCATTGAAAAATCAAAATCTTTAGTGCCCATGTTAGATAAGGATGATATAGAGACTTTGAAATCCCAATTGTAGAAATACGAATATTTGAAATAGAAATATAATTTGTGATTATAAATCATTATACAACAATTGAACATCATATTTTATTAATTTTTAATATTTCATTTCTTTCATTCTTAATCAAGTAGTTCACCTTTTGCTCATTTAAGTCCTTCTCCTGTTGCTTATTTCAGTTTGAAACGATTGCAGTCACATTAATCAAATTTCTTTTTTAAACTGCCTAACTAGTCTTCAAAAGAGCTTTTATTTTCTACCTCAAGATTAAGTCGAGTTTAAAAGAGAAATCTATCTACTGTTTATTATTTAGACTAAGAACTATTTTAATTCTTATGATTTATCCAAATTGTTTTATATAATTAATGTGGATTATTGATACTGCTTGTTACTGTAAAATATTATTTATATTTTTGAATTAATTCAAAATCAAGAATTTTAATGTGGCAAAGAATTTCTTTTGCTTAATTCCTTTTGGTAAACCTAAAATGATAATGATAATTAAATATATCTGCATTTATTAAATTTTCTTTTATTATTAATGCTTAAAACAAACTAATACCCATTCTTCTACTTCTAGAAATAAGTTTACTTGAAACAATAGAATAAATTCCTTTTTAATAGATTTTCCTTCATATTACATTATAACTTTTTGAAACTACTAATAAAATAAGATATTAGTATTGATAACTTTAAGTTTTGAATATAGCAACTCTTTTTCGAGTAATCCTATAATCCAATGTATTTAATTAATTTTCTCGAAAACTCAAAAAAAGTAATGTTATTAATTGAGGTTCCTAATGAATCTCTTTTAATCTTTTTCTCAATATATTGATCTGAATTGAAATCACTTCCGAGATGGCAAAATTTAAATTTTGATTTCAAAAATCTGAGGCTAACTTCTATTTTTTTAAGGAGATGAAACTATCAATTTAGAATAAGATATTAATAAGATGAAAATGACCAATAAAATAATTATTATATATATTCTTTTGAACATCATTTTATCAAATCATCTAGACTAGCTAAATTCTAGTTTTAGTGTTTCATTAGTGTAATCACTTGGTATGAAAATTTTTTAGAATTTTTAATTCCATTCAGATGAAGCATATCTGATATTTTTAGATGGCACAAATAAACAACAATCTAAAGGTGATCCTTTGCTAAGATATAAATAATTTAATACTGAATTCCTTCTTAAACTGCCAGTATGTAAAGGTCACTGATACTATCCCTTAATAACATCTAGAAGGTTTAACTTACATTTGTACTAAAACTTTTCACATTTACAGTTATAATAGTATCACCAAGTTTAAAGACATCTAATTCAATTAATAAAGAAATCATTTCATTTTGTTTTGTTTTAATTTCATTATTTAATTACTATTTGGATGCATCATAATTTTGACTTAATTAATCATAATTCTTAGTTAATTCTTAGATTGTTTAATTCTATGTTTCAAAATTAATTTTCATATTCTCTAACTCCTCATTTAGATCAATAATTATGTGGTCTTTTTCTAGATTTATGTTACACTAATTTTCCTTCTGTTAATTTAGCTCATATATAATTTGATTTTAATTATCTTTTTCTTAATTTAAGTTGCTTAGCTCCTCCTTTAATTATTCATTCTCTTAATTTTACTATTTTAAGTTGGCTTTAAATTACTCGATTTTTTCATTTTAAATCTACAAATTTCTATGTTTCAATTCCATTTCTTTAATTTAAAATAGTAATTTTTCTATTTCGTCATTTTTATCAGATATTTCTTATTCTGCTACTGAAAATTTCTAAATTTATTAATCAATTGTTAGCTTTTATTATAGTAACTAAGTCTTTAGCCTATTATTTTTTTAACTTAGGGTACTAATCTAATCTTTCATTTTTTTAGCAACTTCTTTTTCTTTTTCTGCTTTTTTATTCAAAATATTAATTTTTTCTTCTTGCTCTTAAATTTAATTTTTTAGATCATTCATCTCATCTCCTGTCTTTTAGATGAAGTTATTTAACTCATCCTCTTTTTACTTGAGTTGTCTAATTTGAATAAAACTATTTCCTTACTGTGATTATTGATATTGGCTATCGATATATTACTCTTGAATTTCATCATCTTTTACTTCTTCATCTCT
>NW_001799244.1:409752-433033 GCF_000165425.1 Paramecium tetraurelia | reverse complement strand
GACTCGAGGCGTTTACATCTACCAAGGAGGAGATATGCACGGTTGCCTTTTTATCATTTATTTTAGATTAGTAATCACATCATTCTTCGTTTCAACATCGGTCGTTAGCCTTGCTATTGTATTTTGATTAATTTGAGCGTTATTTGAAAATTGCATCTTTTCGTTCTCTTTTTGTTGCATTTAATTTGTAAATTTGTTTTTAAGGTCTAGAAATTCCTTTTTTTATTTTTTGTTTGCTTGTTTCAATTATACATATTTATCTTCAATTGATTTAATTAATTAAAAGTTTCTTTTAATAACATTATTATCATCTTATATAATAGAATTAGATTTAATATCTCGTCTAGGTTCAATTTGACTCTCATTACTTATTTAAAAACTGCTGCTTCGTTATTTTGTTATTTCTATGATTGATGTTTTTTATAAAGGGTTAGGTCTTAATTGCTGAATTAACCGATTCGATATTTTGATTACAATAAGATCCTAAAACATTTATTATTTCTTTTTTTTCATATCCTCTTCAGTTTAGACTTCTTATTATTTTTATTCTAAACTTGGACTTTACTGAGCCACTCTTTATAAATTCTAAAGATTTTAATTTCCATCAACTAATTATTCTATCTCTTTAATCCTTCTATCTAATCCTTTTATAATATCATTTCGAATTTCTATTTCTAGCAGTAATTAATTTTTTTTATTTCTTTAAATTTAATTGTAAATAATTAATACTGATAGTTTAGTTAAATTTTTTGCTTTTGTACTTTCAGCAAGCTCTCTGATTTGAGTATTCAGTTTCTCAATCTTTTATTTATTTTCATATATGGGGCTTTTTTTTTAAAAAAATTGATTCCTATTGTCCTTCTTATTTAAGGGTTAATCTCGCTAGTTAGCAATCATATTGAAATTTATTTTATTTTGCATTGTTTGAATCAATTCTTCATAACTTTTGATGTCTCTCTATTTTTAATTCTAGTTAATTACTTCATATTATTTTATCTATGTTTTTAGCTTTTTATTTTCCTCATTCAAAATGTTATTCTATTCCTTTTTGCCATTCAGCTGATTTGTAAGTTCTTCTTGATCAGGAAGATTGGACATACTGGCTCTATGATGCGACACTTAGTTATTGAATCTAAATTCTAAATATCACTATACAATCTGAGATTATAAAGACTTTTCCTTGACATGTAAGGAGAATTAAGAGTAAGTAATCTTTGATTTTCCTCAATCATATGTGTGAATTTTATAAAATTTATTTATAATACAAATTTACAATTATTTTATTGAAAAAGTATGAGAATCTATTTATTAATATAAGGTGCGATGATCTTCATTCACTAATCCTCAAATATGTAATTAATATTAAATATCATCATTTACAATAATTTTTTAATAGTTGTTAGCGAAGGAAAGGTTTAGAAAATAAAATTTAATTTAATAATGTTTTTAGTCAAATAAATAAAACCAATAATAAGAATAACTTGTCCTATGATATTCTACTTTTTGTATGAAGGAAATATCATTCAAATTTGAGCTATGCTAAATTGATAGATAGTGCAAATAACCAGCTTGAAACTTAAGAGAGGTAGCATTTTATCATTTATTTTTTAATATTATAGGACTAAAACATGATCAGTTTATGATCTAAAAATCTTATCCTTTACATTTCGCTGAAACATTATGAGACAAGATATTGAACGAATGGTATGAAAGCTCCAATTTTACTCGTTATTCTAATTATTGAATTATCGAAATTAGGGAAAGACTAGAGAATATCTTAAAGTAAAATTAATATAACTAAAGTAGCTAAAGTAAGATAATCACTATAGAATTAGGCTATATATTTAATTAGCGTCTTTATATAATCTAAACTATTAATGTGAAAAACTATATACTAACCAAGGAAAGAATAAAAAACAACAAAGAGTTACTGAAGTAGAGGTAGAAGTAAGCAACTCAATTAAACATTTATGCTTGCCTATTATACTGTTCAACTTCTAAGAATAAAAATAGACTCTTATTCAATTTGAAATAGTATGCACTTTCCATGATGTGCTTTTTATCCAATTATTATTATTTTCATTAAAGCTAGAATCTCCGATCTTAGATTAAATATAGAACTTATATATTAATAGGTTAAGGTGAGTGCCTATTGTGCTATTTCTATATTTTTTTTGATCCCAGATCACCTGTTTTCTGAATAAAAGTCTGAAGTTTCTTCTTTTCTGATATGTGTGCAATATTAAAAGAATATCAAAATATTGAAATTATGTTTCAATTTAGTAATACAATGAATTATTATTTTAACCCTCCTTTAGGTATAAAAATAAGGTAAAATTGCATAGCTTATTATTTCTTTTTCAAAACGAAATTCACATGTAAACTTATGAATGGGTTTATGATCAAGACTGCAGAAAAAAAATATGTTGAATAAATTAAAAATTAATAATATTATTTTTCTAAATAAGTTATTTCTAAGTTATGAATAAGTTTAAAGTAATAATAATAATTATTATTAGATATATCTTTTAATTTTAATTTTATCAGATCAACTAGACTAACAAAATTCTAGTGTTATTGTTTTATTAGTGTAATCGTTTGGTATGAAAATTTCTTAAAATCTTTATTTCCATTCAGATGAAGCATATTTGATATTTTTAGATGGCACAAGTAAACAACAATCTAAAGGTGATCCTTTGCTAAGATATAAATAATTTAATACTGAATTCCTTTTTAAACAGCCAGTATGTAAAGGTCACTGATACTATCCCTTAATAACATCTAGAAGGTTTAACTTACATTTGTACTAAAACTTTTCACATTTACAGTTATAATAGTATCACCAAGTTTTAGGACATCTAATTCAATTTATAAATCAATAATTTCATTTTGTTTTGTTTTAATTTCATTATTTAATTACTATTTGGATGCATCATAATTTTGACTTAATTAATCATAATTCTTAGTTAATTCTTAGATTGTTTAATTCTATGTTTCAAAATTAATTTTCATATTCTCTAACTCCTCATTTAGATCAATAATTATGTGGTCTTTTTCTAGATTTATGTTACACTAATTTTCCTTCTGTTAATTTAGCTCATATATAATTTGATTTTAATTATCTTTTTCTTAATTTAAGTTGCTTAGCTCCTCCTTTAATTATTCATTCTCTTAATTTTACTATTTTAAGTTGGCTTTAAATTACTCGATTTTTTCATTTTAAATCTACAAATTTCTATGTTTCAATTCCATTTCTTTAATTTAAAATAGTAATTTTTCTATTTCGTCATTTTTATCAGATATTTCTTATTCTGCTACTGAAAATTTCTAAATTTATTAATCAATTGTTAGCTTTTATTATAGTAACTAAGTCTTTAGCCTATTATTTTTTTAACTTAGGGTACTAATCTAATCTTTCATTTTTTTAGCAACTTCTTTTTCTTTTTCTGCTTTTTTATTCAAAATATTAATTTTTTCTTCTTGCTCTTAAATTTAATTTTTTAGATCATTCATCTCATCTCCTGTCTTTTAGATGAAGTTATTTAACTCATCCTCTTTTTACTTGAGTTGTCTAATTTGAATAAAACTATTTCCTTACTGTGATTATTGATATTGGCTATCGATATATTACTCTTGAATTTCATCATCTTTTACTTCTTCATCTCTAGATGTTATTTCCCAATTCTAAAGTTTCCAATTCTATATTATTAAATGTAAGCAATACATCCTGCTTTCTGAATCGATAGGATTTTGAGCCACCAATCTTTACTCTATTTTCTGACAAAGGTTATAATCCTGCATAATTTTCGTTTACAGATTGTCTTTTAAAAGGGTTAAATAAAGAACTTGTCTTAAAATCAGATGGTTTAAAGGGTTTCTTAAAATAATTCTATAAGTTTACTTTATAAAAATCATTCTCAAATATTGTTTGTTTTTGGCCCTGATAATTATTTGGGCTGCCTTATTACTAAAGCATTTATACTTCATCAAGCCCAGAGCTTGTTTTAAATTTATGACCAATTCCTTAGTTTGATTCACTGTATGTCCTATGACGAATTATTATTATTAAATATACTGCTAATTTTAAGGTTATCTTTCCTTTTTCCCATAAATACGATGCAGTGAGTTGACAGTTTAGGTTTTCATAACTTTAATTTAATATTAATGAAAGAGATAACATAATTTATGATTCTTTAATTGATAAGCTAATTAGAAGGTAGTTCTTAATCAAAGATAAACTTAAAATTACTATAGTAATTTAGTAAAATACTCTGTATGCACGTAACACAAAAAAAGTTAAGAAAACACTTTTAAATTTGAAGAATGATACCTTAGAAGAAAATTGATATTTTATCTTTGTAAAATGGTTCTATCTGAAAAACTTCTAAAATACTTAAGAATTTAATTGAAACACTGAATCGTGTTGATAATATCTGCTACAAAAATTATATAAAACAATAGATATTAATGTTAAGATACGCCTACGCTTCAATATAATTAGATAGTTTGAGAATATAATAAATCAAATTTTCAATTAATTGAAGGGTTTATGGTCAAAACTGGGTAAATAGCTCATATTTTAGTCATTAGATGAAAAACGTATTTGCTTTGAATTAATAAATTTCAAGCAGACAATTATGATGAAGGAAAATTAAAAACAGTAGGTTTAGATTTTAAAAAGTTTAAAAGTAATATCAAGAGCAATTTGGAGGTATCGTATATGAATATGATGATAGAGAATCAAAAAAGCCATTTCTCAGTTTGTTATCACAACTTTAATTAAATTCACAATTATTGATCTAAATAATTTTATGTGAAAATAATAATTCGAAGAAAAAATTGTATTAAGTTTCTGGAATCGCAGTTGCTAAATCATTACAACAAATTTAATCATATATATTGCCAAAATTAGAATTAATGATTGGGTTTTTAAGATAAAATATAAGTTGAATATACCTGATATTCTTAAGTCTGAATAGAAAATTTCATCGTGATCTTTTCTATTACTAACATAGCCAATTACAAAATATATTAATATTATCATGCCCCAACAATTCAACTGATAAGATTTATCATAGTTTTCATGCAAAATTCAAATAAATACTGCATTTTTATGATTGAACAAAGATTGTAAATCATTTAATAGAGAAACTAGATTTCAAGGAATAGTTAAAATCTATATATGGCTCTAATAAAAAATATCAGTTAATTAATAATCAATAGGTGTCCCAATATTTAAAAATTGAGAAGTTTAGGTTGATAATAAAGATATATTTATTAAATCGAAATAATATAAATTGTTGTTGGAAATATTAAATATTTATTATAATATGGTATTAGTTTTCTAAATGCATTTTTTAAGGAAAAATAACATACAAGAAATTTTGTATGAAATAGATCATTTGTTTAGTTGGAAGTGGACTTTCTTTCTTGATTCTGCATCCCCTAGAGTTTGCATCTTTCGAAATTAACTATATTTTAATTCTTATTTCATTATGCTTTTTACAGATTTATTGTCTGCACTATTACTTCTATTGCTTTCGTTATCACTCTTCTCCTCGAATTTAACTCTGTGCTCTGATAACGATTTTAATTTATTTAATTTCTTCGAATCGAAAGATTTTAAGGAATTCTTAGGTTAAAAATCGCAGAGAGGAGAGTCATTCTTTCTTCTTTTCTTCAAAGATCGTTAAGAAGTGATTGGACTTTGCTATACTTCTTCTATCTTCTTTGGTATGTCCTCTAAATTCATAACAATTTCTGCAACAAGCTAAATGTCTTTGCAGGATTATTCAGAGTGCTTGCTTCCGAAAGACTGTAAATCTGCAAATCCAGGAGTTGCAGGATCTTCACATTTATTTGGATGCACTAGTAGTTTCTCCTTTTGCGAAGGAGTCCTTAAATTGGAGTAAACATTACTCTTGTTACTTTTTTGGAGATTTCCTTGAAGACCTTAGGGACGACTTCTCAGTGTCTTCAATCTTAAGAACAATTTCTGATTTATCATCTGATTAGAGAGAACAACAATGCGAGCTTCCCATTATTTAATGTAATTATTATTATTCTCTAAATTACTTAAGGATGAATCAAATATTCTCTAAAAAGTAAAAATATCTCACAAATTTAAAACTAATATTAATAAGATTGAATTAAATAGGTATCTAATAAAAAAATCAAGGATACAAGATTAAATATATATACAAAGAGATAAAATAGATTGTAAAAATTTAAATCAAAATAATTCACATTTAAATAGTCAAATGAAATAATTTTAGACATCATTCATATGAAAAAATAAATCAAAATATAAATCGTTGTATTATCACATATATAAGAGAGCTGGATAAGTTATTATTTTTAATAAAATTTATGTTTGCTATAAATAATGTTGAACCTTCAAAGGTTTTCACTAAAAATGGAAATGAATATGTTTAGAAATAAATGCCCAAAATTATAACCAAATATAAGATATTTTATTTGATTATTTAACTGATATTTTTTATTTATCTGTTAAAATTATTAATTATTATTATATATATTTTTTTGTCTAAATGGGTGCAGAATAATCTGTGGCACAAGGAATTGTTTAATCAAAGAACTTTAAGATATTGGGTTATAAGGAAAATGAAATTTATGGATCCTTCAAATTAATTGAATCCTAATCAAAATAATACGCAATGATTTCAAAGACTTGTTAGAGTTATGAAGAGTACACCAGTTTATGTAAGATACTCAATGAAACTAAATCGCTGAATGAAATTGATCATTTAGTAAAGTTGGTAGAGGTTGACACCCAGGAGGAAACCAATTTATGTAGTACTTTTTATAAAGTCACTGCCTTATTTGAATACTATGATATTACTTTAAGACAGATCTGCAAATAGGCATCAATAAATTGTTTATTTGTTTTGAAGGGTCTGACAGAGACTTTGAGTAAGTTATATGGACACAACATTGTCCATGGAAATTTGACACCAGATCATGTTTTAATTGAAAGGATATAGGGTTAGATAAAATTGAACAATTGCACTCAATTAACTGGATATAATCATTACAAAAGAATTTTGTCAGGTGATAGTTTATGGTATTTATCACCAGAATTGCTTGCTGCTTTAGGAGCGAAGGAGCTCAGACCTTAATATAATCACGAGAAGAATGAAGTGTTCCAATTAGGTTTGATAGCTTTGGAGTTTTGGGGTTGTGGTAACATTCAAGAGATATACGATAAATAGAATTACAAAATAAATGAAGGTATATAAAATTTATATATATGATAGATGTGATATAATCAATGATAGAGGATTTTGGAGTGAGAAATGGATAAGTGTTGAAGAATGTCGTAAAGTAAATGTTAGAGGCAGATCCGAATTGCAGACCAACTATGACTGAATTGAATTAATCATTCATTTAACTATTTCAGATTCAATAATAAGTTGATGAACCAAAGGTTGAATAATATGAAGAATAGGAGAACTAATATGAATAAACTACAAATTTGCAGGAAATAAACAAAGAAACATATAAAATTTAAGATGAAGTTTTACAGGTTCATAAAGAATCATTCTAATATTTAGAAGGAGGGTAGAGTAATACTCAAAAAAATGAGAATTCACCTCGAGATTAATTTGAGGAATCACCTAAGAAGGTAGAAAAACAAAGCGGGGAATTTAACATTTAATCTGTGAAGTCATCAGTAAATCAATCTATGAAAGAATACTATGTAACAGGATCTATAGCTGCTTAATTTGGATAATTACACTTACTTGAGAATAATGAGGAGCAAAAGTGTGGTGGAATTACTCAATTATAAGAGAATGGAGATGTGTTGTAAGAAAAGTCATAAAACCATCCCACTTCACCTAAAGGATAGGATTCTATTAAACCAAAAAAGAGTGTGAAGGTTAACACTGCATCGGCTAACAAGAAAGGAGTTTCAATAAAGAGACCTAAACATGAAATAATGGATACTAAATTACCTAAGTAGGCTGTAGTGGTAACCAAGAAAAGATGAAGTATATATTATATTACTATAAATAATTATAAATTTTATTTTAATTTTTAATTTCTTATTAAATTCTAATGCAAGGAACTCCAGATTTGGATGAACCAAATGTTAATAATGCTTAACAGGCTTGGGGAAAATTAATATCATTGAATGGAGGCAAATTCAATTCACAGGACTTGTATGATGAAGAAGTAATGTTAAAGTTGTATTATTAGATAACAATTGGAAGATTGGACACCAATAAAATAGTGATTAATGAGAGCAGATTGTCTGGACTACATTGTAAAATTAAATGGGACTCCGCTAATAACTTGGCTTAGATGTAAGATTTATCAACGAATGGAACATTTATAGGAGATTAAAAGATAGGGAAAAACAATGAAATTATATTAAAGAATGGGGATGAGATCTATTTATTACACAAAAGCAAAGTTCCCATAACAGATATAATTGGATTCACATTAGTCATCAAATCAGTGAAGGAAGTAAAAGTGGAGGTTTAATTGGATGAATAACAACAGAAAAAAATTCAAATGCTTGAGGATATGTAAGAAGATATGCATTGTCCAATCTGTGATGATTTAATATTTTAATGCGTTTCATTGGTGCCATGTCTACATAACTTTTGTGGTGCTTGTTTTTCAGATTGGATGGCTAAATCCAAAACTTGTCCATCCTGTCGTAAAGATGTTTAATCTGTGAATAAAAATTCAATGGTGAATAATGTTGTAGAGAGGTACCTCTTGATGAATCCTGATAAAAAAAGACCAGCTGAAGAATATAAAGAAATGGAGTCAAAGAATAAAATCAAAGGAGACGCAATTGTTTTTAATTCATCTGATCCAATTCCCATAGTTTAACCTGTTACCAATGTAGCTCCAGCTAGAGGACGAGGTAGGCCAGCTGCACAATAATAAGCTCCTATTGTCTAATAAGATATTTAAACAGAAACACATAAGTAGAATCATATCAGTGATTACTCAGCTGAAGAAGATGATGGTCCTGTTACAAAAGATTGTGTCACATGCATTAGAAGTATTAATGGATATCAATGTTAAAGAAGAAGTGTTCCACATTTAAATTGTGGTAATTGTGCATCCAAAATGCCTAAATTTGGTAATTAATATAAATTAATCAATTAGATTTAAATGAAAAAAGATTGGTTTTTAGATGTCAATTATGTGAAAATTACTTTTGCACTCTCTATAATAAGAATTGTTAATAATTGAGCAAGAAGAACCCGAATGCTCGTATTGAAAGACATGCAGTTCCTGGGAATGTAGATGTTCAATGTTTTAGATAAAATCAATTTGAATTGTAAGCATTTCTGGATTACATGAAACAGAAAGGTTTGACAACACAGGATATCTTCAAATATATGCTTGATAATCATATTAGCAAAGGGGGATTCAAATATGTAGAAGGAAAGCGTACTCACAAAGATCCAAAAAGAACAATCGATATGCTCATTCTCAATGAAACTGTATCTCTTTACTTTCTATCATTATTAGCCTGTTTGCAATCAATGCTTCACTTTAGTTTGGCAATAGATAGTTTTCAGATACCGTATTTCGATTAGAGATTAGATGGCTGATAAAATTAAAAATAGAGGATAGTGTTGGTTTGGAATTAATTGCAATACGATGACTCATAATCCATAACACGCTGAGAAGTTGGATCATATTTGTGAATAAACTAAATTTTGAATCAGTTTTATTCTAATTATAATCATTAATATTATGGGAAATAGCAATCTTACACAAACTTGTAATTAAGACATTTCATAGTCTTGCCAATAAAACTCAGGTCTTACGGAATAAGAAATTGAGGGCATCAAAAATGTTTTTAATTCTCTAGATCCAAAAGTATTCTTTTAATAAATACATTGAGGATGGAGTTATTAGCACTGAAACTCTAAGAAAATTATACAGAGATTCATATGATGCTCCAAAGTTAAATGATTAAATTGGAAACAGAGAATCTTTAACATTCCAAGAGTTTTTTGAGGTAATGCGCATAAATATGTTGGAAAAAAAGAAAAACTTTCCTAATGTTGAATTTAATGATATGGATGGCAACGTTTAATGCTTTTTCTGTTAACCATGATCCTAAAAATTCATTTAATATGTAATATCATTAAAATATTTTTGCAAACTCTGTTTTAAACTCTTCTGATCCCTCTTTGGTTGTGAACATTACTTTTAATATGTCAACAGATATTGATTTCTTTTCATCTTCACCTTACTCATCTTATCTTCTATACTATTTTTCTTTTCTGCTGATAGCTTTAATAATTAAATTTTCTGGCTTCTATCCCAAGGGTTTGATCTCTGAGAATCCTTTGACAAATTACCCAGTATAAAATGATTACTAAATTGCATTTCTAACAAATAGATAAAACAACATACCTATAAACAAGATAATAAGCATTTCCATTTTTTGTTTTTTCAATAGCAACAGATCCCTTCTCCAAAATATCATTTGTATTTTTTCTAAACTTTTCAACATTGACCTTTGATCATAAAAATACAATTACCTTTACTAATTGATCTGTGTTTTAAGTGTAATCATATTTCATTACTATTTGTTATGGTTCATCATCCTCTGGTTTCTAATCATCTTATCCTATAAAATAGATAAGTCATTGATACCATCATCTTCTCCTGGCTCGCTATCATCTGACTTTGGTGCTGTGTAACTAATACCAAACAAGGATGGTCCTGGTTTTGTGAGATCTACATTGGCATTGCCTAAAACAGGAGGTCCTGTGCTAAAAATTCCAGTTGTTGGCTAGGTTGACCCAAACAAACTTCCTTAAAAAATGGAAGATGTTTAATTGTTAGTGAATAAATTTTATCCATTGATCAATGATCCAAACAAACTAGGAACTTTGTTTTCTGTCTTTGGTGCTTCATTTTTCTCTTCATTTTATTGTTTCACTTCCTAAGGTTAATTTTTATCGTCGTCTTAACCTTTATGAGAGTCATCAACTTTTTGTGCGAATTCGGCGGATTATTAGGCCATGAATAATTTAATTATTTAAATTTGTATATGAATACTATTGATGGATATAAATAAAAATATCAGAATTCTTCTGAATGAAAATTTATAACGGAGTAGTCTTTGAATAATTGTTACTCATAATCGAAATCATCAAAATGATCTTTCTCGATATCTTGATACTAAAAGTTTTGATTATTATCTTTTGATTCTCCATCAAAGAGAGTCTTCACACTTTTCACAAACTTCATAATCTATGGTTAATAGTGAGGTATTCTTTCCTTGTAAATTTTTAATATTTAATCTGGTGGGAGATTCTAGACTTTATCCCAATATAGATGCTCATCCAAACGTCCCTTAAAGATTTGAATCAAAAGATTTTTAAATATAACTTAAATGTCTTTTAAATTATCAGTCTCACTAAATTGTTGTATTAACTACTCTGTAATCCACTTAATATCATTATTCTCTTCTAATTTTTTTAATAATTCAATTAATTCCGTGTAAAAGGTTTCATCTAATATAAACTTAATCTCCTTCAAAATCTTAATCCAATTCTCATTTTATATATCCATCTGTTTAGTGTATCTGTTTTTTAGATTGTGGAGGCAATTGCTTCTAAAGAAAAAAACAACTATCCTTTCCTTTTTCTTGTTCCTCGATGGTTATCCAAGATGGTTTTCAGAAAAGGATTCTAAGAATTCATATAAAGGTTAATTAGATTTTTATTCATTATATTTCTCTTATTTGAGCATCCTTTTATATTAATTTTATTCATTCTTCAAGTTCTTCTTTGCTCCAGCAAAATGAAGTAGGAAATGTCGACCTTCATTAATAAGAAATTCGATAATATTGATATCTCGTTATTGAGTACTCCAGATTTTAGGTTACGCCATTGATATCTTATTCAATCCAGGAGGTTTACCAATTTCGGGCTTTTTAATTTCAGGTTTTTTAATCTAAACTTTTAGTTGTCCAAGTTATAACTTAGATTCTAAGCGAACTTTAAGTCCTTAATTCTATTTTTGATTTCTTGAAAATTTTCCCATATAAAAAATAATGTAATTCTATTAAAATTAGATACAATTTGAAACACTCTATATGGAATGGTTCAATCAAAAGATTTATGAGTTATTACAAAGTTGAATACTCAAAAGATATAATAAATTAGATTTTAAGTGAAAATAATTAATGAATTCATAATTACTCAATGTTAGTTAGCTCTTTATATAATGAGTTATTTAATTTCCTTCTAATAAAATATTACAAATATCTTACCTTTTCGAGATACCAAATCCTACCATTTCAAATTTAAAAATATTTTCACTTATTTTGAGTTCCATTTTATCTTCTATTTGAATTGGTATGCTCTACTTTGATTTTTAACTTAAAGGATTATCATATTATTATAAGGACTACCAAGTTCCATTGGCAGATTGCTTTACTCCCTCACCATCACATATTTCCCATTAATTTCCGTTGAATTTGATTTATGTTTACTTTCTGGAAACTGTATTGATATTGACTATGATGTCGCAATCCTGAGACCTTCCAATTTTAAAAATTTGTTATTGTCCCTCTTTTGCAATAAACACTGCCATTTATTTGACAATGGGAGTATCAAACTGTATTTTAAGAAAAGGGCGATTGCAATTCAATAGAGTATACAGTTTTCTTCCCTTTTTCTTTGATTGAGAATAATTTTTTAGGTATTCTAAAAAGTAATGTCAAATATCAATACATTAAAACATTTCCTGTTCCTCTTTGGTTAATCCGTGTATTCTGGATCTATCTCTTGCATGTTCTCTAACAAGAGTTTAGAAAAAATAATCATTATCAGTTTCTAAGTTTTGTTTGTGAGTAGATTTTGGATTTGAGATTAACTAAACAACATTGAAGTATAAATCAGATCCAATTAAGTATTTGTTGTTCAATTGCATTCTTTTTGGCTTGTCTTTTTGTATCCTAACCAATGTTTTGAGAGAGGTTCCACAATCTTAAACAAAGAATTTTGGTTTTACTCTTGAAAATATAATAATAAACTACTTGATAAATTGATGAATGAGTCTGAACACATTTGAGGGTAATTTAGCGATTTTAGAATGCAAACTTTATCCTTGTGGTAAGTACTTCAACGAAAGAAGAACAAGAATTTCAGAAGTGATCCTGCTCGAATAGAGAAATCCGTATTTAGTTAAAATTTTGCAGGGGATTAATTCAACATTAGATTCTTAACCAGAAAGACCTTAAATATAGGGATTGTTTAATACCGAAATCCAAGTTGTTATCTTCAGCTTTCTTTCTTCTTATAATTTAGATTTCATTTTTATGCACTTAATTTCCGCCGATGATTCTAAGAATAAATGAGAGAAATTACTTGTCATCTTGGAGGATATAAAATTTTTAACTAGCCAGTTGATGTTATTTATAAACACTTATCTTTACATGTGGAGATTCCCTTTTAAACTCTTGTTTTATGGTCTACTAAGCTGGAATGCACGCATAGCTTTCCCTTTTTACCATTCCGTCCAGGTCTCCGCTGTTATTTTGGTCCTAGGAATTTTAATAATATTTACTAGTTTTTCAATATTCATCTCCTCTTCAGGTTAATTAATAACTGATTGGATCATTTCTTGAGCATCATGTCTTGGTAGTTATGAAGAGGTTAAAGGTTAAGTGAAATTTTGAGGATTCATAGAATCTAATTATCTAATTATTCTTACTATTCATTTGACTGTGAAGATATTAACTAAGGTTTAAAGTGTTGAACATTCAAGAGAGTGTTTCTGTCTAAAAGAAATATTATTTAAAATTAATATTAATGCAATAAATATTTGCACCAAAAATTTCAATATCAGGATTTATTAAATACTAAACAGTTTAGAACTTCATTCTTAGATCAAACTGGTGCTAATAATGTTACAACAGCCCAAGACAAATTGGTTCTAGGGTTTTTATATGTACATAATGAAGCCACATTTTTGAGCGTTTTATGTACTATAAAATATATTTCTGCTACCCGAATTAATACTATCAATATTTCATATTATTGAAAATCATTGAATTTCAATGTTTTTTAATTTTATTCAATTCATGGAAATTCAAGTCCAACACTCTCACAACTCATGAAATCTCGGTCCTTTTGGGTTTCTCTGGCCTTTCCTTCCCAATCGTTCATTTTCCAATAATCATCCAATCATGATCAAACAAGTGACACTCTCTCTCTTAGAATTGTTCTCAGAATCCTGCATCAATCATCTGGAACATCAGATATCTATGAAATAAGTGCAAGAAATGCACATCTATATTGAAAATGTTTTTTAAATAAATTTTATTGAAAATTTTGAACACTTCCCTAGTCAATGTCTGTGTAATTGAGCAGCCATTCAATTCAGAAGAGTATTTGATTTCAGATTGATTGGACTATATTTGAAAACAAAAATTATAAGTGAATGGAAATTTATTAACTGAAAAATCTGGACACAATAAATTAATGGTGAATTCTCTTAAGGGATTACTTGCATTTCATGTTTAGAGCTTGAGACTCCCAATATCAATAAGCTTTTTGGAGAATTTTGAATTTGAATTGATTTTAATTTTTATCTAAAGAAATAAGAAAATAATATATATAAAGTACTAATTCTAATTTCAAGCTATATTTTGTTTAATGTAATCTTTTAATTGATCTTAGTGTCTGAATGAGACAAAGAGATATACTAGAATTAAATTCATGATATTCTAATTAATTATTTCTATGGTTTCAAATAATTATATTTGTTAATTCCTTTGATTGAAGGAAAGAGTATCCTGTATATCCTATGGGTTGATTATTAGAGTTATTAATTTAATATATTAATATAGTATATGATTAAACGACTAAAATTTAATACAGAGTAGATTAGAAGGGCATCGACTGTACTGTAGAAAATCGATCTGAGGATGAGTCAAAGGGATTTTTCTAAGTATGTAATCATGAGAGTACAGTTATCAAGACATCATAGATATAATGATTTTTATACTTCTGAAGCCATGTGAACTGAGATTATAAGCAGATGTTGAACTGCTA
This sequence comes from Paramecium tetraurelia, assembly GCF_000165425.1. Taxonomy (NCBI): domain Eukaryota; phylum Ciliophora; class Oligohymenophorea; order Peniculida; family Parameciidae; genus Paramecium; species Paramecium tetraurelia. The sequence continues at coordinate 417,962 of NW_001799244.1, read as the reverse complement.
AAATAGGCCACACGATCTCTTGATTTTTTTGCGAATTTGGGTTCCGATCTTTTGCATGAATAATGTTGTAGGAATCTTAGACACAAGTATATTCCATTAGGACACTTTGTTTTTAAAGAAGGAGAAAAAGGAGACAATTTCTACTTTATCATAAGTGGTCGTGTGTCAGTGTTGAAGGATTTCAATCCATCTGATCCACAAGCCTCGATATTCGATAATGAGATAAAACAATTGACGAATTTCGAGACTTTTGGAGAACGAGCCATGGATTCTGATGCACTCAGAACAGCCTCTGTCAGAGCTATAGAGAACACCCATCTCGCATATTTGAATAAGGAGAGTTATTAAATTATAGCTAAGAGTGTCAAAAATCAATTAAAGAAAGCTTATTTCGAAGAATTTGCAAATCTAGATTTCTTCCACAACTGGAGATTTCAGGATATCAAGGTATTTTATGATAGGGCTTATGTAAAACGATATGCAATGAATGCCACTGTGTACAAGGAGGGGGATCCATTAGACTACGTATACATCATTAAAAAGGGGGAGTTCAAGATAGTCAAAATAATAAAGACATCGACCATAGACTTGAATGAGATGTTCAAGGGCGATTTCGAGAAGATTTTGTGTGGAATGAGCACTCCGAAGACCTACACAATCTCAGAAAGATTAGAGGCTCGGTTTTAAAGAAAGAAATATGGCAATATCTATTATTTGGAGAAGAAGAAACCTGTGACTATCAAATATATAACTGCAGGATAGATGTTTGGAGAAATGGAATTCTTAATGCAAGTAAACATTCAGTATAACTAAAGCAAAGAATAATAATGTAAGAACACACTCAGTCTATTCAGTTACTGATCAATCAGAACTCTACATGGTTAAGAGGGAATGTTTTGAAACCATATTGGACAAGGTTCCATCCATCAAAAATGCTTTGATTTAGTTGTCTGAATAGAAGAACAATAATTTTATGAGATAACTGTTACAATATGAGAAACATTTTAATGATTTAACTGAAGTAAAAAAAGACTTGGAGAGAAATATTAATTTGGATTTTTTATAATTGGGAAGCACTGAAAAAAGATTGCCTTCTCCAGTCTTGCAATAAATTAGATCTTCACAACCTGTAGTTAAAAAAGTATTGAAAATCCCTAAAATTGAAAGAGAAGTTTAAAGGATAGAGACTAAAAAGAAATTTTTAATGCGAAGAAGAAAAACAAGTGCGTTCAAAATACATGATAGTAACTCTGAAATGGATGGCAGCCAATATAACTTTATTAGTTCAATTAAATGAATAATTAATTTATTGTATATGACATCTTAATATGATTACTCTAAAATTTAATTTGAATGTGTTGTACTTCGTAAGCATTTCATTCGGGACGTGAAGTATTACTGCTATGTTCTAGATAAATACCTTTTAATGAGTACAGTAAGAATCCCCACTATATATAGAAACCTAAGGATGAAAAACCGAAATATGTCTTATTTTTGTAATTGAGTCAACAAGTTGGATGGATCACAGAACAAAAAGATAATAAACTTATAATAAAAGCATTGACTATCAGATACCAGAGCAAATTCAAAGATTTTACTGGTAAAACAGAAGACTTACACATGTAATCAAATATCCATTATGGTTAGTATAAGACAATAAATTAAGAATAAAGTCACATTTGTTAAGATTTCTGACTTCTATGAGGCTCAATACAATCTCGGCAAAGGGAGTTCTGCCAAAGTGATCCAAATAAAAGAAATTGGATCAGAGTCAACTTTATTGGCCGCAAAAGCTATTGATAAACATTATCTTTAGAAAAGCTAATTTGGCATGAAAGCATTTTTGAATGAAGTTGAAATTCTCAACCTACTTAATAAATAGTGCATAAATGCCCCTTTCATAAAATTGTATGAAACTTTTGAAGGCGACTACACCTACTATTTAATATTAGATTTAATGCAAGGAAGAACCTTAGCAGAGGAAATGGAATTATGGAAAGTAATAAATAATTAATATTATGTTGTTTAGTAAAGGAAGGAATTATTTCCGATAAAGTCAGTAAGAATCATAATGTAATAACTGCTGGAAGGCGTGAGAATCCTACATGAGAATAATATCATCCATAGAGATTTAAAACCAGATAACATCATGTTCCGTGAATAAGATCAATATGATACTCTTATTATAGTTGATTTTGGATTGTCCACCTTTACTGAAGTTTCAAAATACCAATTCCCAAAATGTGGAACTCCTGGATATGTAGCTCCTGAGGTTCTCAATTTGATTGATAGAGATTAAAAATACGATAAAGTTTGTGACGTTTTTAGTTGTGGGTGTATCTTCTACAAATTACTATTTGGACATAGTTTATTTTATGGCAATTCATTCAATGAAGTGTTGGCTTAGAATAAAAAATGCAATTTCATTTTAGATGGACGTGACATGGATATGATTCCTTTAGATGCATAACAATTATTAAAAAGAATGCTTGCAAAAAACCCTTTAGAAAGAATCACAGCCAAACAAGCTTTGGAATCTGATTTTTTTATTTGTCCAGTAACTTAATCTCAATAAAACAGTATTAAATCCAAATTAAAATCTAGTATCGAAAATGCTTAAAACTAATAATTCAAGTAACATTTTCTAACCAACTACCGAAGGGCAACTATCTGAAGCAGATTCTCCTTTCTAGAGAGTTTAAAATACGAATAATGAATAAATCGATTTTGATTCCGACATATCGGAGAATAAATCATCATCTATTTAAATTAGATAATTGCCATCAGTTAAAAAGCCTTCATTTTCAAAAATGGAAGAAACAAATTTAGACAGTTTTTACACAAAAGATCCTCTTAGTAGCTTTAAAAAAATAAATGCTAGTATAATATTCAATTAAATTAATTAGTATCTCTTAAAAGCTTGAATGAGTCTTAAGACAACAAAATTTATTAATCAGAAATTGATTAAATGTAAAGAATCTCGTTATTTAATAGATATAAAGATAATTGATTTATATTTAATACTCAATCAAGTTTTATTTACATTCATTGCTAGTAGTTTTAAAAGATCTTAAACAATTGATCTTTTCTTAGTTGTTTCTTACAATTTTATAATCCTTAAGCATTAAATAGGCCCATCAACATTTTATATGGAAATATTTTCTATTAATATTAAAAACTGAATAAATTACTTAATGATTATTCATATATTCAATAATCGTCTCTGCTTAAGTTGAATTAAGAATTTTTACAAAGGATTCGTATAAACTATTTTCAACATTAAAGGTTTTCGAGACTTTTTGATAATCATTCAACATAACTTCTCTGCCAGTATTATTAACTTTCTTAATTCTAGAATAAACAACTGCAAATAGATAGATGATTTCATCATAATATATTGTCTAAACTTCTGTTAATTGTTGCTAAGACAAACCTTGCAATTTAATTTCATTTGTCGATATTATTTTGTCTATCAACTGAATCCTCTATTAATCTTCCTTATCATTCTACTTCAAATCATATTTGCATAAAACTAATGAAGCATAAGGTTCTTTATTAATGCTATCTCTAATTACAATATCCTATAATTATCCTATTATTGAGTTTAATTCTTAGTAAAATGGTTAAAATTCAGTAAAAACATCTTTTATTGAATCAAATTCATTAATTAGAAACAATATTGATTCAATGTATACAACTCTATCCATTAAATCAAATTGATAGGTTTTTTTAACCTTAAGATCTTTTGGAATGAGGATTTTTTTGAGATATTTGATCAAATCTACATATTTCTCCCTATAGAGGATGACATAACTAATGTGTTCAAATTATTATGTATATTGATCTGGCTCTTACTTTTAGTCATAATTAAAATTAAGCGTATCATCAAAAATATATCTTTTATGTTCATCTAATATCATAGGAATAGCTAAAGTATAAATATAATAGTTAATTAAGAAGATCAATTCTTCCACTAATTTTATTTTATGCTATTAACAGAAATGAATGTACATCAGCTATTGTTGAATTATAATGTACAATTAACTAACAGTTGATGTCAATAAGAGTGTTCTTTCTTTCCCTTAATAAATTAAACTAGATGTATTATTTTATTTTTTCATAGAGACAGTTGTACCCATAATTAAATCTATTATTTTCTTGTATTCAATCGATTTGAAGATATTCAATGTATCTGGAAGTGGATCTGTATAATCAAAAATGTGAAATTTTGATTATTTATTAGCTATTTGTAGAATATTTTAAGTTTAATTAAGTGTGATTTTCATGCATTTCTTACAATCTTCATTTAATAGTGATTCTTTGATTTGCTTATCATTTCCTCTTGTCTCTAAATAATTATTAAACTTATCCTCTATAAATGTTTTGTATTTCTAAAGGTTTTAACCTCCAAACACTTCACATTTAGAAATCAAAATAGTAAGCATACCAAAAAAGCAAATCATATCTTCTTTGTTCATTCGAGGCCAACTTGTTGTTTAATCAATAAAATCACAAATTCTATCGAACACTTTTTCATAAATTAATTTTCTTAATTGAATAATTTAGGAATTTTGAGTATTTTCAATATGGAATCTTATGATCAAATGAAAATTCATAAAAAAATGAACCGTTTGACAACATAATTCTCTATAAAATTCAGTGAGTTGTTCCTTTGAAATCTAATTTAAAGAATCTGTTAAATTGTCAAAATAAAAGTCTATTTATAAAATTTGACTAATTTGATCAAATACTATCTATAATTTAGCTTCAAATGCTCTCAAAATTAGGATGTGAACTATTTAATCATAAGGTTGTACTATATTATTTTTCTTGTTTTAATTAATAGATGTACTTCCATGTAAAGATAGGAGTCATAATGAATTTTGTATATTTTTTCGTCATAATTGATAAACTAATCGATTATCCCTTTACATGTCAATTTTCTAACGTATTCAATCCTATCCTCTTTATAATTTTTGGGTATAAATTAGAAACCATCATTTATTTCAATATTCTATATATATAATAAAGAATACTATAATTGTAGGTAGGTAGGTTGATGCATCTATATATCCATTCTACATACTAAGCACAAAGCTTTCGTAAGGCAAAACATACTGATCTTTAACTTTCTTTAGCGTTTCTATCAATAGCTATAATAATATTATTCGTTTACTTATAAGTTTAGTATTTATTGTCTTTTCTCCAAAATCTATTTGCTGTGCTTTATCACTGTCTATTATGTTTTCTACATCTTTTCTCTGCTCTCTTTAACCTTAATGATTAGTGTTTAACTGACATTTCCGATTGAATCAATGTGAGTAAGAGCTTGGAGATAACTAGAGTAATTGGTGAATACATTTTTAGAAAGCTTAGTTTAGATGACATTCAAGTAATGATCATATTTATCAATCTACTTTTGTACGCTTATTATTTAAGAATTCATATCTCCTTAAAATATATTGCTATATTCAATTTTTTCAATTTAAGTTTAGATGTCCTAATTTTCATCAACTTTCTTATAAATATTATTGAGAGCATCATAATTAATATCCATGTCTCCATAAAGTTCAATCAATCTCTATACATTCTTCCTTAGAACTTCTTCTGTATTACTTTCATGTGTTCGTGTGGTGTGCTATTTTTAAATTTCTAAAATTGATGCAAACATTCTAAATTTATCTTCATCACTTTTATATTGTTGCAATATTCTATTCACATCGCCAATGTTTAATGGTGGAACATCTTTATATTTTTTTTTTATATAGTCTTTTTTCTAATTAAACATAAAAATATTATGGAATAAAATTCTGAATTTTTAATAGTTTTTATTAATTTGGATATTTGTTACATATATATATTTGATAACAACAATTTCCAAATTTGATCAACATGGTTCATGGTGAATTCTACTCAAAAACTGTTTGATTTGACACACTTCAAATTTAGATTATTATCAAAAGAATTTAATATTTAACTTAACTTTCTAGGATTAGAGAATCTAGTATTCAAAGAATAATTGCATCAGATAATGATATAAGTTTATAATTAAAATGAATGAAGATATTTTATTTGTGACTTTGGATTTTAGATGTACATATCTAGATGGGTGACATTTAAAATGTTAATTTTGAGAAAGAAGAATTAATTATATTAAAATAGTTACTTGTAATTATAACTTAAGAAAATATATTTTATGGTTATCAGTAGTATTCCTGACATCTTCTTTTCTAAGATTAGTTATATTCTTACTAATTATTCTATTTAGTCCAATTGGCCTTTAATGAACTTTAAGGTCTTTAATTGGGATTATTTTCTTTATTCACGTTCCTCTTTGATCTAAAGAAACAATTTTGAGACTTTTTCATCAATTCCACAGATCACCATCATTTCATTTATTATTTCTTCTACCTTAATTTGAAATGAGAAATCAACTTTTCCCTTTGTTTTTCTGAGTATGTTGATCGATTTTTCTACCTTACATACAGCATCCCATCGTTTAGATTCTGGCTTTGATTCTGAATCACTAAAATTTAAAGTCCTTGCTCTCTCTGTTTTGATGATAGGAGTGTTAATACGGTTACTACTGGGTTATTTTGCTAATAGGATTTTTAAGAACTTCCATACTTTTGATTAGATTTGAAGAGTAAGGGGAGCCTGTTTTCGGAGCAAATAGAGAGGGCTTAAAATGGGCTTGAAGAGTTGGACTACCTATGGATTAGGGTGAACTCATTTTTGAAATAATTTACTAATTATATTATATAATAAAAATGCAGACCTAAAGTAACTTTTAAACTTACTGAGTATAAAAATTAATTCTAATTAATACATGATTTTAATAGAAAAGAAGAAACTTATGAAAAATAAGTTAATATAAAAATAAATTCATATAAAAATAATTATATACATCATTAGACTCATTAAATAGTTTCACAAAAAAGTTCTAATATAACCTAAACAACTTTTTTTGTCTGTTACAATTTGCAAAATAAAACCATTAAGTAAACTAAGAATATAATACATTTAAATCAAACATAAAATTAATGGCTCCTAATTTTAAGAATATCATAATAATTTTTGATTTAAAGATAAATATGCATGTATATTAAACTGTTTATATTCAAATATACAATATTTCAAACAGGATAATTGTTTTTTTAGAGATTAGGACTAATTATAAAATTGATATTTAAATATATTTGCTATAACTTGAAGGTTATTTTAAGTAATTGTTGTTTCGTTTGTAATTACATATAATAAATGATGACATAAAAATAATGGGTAATTAATACCGAATCATGATGCAATAGGAATTTTAAATTATATTAAATGAAAAGGTTTATCAAGCCATCAAATCTGGGAACAAAATACCCCAAGTTATTTAATTGGTAACCTGAAAATTATGGATTACCTAAAGGTTTTGCCATGACTAACTTCACAGAATTAAAAGGATGTGGATGTAAGGTTCCATAAACATAATTGTTGAAATACTTGGGTTAGATTGGTGAAGGTGATATTGGAAAGGAAACACCAGATGTTTCTGTTTATCCTGTAAAGCGAACTTAGGATTTTCATACAATTTCAACTATAGATTACTTCTACCCATTAGTAGCCAATCCTTATGCATAAGGTAGAATAGCATGTTGCAATGTGTTGAGTGACCTCTATGCTATGGGTGTCACTCAAGTTGATACAATGCTAATGGTATTGGGTGTTTGTACCAAGATGACAGATGAAGAAAAATAAATATCAACATCACTTATGTTGGAAGGTTTTAATGACTGTGCAAAGGAAGCAAAAACTTCTGTTACTGGAGGACAGAGTGTCTAGAGTCCTTGGCCATAAATGTATTAATTTATTTAGATTTATTAGAGGTGGTGTTGGAATTGCTTCAAATCACAAGGATTACTTTATCATTCCTAATTTTTCTTATTCATTTTATTATTTATTTTTAACAAAACCTTTTTTTTTTCAATTATCTTTTAATACATATCAATTTATTACCACTATACCATCTAAATTTTATTCAATTAAATTTATTACAAATTATATTTAAATTTATTTATCATTTTATCAATCAACAAAAATCAATTTCACAAAAAAATCTTCATCATCCCCCTTTTAAAAAAATCACAAAAACAAATCAACAACCTATTTAACATTAACCTTAAACCCTTTACAATCCATAAAACCTTCCATATCCAAATAAT
>NW_001799244.1:300467-409602 GCF_000165425.1 Paramecium tetraurelia | reverse complement strand
TCCGTAGGTATAACATACGCCTCATTCTTCTTGGCCCTAAATGTATTAATTTATTTAGATTTATTAGAGGTGGTGTTGGAATTGCTTCAAATCACAAGGATGACTTTATCATGCCTAATGGTGCTGAGGCAGGTGATTATTTAGTTTTAACAAAACCTTTGGGGGTTCAATTAGCTGTTAATACATATCAATGGATGACCACTATACCATCGAAATGGGATGCAATTAAAGGAATTACAAATGAAAGTGAAATTAATTAAGCATTTGATCATGCAACAAAAAGCATGTGCACATTAAATGCTGCAGCAGCCTCTTTGTTTAAAAAGCACAATATCAAAGCATCAACTGATGTAACAGGATTTGGAATTTTGGGACATGCCAGATATTTGGCTAGAGCCTAAAGAAGAAAAGTGTAATTTGTTATTGATAAACTACCTATCATTCAAAATCTATACAAATTGGATAAAAAGGCTAGAGATTTTAGATTTTTAGAAGGACTTGCTGCTGAAACATCTGGAGGATTACTAATAGCTACAAAGGATCCAGATTCATTTCTTAAAGATTATAAACATTTAATTGGAGAATGGGGTTGGGTTATTGGTAGAGTTGAAAAAAGCCAAGAAAGAGATGCAGTCATTTCAAAAAATGTAAAGATCCAAGAAGTTTGATTTTATTAATCAAAATTTATATAAAAATTGCCATATCTTTAGATATTGAATTAATTTACTAAGTAAAAGGAGTTCTAAAAAATATTTATTATAATTAAGAATTATAACTAGTTCCGTAATTAGAAATCTTGAAGATTAATGATCATCTTAAAAAATATACGAGACTTGATGGAAAAGTGATATTAAATAATTACAAATCAAATTTACTTAATTTTTAGAGGAAATATATTGAAAATTCATTTATTACCAAACCTAAAGGATGATTATGATGCTCCTTAAACCTAATCTACTTTAGTTAATTTTTTCAAGCTTTAACTTATGCATGGTTTGGAATGATCTAATTTGATTTTTTATGTCTAAGGAGAAACAGATTATCTGGAAATGTCCTCTTCAATATAATCTTTAGAACCTTTCCTTACGTTTTCTTCTATTTCAGCAAAGGATGATTTCTTTGACTTTTCAAATTACATCATTTATAATTTGCTCTTCAATTCTAATTCTTATTCTTTAAGAAGTTATATCTATTTTTGAGCCTACTCCATGTAAATAACTTTTTCTTCCTTACTTTTCACAAGTGCTAAGGATAACTCATTGATTTTTATCTCTAATTGTCTTACTTCGGAATTGAATTCTGGTTTGCTATTAGATTATGGTAATTTCTCATTTTATTATTACAAATCAACAATTTCTTATTTTTATGATTCAATTTAATTCTTCAATGTCTCTAATTGTTGTTTATCTGACTAGATTAATATTAATCATTATACCTTCAATTATTCTTATCGAGCATCTTCAATTATAAATAATGCATTAATAATATCAATAGGATCAGAGTCAGACCCCAATTAAAGAATCTCTTCATATTCTTCATCAAGAGTTTTTGAAATCTTGAGCCAATACTGGAGTAATGATTGTTTAATCAATTAATTCTCTTGTATAAAGTCCTTTTGATTTTGTAAGTTTTCTGACATTATATTAAAAAAATAATTTTGATATGAAACACATTTTAAATAAAACATTCAACTTTACTAAAATCTGGAATCTTTTGGAAGAGAATCTCGAATCTTAATTTTGATACGATGTTTGCAATTGTTTTTAGCACAAATAATTGAAAAATAAGCATTATCTAAAAAGGACCGACTTGTATATTCTTTTTGTTTATTCTCTTTCTGTGTTTAGTCAGCTAAACTATTAATCATTTTATGATACACTAACTAATTCTTGAATCTACATAATTCGAAAAAGTATTCTTAGATCTTTGGGATTTCGAATTGTGAAACACATCATCAATGCAATCCCTTCTTTTTTTGTGCATTGAGTATAACCCATAGGGAAACTTAGTACCATCTATTTCATAGAGATTCTCATTTTTAGGAATAGATATACTTTTATTGAGAGTATCCTATTGAGGTGTAGTTCTTACAGAACAAGAGAGATTCCTTACATAGTTGCTTATAATTACTTAAATTGATAGTATTTGGCTTAAAGAGTAGTCAATTCCTAGTTTCTTTATTACTTGGATTAAACATTAGTCTACATATTTTGGTTAAAACTGAATGATGTTATTTTCTTCATTTTCTTAATCTCTCGTTATCAACTTAAAATTTACTTTGTGGTTTTGAATTTATTTGTCTGGTAGTTATAAAAACGTCAGGAAGTTGAAAGTCCAAATTTCTCTACTCAGTAAATGTTAATTATAATTGTCTAATTTGGCTTATTTGTGATTATTTAGTGTCCATATTCCTCCATTTAGAGTGGATATCTTTAATCTGCTCTAAATCATTCTTAATTGTGGTACATCCAGATTTCATAAAATAATGATTTATAATTAGATATTAATTTATTATAAAATTCATTATAAAGTAATTCTTTATTCATAATTGCCCCTATTTTGATTATTAGGATTCATAAATGCATGTTATTTATACACACAAATTTCCTATTGCGATACAGCCTTCCTAAGTGACAGGAATTTAGGTTCTTAATAACCAATCTGAGGTGACTATAATTTTGGTACAGCTATTTTTCGCTGCGAAGCTATCAATACTTTGTTATTGTGATAATATTCTAATTGCTTTTGGGTTGGGTCAGTCATTTATAATTTTAGGTTATCAAGATATTCAAAAATAGAAGTTTGATTCATTTGTTTAGATTAATTAATTAATGAAAAGTCTAAATATCATTCATATAATCAATTCTGAAATTAAACAAATCGTTTTCAGGTAATTCCTAAACCACTTTAAAATTCCTCCCCAAAATCATTTACACTACCTTTTTATCTTCTCATGTACCTATCTACTACTCAAAACTCTTAAAATATTCATCCGATTGAAGGGGCCGTTCTTCAATCATTTAGCTTTGAGCCGATAAATAATTTCATTTTTTATAATACATCTTATACTTTTTTCAACTCTCTAGAATTAATATTTACTAATTGCAAGCATCATATTTGATAATCTTTGAGTATTACCTATTTTAATAGTTGAAAATTGGTTTCATTAGAGCTTTAATCTTGCTATTCAATAATTTATCTCGCATTTTTTTTAGATAATTGTTTAAGTTACTTACTTCTCCAACAATTCATTTACAATGTTCTCGAAGTCTTTTCTTATTTCTATTGTTCCTCATTTGAATCATCTTACTCAATCGTTCATTATCATCAATAATATTAACTAAATCTATCCTAATATTAATATTCTGCATTTTAATATCTAAGCTCCAATGTTTCTATTTCTTCTATATCAATTCTTTTAACTTTATTACTCTATCTTAAATTAAATGTAATTATTATAAATGTGGATGATCTGATCATTTATTAAAACTCATCAAAAGGTCATAAATTTAAAAAATCTTTATTGAGTAGAACAATAGAACTATTTGATAATGCATGAACAAAATCCAATTCATTTTATCAAATAGGATGTAATTAGCAAGAATACATTATATCAGTAGAATCCAAAAGTAATCTCATAATTATACTAAGTATAAAAAAGTAAAACTGCATCAAGAGTTTTAAATTATTAAATATATTTAAAATATTGATGATAAATAATAATGATAAAAGTGGTTGTTATTGAACATAAGAACTATTTGTTTTAAGTGATGAAAAGAGTTAACAAAAATAATAACATTAACTGTGAATGTATTTAAATAAAAACCCTTAAGAAAAACTAATTTCTTGATTTTATAATTTAAATAATTAAAAATTCGATTTTCTAATATGAATTTGAATAATTATTAAATAAGTCACAACTATTTGTGACATTCATATTTACCAATTTACCCGATTTAAATTAATGATACTATTGTGATATTCATCTATAAATCTATGAGTATTTTTTTAACCATTTCTAGTTCTCTTATCCTGGATCCAATCTCCATGCATTATTTTCAATTTGACCATCCTTTATCCCTTTTCCATGTCTTTAATTATTTAAATATTCCCATCAATTTCGTTTGGCTCTTTCTTACCTTAAATTTAAACTCCTTAATATTAATTTTCCCTGATATTCAATTAACTATTTCTTTTTCTTTAATTATCCCATAATCTCTTTAATATAATCTCCATAATCTCAATATAAAAACCTTTCCCAACTTATTTTCCATTTACCAAATTTCCTTAGTAGGAAACTCTTTTATTCCATTTCAATAGCCTTTCCCCCATTTTTTTGCCACATTGAAAATCTCCTTAATAGATATTATGATTTTAAACAAATTAACTGGAGATATAGAGTTTTATTCCTCATTTTGAGTTTGCGAATCTTCGGTATTCATCGTAATTCTATTAATTATTAAATTGTAATATAAACCATTTGAATAAAGAAATATATCCTGAACACAAACAAATAAATTAAAAAATAAAGGTGAAATAATTATTTTCATATATACATTCTATAACATTAATACCCTTTTTTAATTCTATAATAACAATAAAGAGTAGAGAACAAACACTATGTAAGTTGAAAATATGATTATTTGAATATCATTTGAAGTTGATATAACAACTTATGATTAAAGTAAATATATATAAATAAAAAATTAATCTATGCTTATTTGATGTAAAGTATTATAAATTTATATACTTTAATATCCTCATTTATAAGCTTTAGAGTCTCTAATTCAATATTTAACATCTTGGATTTTATCTTAGATAAGGTGTTATGACTATCGATACTATCTTTAAGAAAATAGGCACTTTAATACTTTAGGTAATGATTACTGGTTTGGGTCTTGAATTGGCTTTGTATTTTAGGTAAATTTTCAAAAGGGGAAAAATAACAGGGTGAGTTAAAAAGTGTAAAATTGTTTAACATATTAAAATTTATAAATAAGATGGATTAAAAAAATAATTTATAACCAGGTTTAATAATTGAGGGGAGATTCAAATTGCTCAAGAAGATAGGGAGTGGTAGCTTTGGGATTGTTTACTTAACTTATGATTTAGAGGAGAAGGAATATTGCGCAACGAAATTTGAAAGTCGAAATTTATAAATGAGAATGATGAACAGGGAGATCCTTATTTTAAAATAGTTGAAAGCCATCAATGGTAAATAGTTATAAATTTAATTCATTAAATTTCAGGTTTTCCAGAATTAATTCATTATGGCAAAGACAGCTAATATTAATATTACATCTGTACATTGTTGGGTGAGAATTTAGAGGTCTTGTTATAAAAGTGTGGTGGTAAATTTACTTTATAAACTGTCCTTCAGCTATCCATACAATTGATAGATCGTTTGGAAGGTTTTATTTTCTTATAAACAATTAAAGTGTTTCACAGCATGAATTTCATTCACAGAGACATCAAACCTGAGAATTTCCTAATTTCTAAGGAGGATACGTCATTGGTTTATTTGATTGATTTTGGGTTGTCCAAATACTACCGAGTAACTGATGGTAGACATATAGAATTTACTCAGAAAACAGGAGTAATTGGAACCGCACGATATGCTAGTATTAATACATTGCAATGTATGGATATATATTACGTTAAGGGATGGAATAATCAAGGAGAGATGATCTTGAAAGTCTGGGTTACATGTTGATATATCTAGTAAAAGGAGAGTTGCCTTGGTCTAACGTAAAGGCTGCGGATAAAGACGATAAATACGAGTAAATTTTGTAGATTAAAATGGGGTTGTCCTTAAATCAACTGTGCTTTAATTTACCCAAAGTATTTATATCATCACTTATGTAGTGTTTTATTCATTACTTCCAACATGTCAAATCGCTGCTTTTTCAACAATAACCTAATTATTCACACTTAAGGAATTTATTCGAGAAACAGTTACTTGAATATGATCATTAATTATATGATTGGGAATTAAAAACAATAGAGAAACAATAATAGTAAGAGTTATATATTGATCCGAATTCAATACCTGACATTAGACTGCAGAATGAATTAGATGTAGTTCCACCTGTAGATGAGGAAGGCCAAGTAATACGGTTAAAATAAGAGCATTAACATCATGTCAAATTTATGAAAGAATTACATGAAAAATACTATGATCACAATTCTTATAAATAGAATTAGCAAATTTAATTGCAAAAAGTTACATCTATCGAACATATAAGTGAAGCCACAAGCAAATAAAATAATTATTAAACTAGCAATCATACTTTAATCTAGATTGAATCTTAACCTCACATTCTTAATAGTGTTCCATAATTTTCCAAAAGAAAAGATTCTAAATCATACACTTCATTTAAATAAAGCTAAGAGCATAAGGAAAATCGTAAGTTTCGATAATCAAATGATGACTATGATTTAGAGATGGCTAATGAAGAAGCAGCCAATTTTGACTAAAATAATCTCGAAGTCAATTACTTTTCAAAATGATGTAAATATTGTAGTAATTTTAAACTAAAAAATTATATTTTCATTATATTGATATAATCTTTATTATTTATGTATTTTCCAAGTCTTTCTCCCATTTAGTAATTCTTTATCTCAATCAGATACTCAACAGAGCAGTCTATTGTAAATAAATCTTAAACTTAAGAGATTTAAGAAATTATAAATCTATAAGGTCTCTATAGATTAGGTATAACATCCAAACTAATTCTAGTTCTATTAATAATTCAACAAATTAATAGTAACTAGCATAGTTATCTTATCATTTTATAGAATGATACTTTGAATGAATAAAAAATATTCAATTTCTGAATCTTATTTTATTATATCTAAATAATAGAAGAGTTAGCATAATTAGAATTAATTTGTTATTTGCTACCGATTCTAAATATTTTATTGTTTTTATCCTTTTTCAGATATGCAGTAAGATCCATAGAATATATCATTTATATCATTGTACAAAAAATCCGAGTAACAAAATTAATTATTGCTATCAAGGCGATAAGAAGTTTTCTATTATCTCTCAAAGATCTTCTTATTTTATTATCAATTATCTTTTAGGTATAGGTAGTAAATAAATCTTTTTTAATAATAAGAATGGGTTTAAGTGATCAAAACCCATAGATTTATTACTAAATATCTTCAAATAAAATTTAGCCTATGATATTTACATAATATGACATGCAGTATTTGGTTAAGCGAATCATAGATATCGATTTTGAATTAATTTTCTTTATTATTATACTTTGTTTATTAACGAATAAAAAATGTCATCATATTTGCCCTTTCATAATCTAGCTTATTGTCCAAAATAAATCATCGAATTCGTCTAAAGGCCAGATATGAGTTTATTAGATTTGCACAAAATGGTAGAATCACTCAAATTACCCAGGAATCATTCTAAAATCTTAAGAAAAATGTAAATTTTAGTACAAAAGCAAGAGACTTTTTTGAATGAAGAAAACTCGAACATTAGAACTTATGTAGATGAGGATTCAATTTCACCAATGATGATATTTGGAAAGCTCGGCTATTGAATGTTTTAATTTACTATGACAATTACACAATATAATAAGATGTATTAAACATGTTATATATATCATACTATGAATTGCTGAAGGTTTTTGATAAAATTAATATCAAAAATAGGCATTTATTTTGGAGATTCTGAATTTAAGCGAATTTTAATTATATAATTTTTATTTTTATTATTATTTTTATATTTGTTGTTATCGCTATTATGATTATTGGGGTTTGTATTTAAATGAGGAAGTGATGAATTTTAATAAGGCTGAAGTTCATTTGGTGTTAACGCATATTATCGATGTTAATCTACAATAAATTTATTAAGTCTTGTTTTAATTTATTTTGAAACAGTATTTGAGAATAGTTTTCTTTGGCTTTCAATAGGTTTATGGAGATTTGGCAAACTACCTACCATAGATTATGAAGGTTCATCTTCAGCCACTCTCTTTATAACCCACTTACTGCCATTACATCTAACTTGTACTTTGTAATGTTTATTAAGCTAAACGTTAGCCCAATTTGAATTGTATGGATTAACTATCTATATTATTACAACAAATCTATACTCTTATCATCTTATAGGCTTTTTTTATGTTTGTGATCTGAAAGTAGATTATGAGAATTTGATAACTATTCTTTAGATAACTAATTTTGCATATTCTCTTTTGCAAACTCGATCAAGCTTATAGGTTTACTCAACTCAGCAACATATTCTTGACACTAAAAAAATGGGCTTGTCTATTGTTACATTATTTAATTTATGTTATTTTTTTATCGAGAAGTTCCTTAAAAGGGAGCACAATTTAGATTTACAAATTATCAATGAAGCAATATTTGATCGATAATAAGGTATTGATATATATATATAAGGAGATCAGGACTTTTAATGGAATAATAAACAAATTGAATGTTTGATGCAATTGAATTTTTGATACTATTAAATCAAAATATTTATTATAAATAATCATTCTACTGTTGTGATCCAATTCATATTTTCAAAATAGTCGAGTAAAAGCTCTGGTTATCGATCGATAATTATTTCGTTGTCAACAAACACTCTTTCCTTAGATTCTAACAAAACAACGTATGATTATTTTTCAGAAAACTCTAAAACGCAACCGATTTATTAATTGTTGTATTCTTGTTATTTTGCATCTTCCTCCTATTTACAATAAAATTCTTGTAATAGGTCTATTGGAGCTTCTGATTTATTAATTAGAGATGAACCGACAAACCTATTTTTCCTTGGATAATAGGCAATCTAAATTAATTAATAAATTTAACTAAAAATTGAGTTTCAAATTCTCTAATAATTTGGAAAGGCCTGTCAGTTCTCAGATTTCCCTTGATCTCTTTGTAATCGGTGATGAGACCTTTGAATTTTTGAAAAAATTGGTTTTAATGATATTGGTTGATGAGATCACTGCAATTTTAGACTAAATTTTCTTGTAATTCCCTACAGGGTTGTTTTTTAGTAAAATACAAATTACCATGTATTTTCATCTTTGGAATAGCCAAGCCATTTGACTTGATACTCTATTTTCGAAAGGTTTTTACGCATTCCTACAATGGCTTCAACTACAAATAATCCTATCATTATAATTGTGAAATGTATATAAAATTATTAAATGTTAATTCTCAATACAACAATGAAAAATAGATTAATTACAAATATAAAAGAAGGGGAAACGATGCCAGAGAGTTTAGAATCACTAAATTAGAATAGGAAGCGATCTCATTCTTTTGATCTACCATTCATAACCCTATTATCAGCGAACCAATTGTCCAAAATGTAACCAAAATTAAAAAATATGCTTTTGATACCAAACTCTTCAAATTATAGAAATTCAGCACGAAAATCGCAAAGATCAGAAAAACCTGACATAATGGACGCAATATCGTTGGTAAGCAATGTAGCCTCGGAAACCCCTTAATAAAAAGCAAATATCAGAAGAGCTAGTTAATATGATTACATTAGCTTAAAGCAAAGAAGATTAGACAGTTTTGCTCCTTACGTTTATGTCAGCCAACATTGCAGAGACATGGCAGTATATAAAAAGAAAAAATTGAATCGAATAAAAATGCAGTATAGTATATCAATAATTCAATTAGAATTTATGAAAAGATCAAATGTTAAGAAGCAGTAGAAAGTATAGAGAAGCAGAAGTTCTCTATTGCCATAATAAATCAAAATAACGTATCGGAGAGCCAAAACAGTTAGTGATTAATAATATCAAGGTCCAATATTAAAATTGGATACTGAATTAGAGAAAAAAATTAGGATGTTAATCTATTCACAAAGATGTTCTCGATTAATATTGAAAAGAAAGACATGTATTCAAGAACCTCAAAACAATATATTCGTCTCAAGAGATAAACTGAGAAGATACCAAGAAGTGATGGCTAAGAAGTTTGTAATCTTCTATTTAAACCCATTTAGGATTAGGCAGATTCATCATGTGAGTCCTCTCCTTAGATTGTGACTAAAATCTAGTTTAAGAAAACTTAATTTAGTAAAATCTAGGTTGCTGAAAATACTATAAATCAATATCTGACACCAAGGGGACACTGTGATCAAAACCTCAATATCCTCAATAGAAAAACATCTCATAGTGTTATAGCTTAATATGTCATGGATAAAAATAAGAAACTAAAGAGCTCTGTTCGAGAAGAGTAAAAATTGCCTTTGATTAAATAACCAAGTCTAAATGAATTCAATTAATATTTTTTAGCTTAAAAAAGAAGTATCGACGTTGGAAGATTGTCTTAATAATTGATGCAATCTAAATCCCAAGATAATGGAGATAAACAGATTTAGTTAAATTAGAAGCAAAACCAATTCATCAATAAGCAAATTAATATGCTGATTTAATAGAAATCAGACCCTTAAATAAATCAGAACATAAGAATTAGGACATTACCTAATGATATAAATGCGAGTAAAACTAAAACCAGCTTGTTAAGAAAGTTGAGACCCTATCTTAAATGAATCTTAAATTGAACAAAATATTGTATATATATATATGATGCATAATAAATTGGATATGAGATTTTCTATGGAAATAAGAATTTATTATTATTATAATAACAATGCAATGTGATTCTTTTGCGCATTACGAATTATAAACAATCCTATCTGAGACAGATTATTCGAAGAGAGCAACGAAGATCATTTGTACAATAGGGTAACAAATATTTAGATATCCATTAGACCTGCTTGTTGGGATGTGCCTACTTTAGCTTAATTAATAGATGCAGGAATGAGTGTTGCTAGACTCAATTTTTCTCATGGTGATCATAAAGTTCACGGAGAAACAGTGGCCAAATTGAGAGAAGCCTTTAAATAAAGAAAGGACAAGCCAGTCGCAATAGCTTTAGATACAAAGGGACCAGAAATAAGAACTGGGTTGAATAAGGAACATAAGTAGATTGTGTTGAAGAAAGGATAGAAGTTGGAAATAAGTATGAACAATTTAATAATACTAAGCTACTGATTATTCATTTGAGGGCACATCAGAATGTATTCCTTGTAGTTACTAAAGTTTATGTAAAACAGTACATGTTGGATCATAAATCTTGATAGCTGATGGATCTGTTGTAACAATTGTGGATGAAATAAAGGAGGTATTAAAAATAGATGATATATTCATTAATAGAACAGTGTAATGGTGACAGTTTAGAATGATGCATCATTTGGAGAAAAGAAAAACATGTCTTTACCTGGAGCCATTATTGATTTGCCAACAGTGACTGAAAAGGAAGAGGAAGATCTTGTTAAATTTGGTTTAAAACATAATATTGATATCGTCTTTTTGTCATTTACTAGAAAGGCATAAGATATAGAGGATGTCAGAGACATTTTGGGTCCAAGAGGAAGTGGAATCAAGATTATAGCTAAAATAGAAAATTAGGAAGGAATGCAAAATTATGATGAAATATTAAAATCAGCAGATGGAATTATGGTGGCAAGAGGAGATCTAGGAATGGAGATTCCCCCATAGAAAGTATTCTAGGCTTAAAAATGGATGATCAAAAGAGCACTTAATGCAGGCAAACCTGTTATCACAGCTACATAAATGATGGAATCAATCATCACCAATCCTAGACCAACAAGAGCTGAGGCTTCAGATGTGGCTAATGCCGTATTGGATGGAACAGATTGCGTTATGCTTTCTGGAGAGACTGCCAATGGGGCTTTCCCAATTATTGCAGTAGAGACTATGGGAAGAGTAATCTATCCATTGATTATTAGATATGTTGTGAAGCAGAAAAATGTGTTGATAATGAAAAAACGTATTGGAACAGAATCCATGATAGGGGATATTTGGAGGATACTGAAGCTTTGGCTGCTTCAGCTGTGTAAATGAGCTTTGAAACTAAAGCTCATGTGATAATTTGTTTCACTCTCAGTGGTGAAATTGCTAGACTCGTGGCTAAATATAGACCAAGGGCTCCTATTATTGCAATTAGGTTTAGATATCGAGTAATTTCTTTAGTACTGAGGACAAAACAATTAAGGGATTAAGTATGACGAGTGGGGTTACTTGTTTGAGAGTTCCTAGTTTCCAGGGAGTTGACACTTTGGTTGATTATGCTATCAAATCTGCAAAGACTAGAGGAATCATCAAGACTGGTGACAAGGGTATTGTGCTACTAGGAGGAAGTGAGGAGAACCCTGATGAATCGAATATCTTAAAAATTAAGAAGATCAATTGATTATTTATACAAAAGGAATAATTAGTATTTTATATAATATTTAATGCTGGATGACACTTATGCTGAAATCTGTTTTAATTATAGACCTAAAAAGAAAATTATTACTCCTTATAAACAACAGACGAATTTCAAATCAAAATAGGATGTCTATGATTATGTCGACAGGTTATAAGCTTAAGCTAAATTACCACCGATTGAGCATGAATTCTATTTGAATTCATTTCGATCTTCCAATTCCCATAAGTATAAGCCAATCCAATGCTCAAAAAGTGTTCTAGTTCAAAAATAAACTAAAAATACGAGGCTCACCAGTCTGATGAGCGAGATTAGTAGCACACTCGAAGAGGGGGTTATAACACAATAAGAAATCAACGATTCATATTCCAAGGAGAAAAGGAGGTTGGAAGATCAAGAGTCGAAATATTCGAAGTTATTACAGAATTTGGAATAGAAAAATCATATAACTAATTCCAATTGGAAAAATTTAATAAAGCATCATTTCAGAAATCTCAATGAATATATGGATTATGCGATCAAAGATATTAAAGAAGAAAAACACTTTGTGTATTCACACTAAATATCGACTCGACATCATTACTTATTCGTGGATAATGAAATAAGAAGAAACTTTTTGAAAAGGAGATAAACCAAAACATGAAATCTTAATACAATTTTATTTTCGTTGTATATAAATATAATCATTTAAGCAGGATTTTGAAATTGCTTCTCACTTCATAACAAATATTACTAAGATTTCGCGTCATTTTTTTTTATTAGTTTAAAAATGAATTTATTTTATTTTTGATAATTTTTAGATTATAAAATTAATTATATGTAGATGAATCCTAAGGGATATAAGTATTAAGTGCAAATCCATATAGAAAAGTTAGAAATGAAGAGTAATTTATCGTTTAAAGTGTAAGTTGTCTTGAAATATGGTATGTAAATAATTCTATCAATCAAGGGAAGCAATAGAAAATTCAAACGTAGTAATTAGCTGATTTCAATTAAGGAAAGGCTATCGTTAATGAAACTCTGGCCATTCAAACTAATGTGTATTAAATAAATGGAATATATTAAGAAAAGAAGATGGAATTATTAATTTTGCTCATTGCACCAACAGGTAATAAAAAGGGAGGACTATGTTTTTTTGATATTGCAGACTATTTGAACCAATATAAAAATGGTATTTCATAATTGCACTTTAGACATTAATGAAGAATTACTATTGCAAGACTGTCCTGATAAAAAAGCCAAAATTCATTTAAAAATTCATTTAGCAGAAGTCGGAGAAGTAGATTTTGATGCAATTAACTCTCAGTCTTCAATAGTTCAAGAGTAAACCTCTGATAAAAAAACAGGAATTTTTACACCTTTTAAGGAAGCATTTGAAAGCACAAAAAAATACTTCGGAGATAGTCAATCAGGACAATCCCCAAATTTGAATAAATCTTTTTCCAAAAGCCAATCTAATCATCCTACTGTCACAGATGTTTCCTCTCAACTTGGCTCTCCAAAGTAACAGTAGAATTCTAACATGTCAAACTAAATCCAACTAGATCTATAGCATCTTCATGAAGAACTCAATTAATAAAAGATTTTGTACATGGAAATCAAAGATCAGAATAATAAACTCCAACAGGAAGTGCAAACTGAGAAAGTTAAAAAGGAAGCGTTGGTCTTGCAATTATAAGAACAAAGAAAGCAGATAGATAAGATGGTTGATTAAAACATTTATCAGGAATAGATATGTTAATATGAATAGCAGCTAAGTTAAATTTAAAGTCAATTAAGGTAAGCTCAAAAAGATAATGAAAATCTGACATAAAACTATAAAAAAGCTATGTAAAAGTACAATAAATTATCGTGAGGAGTATAATTAATATTAGTAAAGCATCAACTCAGAAGAATAGAATACCTCATCCTTAAAGTAAAGGCTTTAAGAATTGGAGGAAATCTGTAAAAACAAAGACTAATTATATTCTGTTTTAGAGAGATCTAACAATGATAGTTAACATAGAAATATCAATTTTGAAAATTAAATCACTCAACAGAATTAACAATTGTTGTAACTCAAAAATAAATTAGATGAAAAGGATATATTAATAGACTCATAAAAAGAAAGTTTAAATAATTTAAACTTATAGTTACTAAATTTATAGAACTAAAATTGCAGTCTCTAATAGAATGAAAAAATTCATAATGAAAAAGTATTGATTAGTTATAATTATTAGATTGATGAATTATCCAAGTAGATTATTTAACAATAGGAGTAAATCAATCAATAGAGTATAGAAATTAAGAAATAATGTGAAGATCATTTAAGCTTAGATAATTAAAATATTGAAAATCTAACTCAACAATTGAATAATAAAAATAATGAATTAGCTGAATATTAAACCTAATGCGAATAACAAAAATAGAAACATCAATTAGAGGTAGAGGAATTATTAAAACAAATTCAATAATAAAAACAAGAAAAGGAATAAATATAAGCAGATTTGGAATAAAAATATATGGAAAAAGAAAAGAATTTTCAGAATGAATTAAAACAATAACAAGAAAGAGAGGAAGAACTAAGTACGAAAGTTCAAGTTCTCATATAGTAAACCAATTAATTATAATAACTGATAAACGATAGTACCAATTAGGCACAAGTTATGAGAAAGTTGTTTCTTGACCCTTAGAATGAAAGTGCTGAGGCTGATCTTCCAAATCAATTGATGGAATTGAATAAAGCAATAGCTTTGAAATTTTGTAAATTAAAGTAGGATCTAGAATAAAATTCAAAATAGATTTAGGAATATGAAATAGAAGATTCTAAAAATTCTTATAATCAATAATCTTTATTAATAGAATAACTTTAACTAACAACAATTGAATTGAATTAAGCCAAATAAAAGATTGATAATCTCTAAAGTGAAAATGCTCTTTTACAAAAATAAATGCAAACAAACTCTGAGTTTTTAAATAATTTAAATCAATTGACACTTCAATAGAATGAAAAAATCTAAAATTTATAAAATTTGGAAATTCAAAATAAAGATTTAATCCAACAATCTATTTCAGAAAAATAGATTAATCAACAATTAAGTGAGTAAAATATTATTTTTGATCAATAAAATTAGGATCTATAAATTAAATTACAAGCTTTGTAAATAGAAATTTTGAAAAAAGAAGATTTAATCAATAATTTGTCAAGCAAAATTTCTTAATTAAATCAATAAAACTAAGAATAAGTTATAATAAATGAGCAATTACAATTTTAAATTAAGGAATCGATTCATAATACATAGGAGCTATAGTAAGAGAATTAAATCTCAAAAACATAATATGACTAACAAAACGAGAATTTAACTATGCAGAACTCTACATTAGAAAAGGAAATAATTTAATTAAAAGATCAAATTACTATCTTAGATGAATAAGTCAATAATTTAAATTAGAAAATAAAAGAATTAGAGATTTTAAATTCATTAAAATAAGATGAAATATAATAATAAGATTAGATATAATAATAAGATTAGATATAATAATAAGTTTAGGTATAAGAATAAGATTAGACATAATAATATGATTAATTATAATAATAAGTATAGTTATAGGATTAGGTATAATAAAAAGATAATTAAGATAACAAATAAAATGAGATAATTCAACAAACATATTAAGAAATTGGAATTCAAACAGAATAACTTGAGTAATAACAGGTAATTAATTTAGAATTAAATTCTTAATTAGCAGAACCTTTAGAAATCAATAAAGAATAACATTCAAAATTATAATAATAAATAGAAGAGTTAACTATTTAATTGAATCAACAAACAACTGCACTCTAATAAGCTTAAAATGATATTGATTAGATGAAAATAGAAAATACTTCTTTAGTTAAATCCCACGAGATGTAGTTATTGAGAGAAGGAGAATTTACACTTCAAATAGAGCAATTAATAGAGATTAATGAATAGAAAAGTTCAAAAATAGAAGAATTAGAAACTCAAATTAAAGAAAGTTAATTACAATATTAGAATGATATATAAGAATTATAATAACAATTATTTACTGAAAATGATGAATGGCTAAAAGAGAAAGAAATAATTCAATAATATATTGACTAACTGGAACATAAAGGATTGGAATTAACCAATTAGATAAAAGTGAAGGATGATGAGATTCAGAATATATAGAAATAGAATCAATAGTTAAGTGATTAATTAGAGGGTTTATAAATAGTAAATGAGAAAGCATAGCAATTGGAGAAGCAATGCTTAGAGAATAAATAAAAATTTGAATAATAAATAGATGAGATTAATTTGAAGAATATACTAAAAAATAACGATTTTATCAAATAGATCTAACAATTATAATAATAATCTCAGGATGACTAGGTTAAATTGTTAGAATTGAAGAAGTAATTAGAAGAAAAGGAAGAGTCGATAAAAGAAAAGGATGGCAAACATGCTATAGAGATATAATTAATAACTAATAATTATGTGAATAGATTGAAAGATAAGGATGATGTAATATAAAATTTATAATAAGAAATACAAAGTTATCAATAAGTGGAATTGGATTAATAAAATTTGATTAAATTTTTGGAGAATGTTAAGGAGAATTTGGAGTAGCAAAAGAGTGAGAATTTCGAATACATCCAAGAAATTTAACTTACAAATGAAAAGATCATACAGTAATCTGAACAATAAGAATTACAAATTAACTAATTATAAGTTACAATAAAAGAATTAGAATAAAAAAATCATGAATTGGAGACTGAGAAGATAAACATTTCAAATAATTATCAGCAGGCGTTAATTGAAGCATAATCTTTGAATCAAACTCAAGATAATTCTAATGAGATAATTGAAAAGATGCAAGAAGAAGTAGTACTATTGAAATGTCGAATAGGAGATATGTTTAATGCGACTTTGGAATTTGGAGGACCGAAATTAGTAGATAAGTTGTAATAAGCTTTAGGCATCAAAGAGTGAAGTAAATTATGTGTTTAATAATTAACATATCATATAAATCATAAAGTAACTAAAATATTAGTAAATTCTTCTTCTGATATTTTTCCATCTTTATTTAAGTCACAATCCTTTAAAAATGAATCCCATATTTCAGGCTCTAAAAATCCCATGTTATCTTCCAATTCCTCCTTTGATATGTAACCATCTCCATTCTAATAAATATAATTATTAATACTGAGTCTAGCAAACGAAATGCTAATTTAATTCTTTCAATCGAAACTAATTTTTCGAATTTCATAGCCCCCATAATGAATTCAGAATAATCAATTAGATTTGAATGGTTCAAATCAAGATCATCTAATATTTAATTGACTTTTTCTTCAGCTAATTCTTTACTTTTTAAGATATCTTGATAACCAGCAATCAGTTCTAATTTATTCAAATTTCCATCATTATTTTTATCTAAAGCATGGAAGGTAGCTTTTAATTCACTAATTTCTTAGTTTTGCAGAGTTTGGTTAACCATAAAAGTCATCATAGCTTTTTGAAAGTTGCTTTTGACCTAAATTTATTAAATGAATACATAGAATTTTTCGATGTTGCTTAATAATTAAAGAGATATAATTTCCTATTTCGCATTTCTTTAGACCCAAGGATGAAGGAGTGCTTGTTTTGCAGATAACCGTTTATCCACATCGATATTAAGCATTTTGCCAATTAGGTCTAACGCGTCTTTAGAAACAGTTGACCAGTCTTCGTCGTCAAAAATCAATTTGGCATTTTTTACTTTTTCAAAAATTTCATTTTCGTTTTTTCCAGTAAAAGGGGGATAACCGCATAAGAAAATGTACAGGATAACCCCACAGGACCAGATATCCACTTTTTCATTGTATTGCCCATTCAAGACTTCTGGAGCAATATAATAAGGAGTTCCCAATTTTTTCTACATATTATTATTTGATGAAAAATATCTAGAGGTTCCAAAATCAATAACCTTAATTTCTTGGCCTTGACCACTCAACAAAATATTCTCTGGCTTTATATCTCTAAGAAAGTAGTATTATTAATTTACCTATGTACTATTTTTTTATCATGACAGTAACTTATAGCTTAGAGTATTTATTTAATGTAATCAGCAGCCATTTTCTCACTGAAGCATTGTAGTTTTTTAATTCGTTCAAACAGTTCTCCTTCAGGGAGGTATCTTGATAATATAACTAATTACTCGGTAGCGATGATGTATTAATCGTTTTCTTGGAAGCATTCAAAAACACGAACGATGTTTGGATGATCTAAAGATTTTAAGATATTCAGCTCAGATAACATTCTTTATTAATCCTCAAATAAAAGTGAGTCTTTTTTAATTTATTTCAGTGCCCTCAGTATACCAGTTTTTTTGTGTTAGCCAAGCCAGACACTTCCATAGCTTCCTTACCCTAATTTCTTTAGTATGCTGTATTATTCACTCCATTCCCCTTGTTTCATAGTTACAAAATTATTATAACTTATCTTCACAGACTTTCTGGTACCTGGTAATTGTATTGTTTATTTCATTTTAGATTGATTAGTGTCTGAAGAGAAGTCAAGATCGACTTTTGATGCAGCACTAGGAGTTATGTATTGTTTAATGGGTGAAATATTTTCGTCATCATCTTGGAAAGAATCCCAAATATTACTTTATTTGCACATTGGAATCAGAATTTATGTGTGGCTAGAGAAGTGATTCTAATGAATCTCTTAGTGATTGCAACATGCATTGCCCATATCCGATTAAATTTTTATATTAATATGATCAACATATAATTTGATCGTATGCTTGATTAAAACAGCTAAGTTAATCAAAAATATCAAATCAAGTTAATTTAAATTTCATTTTCTAATTATTCTGTGTGTGATTTATTTACCATTAAAAACAGGTGAAATATTATACAAATTATTTATTTTACATAATAAAATCTAATGTTGTCCTTTTGAAATCTAAAAGTAATATATATCTTATGTAAATCAGAGGTAAAATATAACATATGAAATTAAAACACAAAAATAAGTTGATACAATTAACATCAATATATTCATTTATTTTGTTATTCTAAAACTTCAACTACTTCTACTAAACTCTCTCTATTCTAAACTTCTTGTATTTGTAAACTATGTGTAACGGGCTTTCTACATAAGTAACAAAGCTCACTTTTGCTCAACAGTTACTCACAACATTCGTTGCAAAACCCACCATGACCACATGGCATATTAATCATATTGCTTTCCTTTTCATAACAAACTAAACATAGTTTCTGAGAATTCTGATTCTGCTGCTCTTATTTAATAGTAGATTAATCTTCTAATTGCTTTTTATCAATATTTCGACTTGTCAGATCTTATCCTATACTAGAACTGATCTCCAACCTTTGTCTAGGACTAGACAACAATAAATCAAATCTTTTAGATTATTCATTGTCGTTCTCATTCTCTTAGAATTGATTCTTTTAGTTCAATTGATTTTATTGAATTTTAGATGACATGCATTGTGAATCAGCATTAAGTGCACATTTATAATAAGTTTATGATAATTTAACCATGAATTAAGGCACCTTTGATATGCTCAACTTGTGCATTCTTTTCATTTTAAGTTCGATTCTGTTTTCTATTTGTTGATTATTTTGATTGACTTATTGCAATTACTAGTCAACATACAAATTACTTTGTGCAATGTCATAGTATAGAAGATAGTCACTCTATTATAATTGAAACAGTACATCAGCTTTTATTTGAACTTAAAATAATAGGCCAATTATAGTAGATAATAAAAGATTGTCAATCCAAAGGCGTACTAATTTAATGATTTAAATTTAAAGTCATAACTTAAGGCTAAACCAAAAATTGTTGAAAATGGTAATATTGTGATTCCAAATAAAATCAAATTTAACCAAATTCCCCCTTAAACTAAATAGTATAATGGATTCTTACTAATAACTCTTTTTTTCTCCTCTTCAATCCCATCTTATTAATTTCTGCATTTCTACAGAATATCAACAAGCAAACAAATGAAAATCACAAATGACAGCCCCAATAGAAACCATATTATTATTAAAGTTTAAATCCACCCCCATGTAATTTGCTCAGTAATTCTAAGACTAATGAACACGAGTTGAAGAGCACTAATACTTTTAAATGCAGAGATTAGCTATCAATTTTAGATCAAATTTACAATCTCCTATATCTAAAGTGATTGATCTTGACTCTCCGTCTCAGATGTACTTTTATTAATAAGAACTGTGATTGCTAGAATCAAGAACTATAAGACTAATTGAGCATAAGAAATGAAATTTATATTCACCTTCTCAATCTCTATGTAATAGACTATGGAGAGTAAATACGATATAAGTAGTAAACTTTCAAAAATATTAAAACAACAATATTGGGAAAGACTTAAAAATAATATTTTTTATACCTTCGACTTTTAAGTAATCTATGAACCATTATAGTGAAAGAGGATACACAGCAGTAGATTATGGTGATTTTATAATCCCATTAAAATATTAAATAAGCATTGTAAAAAAAGCAAAATCCACTTAGTATTGTTATCATAACTAATATCTAAATTTTTCATTTCAAATTACTGATTTCAAATTATCTTGGGACTTTGCTCTATATTACTGCAATTCATAAGAACTAATTAAATCATTAAATACTTCACAACTCCATTCATAAGACCAATAAAAATATAATAATTAAAATTAGAATATAAAAATGAGTATATTCAAACATGAACTTTTTATCCTAATTCGTTAATGAAATCTAAAAGGATTAAACGAACCTGTTATGAATATAGTATTTATCAATATCAATTCTTAATGATGAATTTTTGAGTCTTTCATGAGAATTTTGATGTTTGGATCACATTTAGTTCTCTACTAACACAGAAAATAAATTATGATAAATTTAATATGGATAATTGTCTTACCTTATTTGACTTTGGATTTACATTTGATCAAAGCATTTTCTTTTGGAATTTTAATTTCTCTTAAGATTTAATTGTGTATTAGAATAATAATAATTTTAATTTATTGTTGATGTTGCATCCATAATAATTTATACTCTAAATGAATGAAATATATATAATAAAAATTGACTATTCTCACGCAGTTATCACTCCTATCTATTTATCACCTTGAACTTCATATTTGTTATTAGGTTATTTTGGAGTGCGAACAAATAAGTTAGCGATCATTTTTAGGAAAAAATCTATCTTAACTTCCCAATAGCAAACTTAATTATAAAAGTAGTGGGCAAATATGCATCCCGTTGTTACCTACATTAAGAATATTAATCTTACATCAATTGTGTAATGAATTGCAAATGTTATTACAACAAAAGCTTAATATAAAGAGCATATAAAGAATAATGCTGACACGTATTTTTTTCCTATCTTTCTCATCTCTAGTCCACAGATAATCAAGTATCCAACATGACCCTAAAATTATATTGATTCAATATTACAGAATAAAAGAAATCAGAGAAAAATCCATATTTTACAACCAAACTTGGAACGCTGGGGTCCTCCCAGTAGTAATTTTATGGGAATTCCAACTTAACAAGATTTAGATGAATGGCTCTCACCACATAAAAGATAATTAGAGCAGCGAATAATCTAAAATTTCTTTGGTAGAGAACCCAATAAAGTGAAATATAAAGGTAAGCTACATCTAAGATAATTGCTGACAGTAACTACAATGCAATAGAAAACCTAAATTATGTCATTTGAATACCATCGATGCTCTTTATACAAATTGTTGATTGGTGTTGTAATTTAGTGCCCAATATCCCAAACTCCTGTAATCTTTTCTGTTGGAGTGCAAAAAAGCTAAAAAAGTTATGTAAGGACTATATATGAAAAGAACACGAAAATCCTAAATCTAAAATTATAACAGGGATTTCCAGGAACTCCACTTTAGGTATGATCAAATTTATCTGGAAAGACAAAGTATTTAATATCTTCCCCGTTATATATTGCGATTTTTTCTTCGTTGACAGCCTTCATTTTAATATAATATTATTATTCAAAAATAAATTCCTAATTTCTTAAATAGGGATATCAAATTATTAACTACAATTAATAACAAACTTAAGAAAATTGATATATTGATTTTTCATTCTCACTCTTAAGTGGCTAAACACTCTACTACCCTTTAGAAATTATACTATATACTAATCAAAACTTAGGATACTTCACAAAAATAAGAGATAATAAATTAAAATATATATAATTAATAAGTAGTGTGAAATATAGAAAATCCGTTAAATTTGTTGCAAAATCCAGTTTTGAATTCTTAAGTGAACCAATAACTTTTAATTGTTGTTAATGAATTTCTATTCTAAAATATTTTATGAGTTTTGAGAATATTTAAAATGATATGATGTCAAATTAAATTAATATCAAACAATATAGTTATTAAATCAAATAAAATTTTGATGGAAATTTAAAGTATTTAGAGATATCAAAATATAATTTTGCAGAAAACCTCATGTTTAAACACTCCTTATTTTCAGTATTTTATTTTTTCTATAGTTATTAGTGAAAAATATTATTGCATTAAATTTCCTAATAAATTACTTTTCCTATATTTCACCTGCTTAATGTGAATCTGAACTTCTCATTATTAGTCATGGAGAATTTTGATTATCTAAATTTTAGATAATCATTTAAATAGCATTTATATTGCTTATATTTATTTTACTAAATATATCAAAACCAATAGAAACCTGCTTAGAATGCGATCCATTAAATTTTTATAACTCATTTATATAATTTCTACAAAACGACCTCTTATCTTGTCGCATATCTTTTTAAAAATACATAGGGCCAAGATTTTATTTAACAACACAAGATGAATTTATGTGGGAAAGGGTGTCTTTGAAATTTTAAGGATTGAAGATTTTTTCAAATATTCTTTGATTTCCTGGAAGATCTAAATGTTTATCCATCAATGCTGGTTGGGTAGCCTGTCTTCAAGGTTATAGGCTATCTTATAGTGAAAATTGTTACTATAAATTCTTCTCTTCTGCCTATATGTTCACTAATCTGTTAACCCTATTTAATATATCACTGCCTTAGCATAGCTTAGAGTTTAAACAGTGAATTTGTTGTTAGATTTAGAACTCAAACGCTAGAAAATTATCATTCTATGAAAAAAGAGTTAAATTCTAGAAATTACTAGAGTACCCTATTGTAAAATGGGCTAAACTAGTTTAATGGTGATTCTTTAACCCTCTCATACTAAAGAATCAAAATGTTGCTATACTTTTAGTCAAAAGGATACATTTATTGAGACTTTTGATATATGCTTTAAGAAGGCTATAGTGACGATCGAACATATCATATTTGTACTAAAATAACATAGAGTTCTCCGAAATGATATCAACTCTATTTGAAATTTTAGGAACAATGAGAATCCTAAAATAATAAAGTAAAGTGAACTTCAAGAGACCAAAATGTAACTCAAGTAGTCTAATTTATGAATATAATAATAATATGATATATCTTTATAACTAAATTAATAATTTAATGTTATATCTATTTTTATTATTATCAAACTGATATAGGAATTGTCATTAAAATTAATTGAGTGTTAACATATACAAAAAAAATACTTTTCATCTAATATGCAAATTGATTCTTTATTCAAATTTCTTCTTTGAATCGTCTACTTTAGTTTATAATTGTGGAATCGTAAAGAAAAACTTTTGGTTGACTTTGTTTTTACCATTCCCTACTTTTTATATCCAAATCAAATTCAAGACTTCTGGACTTCTCACATCTTTAAATAACTTCAATACTGCCATCAAGGATAGGTACTATAACATCGCTGAAATATATAAATAACATAGAGTTCCTACATTAATTTAATGATTTCTAACCTGTAGGTGTTTTCAATAAGTCTGTTAATAAAATTACAATTGATAATAGACCGAAACAAATTTCTAGAAATACTCCTGCATATATCAAAATTTGAATTTTAATTATGACATTTTTATCTGCATTTAGATTAGCTGTTTTTATTTATTTTTATTCTGCTTACATTTCTGTTTAAAAATCTTCAGCTGATAAGATCTTTGATTTTCGATCTTCATTTTATTGAGTATCAAATAAAGCTTCCCTATTAATATTTTTAATTGTAGCCTTCTTAAACTTTTTTATTTCACTTACTTACTATTTTGTCTTCTCAACAATCTTTATCTGCATGGTCTTAATATTTCTAATATTCTATCTATTCTTCTATATGTCCCAAGGTATACTCTCCTAAACATTGTCATCCTCTTTCAATAAACAAGAATTCATTTTCTAATGAATGGCTCCCTCCTCTTTGGAACTCTACGAATCCTCACTTACAATAGTTTTCAAGTTGCTTTTCTGTAACTCATTTTCTGTTTCCAAATTCTGCGAGCTTTGAACTACTTTTACATTACTCAATTCATTTGGAATTTCTTTAATTGTATTCAATTATTTCTTAAAGGAGACTGACTTTTTGATATTTGTAAGATGATATCTTTCGACGGAGAGAAACGCTCGTTATGCTTATATTTACTCATTGTTATCTTCACATTCACTCTAAGAACTAATTCTCAACACTTATTAATCTTGTGTTTCTGGTGATTGGAGTTATTCTTCTTATTAAATTCCAAATGAATTCTTGGAGTACACTATCTTTACAAATATATTAAATTCACTTACTTGTTGTTACTAATTCACTTGGCCAGACTTTTCTTGAATCTCCTTGTCACTATCTCCATCTAATTTCCTTAGTTGAGACTCTATGCATTGATTAAGTGATCTCCCATAAATATAGAATTCTAATATAAAGGAACTTTGTATAGTAGATAAATATTACATGAAATTCAGGAGCAAAATTGAATACGCAATATAAAGTATTGTCTTATACTTTTAGCTTAGTCTTAATCCTAATTACATATTGATGTTACCATTTAATGTACTAATTGTTAATTGTATCAACAAGACAAAGAAAAGTCTTATTTTCATTATATCTTTGTAATATACGAATATCCACTTTCTGGTTTCGACTTTTAATTCATCCCCAAATAATAATTGAAGTTTCGATTTTTTATTCCTTTCTGAAATATTGAATGAGATCTCATCGTACATTGTGTACCAGACCATTAATAGGATTCCGTATATGTAAAAAAGGATGGTGTACACTACCTCTGCTAGAATTCTTTCAAATACTCTTTTATCATAATCCTACTTTTTATGATTGATGTTACAAATGGTTTGAAAGGATCCTAAGAAAGCCACAAGATTTTTAAAATATTAAACAATACCATTAAACACAAAATGCAATTTAATGGGGAACCTAGAAAATTCTTCAGATAGCTTAATCCTCTAAATACTATTATTATTGCTAAAGTACCTTTGATATTACGGGATTTTATTGGTCTTTACGGATAAATGAAGCTGTTTCGCAGTTAAAATTAATAGCACTATAAAGAGGATCAGAAAGAATCCAATAAATGCGTAATAAGAGACAACGTGTATGTCTTCTAACTTTTAAGAACATTCGGTTCCAAAATATCCTAAATCACACTCACAAACCTAATCAAAATACAGTCCTCTTCCATTGCAATTCGAATTATCTAATTCCTTTTAAACTGAACTCATATAAATGTTATAATAATTAATTATAATAATCTAAATGTTCAATTTAACCTCAATATATTTTAGACCTTTAAATTTAGATTATAAATTAATATACTTCCATTAGTGAAACCTTACTTTTTATATAAATACTTTATTTCAAATAATAATACATTGTAAATATTTGAAAATATCTATTAAATGATATACAGATTCAATAATAAATACTTTACAAATATCTCATCTCTAATTAAATTACTTTTTTAAAAGAACTCGATTTCTCAAAGTCTTAATTGAATAATGGATATAAAATGCGATTTTTAGAATAAAAACACCTATTAAAATTGACGAAACATCATCAAAAATGATGTATAATTTATAGAAATCCAAAATATAAATAATATATGTAGGATATTAATTAATCAAATTGCAGTTTCTAAGAAGAAACCAGTAATAGTTGTGTTTATAGAGGGAATATTAATTAATTTTCTTCCATTGAAAATATAGGATTAAGCGAAGTTGTCTTCTATTAATTTCTTAGTGGTCTCTGATATCAGCACTCTACCTTCTTCAGAACTGCTCTCCATTTTATTGGCAATAAGAATGTCTTTTCCATAGACATCATATCTGATGATATCTGTTCCAATAATACCCCCAATAACATTACCCTAGGATATATATATAAAAATACCGTGTGTATTCCAATTCTCATATGAAGATCGTGGTAATTAATTTAATTTCGAACCAAGCTTATAGCTTCCAACATATTGAGACTCATTTCAACAACATTGAATGCTTCTTGAATGGGATCTCTTTTGAAATTATCAGTTACTCCAATCACAACATAGCAGTCTCCAATTGTATACAATTTGAATACATTGTGTATTTAGGTTAGTTTATCAAACTCATCGAATAAATTTTTAAGCATAGAGACAACCTCCTCTGGTTGGACACTTGAAGAATACTTAGTGAATCCAGCAATATCGGCAAATAAGATAGTACAATCATTGTAGACATCAGAGAATTTCCTTGAGTTAGTGGAATCATCTAAGAATTGACTCAACACATGAATAGGCAATAGACAACTTAAAAGATTCATCTTGTCTTCCTTTTTGATCTCTATTTGTTATTAGTTGAGCATTTGCTTGTAAGAAAACAAATAACTTAATAGTTCTCTTTATAGCAATAGAGCAATGGAAATTAATAGGAAGAATACCTCCCAAATATCTATGATGAATACGGAGCTGATAATGATTAACCAGACAGTGAACATGAAGGCACAAATTAAGATCTTCTCTTGAACATAAAGCCATTTGTGAGCAAATAGGAGACAACTTGTAATAATAGATTCAATTGACAAGATTACTGATTTGTCCTTATCTTAATCATAGAACACTCCCAAGATGATGCATTGACTCACAAGTTGTATAAGTATAACTTACAATAATCTCTTTCTTTTCCATTCAAAAAAGTGAGTCTACAAGAAGTACAATTCAATTAGAATAAAAAAACAACCCAGTGCTCTTATTACTGCCTATTAGGTATTTACTGATTGCAATTGAGAAAATATTATGAAGAAGATGTGTATTATTAATAGGAGCAGCAATGAGATCATTACACTTCTGATGCCATTTTCTAATTCATTCTCGTAGTATTTGGTGACATCATCACTATTCTTAAATGCTTCAAATAGAAATTCTTTCGAAATCAAATGCCATTTATTATTGTTATTCTCTTGAATTGTTGTGCTTTTGCCTTCAAGAAAAAACTCTTGGATCTTAAATAGAGGGATAGTCTTATTGAACACTTCTGGTTTAGATTTTATGAATAATTCTATATCATTAAATTTGATCATCCTAATCGTAGTATCAATAAACTTCTTCTGGTCATCCTTTCTGCAATTAAGTGGAGTTTGTTCTTTGATTGAAGAGTCCATGACATTCAAAGATTGATCTAATGGTATATCAGGGATTCCACTTATGATATTCAAATTTGAGGGATCCTACTATGGAATTTGAATCGATGATTGTAATTGATACTTATCTATTTTATCTAATTGAGTTTGTTGAGTCTGTTATTATTAATGACTGAAGATAGATTTCTAATGAATCAACTTATTACTCGGAGCAAGAACATTCTGATTTGATTACATCTGATTTAAGGCTTGAGGAGACGTGATCTAATTCATGGAAGGTAAATTGATGTAATTGTTCATTAGATTCCTTTTAGTTTATTTTCTGAATAACTACAACTAACTAGCAGTGAAATTAAGATTTCCTGCCTTTTATCCAGTACCTTATTGTTAAGTAGATATCATCTATTATGTTGGTGGTTATTAAGTTTAATTGTTCTATGGAGGATTTAATTATTGAATTTCCTCCTATTTCTAAAGGAA
This sequence comes from Paramecium tetraurelia, assembly GCF_000165425.1. Lineage (NCBI taxonomy): Eukaryota > Ciliophora > Oligohymenophorea > Peniculida > Parameciidae > Paramecium > Paramecium tetraurelia. Next base: position 381,326 of record NW_001799244.1, on the reverse strand, counting down.
TTAGTTTGTAAGTTAAATGTCTTGTAGTCTTCTGTCTAATTGCTGAAATGCTTGTTTGCTTAGGATTTCGAAAGGAATTTTGCTATTGCTGTTAATTATTCAATACAAATTTCAACTTTTAATCAATATGAGGCATTTCTGATTTTTTCTATTTGTTGTTAAATGATTATTCGAAACTCCTTTTCTTCTCAATCAAAAAAGTATCTATTATACCCTTCCCCTTTGCCTCGATTTTATTTGTAGTGAATTTAATTGATTTAACATTTTTGATCTGATCATAAGCTTGAAGAGACATCTGAATTAAACCTTCAGGACAATGAGCACATAATCTACTAGTCGTGTTGACTGTATCTCCAATCAATGAAAATTGAGGTTTAATTGATCCAATTACACCCATTAACACTCTACCATAATGAATACCAATTTTCAATCCAAAACTCTTTTGATTGGTTCCCCATTTGAAATTAGTGATCTCTTGCTAGATCCCAAAAGCCAACTCCACCAATCTTTCAATAGGGTTCTTCAAATGTTGACCCTTCGGCTGAAATTTCTCTACACATTTCAATCCTGAACAAGCCATGTAGGTCTTCCCTACAGTTTCTATTTTCTGACAATTTGTTGATGAACAGATTTAATCAAATTGTCGATAGATGTTATCCATCAATTATACGATGTTTTGATCCTCTTCACTGACTATCACATCAAAACTGCACATGTCTACAAAGATGATGCCAACCAATCCTTAATTCTCTGAGAAATCTAGATGGCCTTGATCGAGTCTACCCAAAACAAATGGAGGCAACAACAATGACATTACTGATTGATGCTTTGATCTTTCAATTTCTAAGACCTTCCAACATATGTAATCTTCACGTTGTGTTACGTCATCCTGGTAACGAGATTATAGAGAAATAATGCTGAAAGACACAAACAATACTATGATTTCACCTAAATACACATCATCAGCATGTTGTTTTTGATTTGCATACAGCATAACTATCCCAGATACTAAGGTAATAATTTATTGGATCACTATAAACACATACTTATAATTGATCTGCTGAGTCAATGAAAATATGACCAGATAATAGAAGATGAATGCGTACATCTTGTTCTCCTAGTCATACACATCTACACTTATGATGAATAATCTATAAATGGTTTACAGAAATCCAAAATAGATTATCAACTTCTTGTAACTAGGATAACATGATTAATTAATAAGAAACACCTAGCAGAATGTCATAAACAGCATAATTGAAAATAGAGCTGTGTTTATCTTTTAGAATCTCAATCCGTAATGTATCAACAAAAATATGTCCAAACCGAAGAAATAACTCAAGTTTGTGATAATCCCTATGAATTTCCATTTCGATATGTACATCTGGATGAATTCCAAATTATAAACCTGTTCTTCAAAATTCAATGTATAATTGTTTAATTAAATTAACTGATTCTTGTTGTCTCCCAATATCTACTTAACAGATAGATCTATCTCTGAATCCTAAAATACCTTCTTTATCAAATATTAAATATTCTTTACACTCTACAATTCCTTTGTTATGATTTCCAAAATCAAATTAAAGTCAATATCTTACTGAGATCTCTCCAAGAAGTTCTTATATAAGTATATACTAAATTGCCCAAATAAATTCATAACTATTTTTAACCCCAATAAACTCAGAAAAGACATTATAGTTGTAGGTTGTATTAATAACACTCTCAATAACACATAATCCAAACTTATCATCTCTATTGTGATATGCAAGAGTATCAACAGTAAAGTGCTCAAAGATAAGAATAGTCTCAAATAGATTTCCTTTGACAAAAATGCCAACTTTAAGACATGAATTATCAAAATAAAACTAAAGAATATGGCAATCTCCTCTTTAGTATTGTAGAGTTCAATCTAAATGTTATTCATATAGCACGTATATCTAACAATTGTCAGTAGAAATACATCCATCAAAGTTTCTAATAGTAATTCTACTATGTGATTATTCTTCAAGTCAAGTGATTTCTACTTTATTGTATTTATCTTCACAGTCAAGTATTCTTATTCTACAAATATTGTCTTAATTGAATATATCAATATTATTGCAGGCACCAGTATTTGCAATATTAATAATCTATCTTTAAATAATAATTAGCCATTATAATCAGGAAAACAATATAATGTCATTTACAATAAAGCAAAACATAGGTTCCATTGAATACATATACGTTAAGTGGCATCCTTAATTTAAAAGAGTTGAAACCCAGTCTTGATGACTAGATTATCAAACAATTCTAATTCATCAATATTTACAGAATATTGGTTAATAAAACCCATCACGTCTGATTCAATCTCCTCATGTCTTTAATAAGAGAAATTACTCATCTTTACTAATCCGTGTGATCCTGCACTATAATTAACACATAACGACGAATAATATTCACTATCATATTTAGTTACAAAATTCAATAGTTTCTATTTCAAGTTGTTGTTCATGTTGTAGACTATAATAATTTTATTAAAATGAATTATAAATCCAAAATGATTAGTCAGGTATTTATCATTTAAGATTAAATCCAACACATTTCCATCTATAATTAAGGCATTGTTATTGATCTTAATTTTATCATTTTAAATTTAAGCATTTCTACGATTTGTTAAAGTGGAACTTTTCTTTGGATCTTCTTGATTTAGACTACTGATAATTTATCTAATTTGATATAGAATGTCATCTCTAGAAGAAGACTAGAAATTATAAGTAATAGTTTCATTGTGCAAAACACTATTCTTAATACAAAATGGTAGAACCAATTCATATGGTTTCTCTGATTGAATAACTATCCTAGATCTGTTAGTGATAAACGATTCCTTTATTAAGTCCTAATTATCATTTTAACTAATTCCAAAAAGGCCAATAATGTCATACTAATTTTCAGATATTAACTCTATCAATTAAATAGTTTTATCATAGTCATTTATGATCAAACTCTTTGATTCCTGGAGATCTTGTTCTTTAATTGACATCTTCAAAAAGCAAATGATTATATCTCCTCTATTGATTAAATATTGGATCTATTTCTATAAGGATGCTTTCTTGACTAAATCGAATTTCTCATATCCAGGTATATCTGAAATAGTTACAATGCAAAATCTACACAATAATACCAATTGGTTTGATTCTTTAAGCTAAAAGTTGTTATCCTAAATCATCATGGCGATAAATCTGGATGGGATCTTAAACATCTTATTATTTTTTGTTTCATCGTAATCTATAAATCCTTGATGATATAATCTATAATGAATTTAATATGGAATTTCTAAATCATTAATTTTCAATACATAACAAAGTTACTCTTGTCTATTAAATCCATAAGTCTTATATGAAATTTTAAATAATTTGCTTAATTTTAACAGGGCTTCATCCTCAGCTAGAAAGTATTAGTCTATATTGAATTTAGGTTTTCTGATTCTTTCCCTTTCTGAGAATCCTAATTTTGAATTTTTCTAAGATGACCTGTTTTCTTCTCCACTAGTCATCAACTCACTTCTTGTTAGATGACATAAAGAAATGACAGAAAACAACTCAAAATATTAAAAAGGTTAGTTTAGTCCTAGTTCAACAAGTGTATTTTCTCTGTAAATTTGGATTTATTTAACCTGTTCTTCTTCAGGTTCCTGACTAACTTAACTATGTTGTTATTGATTGAGAAGATTCCCAGCTAAAGTGGATGAGATGAACCCTCCTCCGTCCATACTGTGAAAGATTTCTAAAGAGGGTCTGGCACTGTTTGGATTATTGAGTACTGGAGAATGAAGAGTTTAAGTATTCTATTTAAAGAATGGTCTCTTGTTTTATGCAGTTTCTTTACTAATGATGACATTATATTATTGATGAGAATTTATGCTTAATTTCTGAGGAGGCACATTTGGACTGATGGTTTCAATCTTCTCCTATAAAATTTCTATGTTTTCGTCATTCACTTGTTTAGTTAAATTGTAATAAAACTGTGTTTTTTTAAAAGATTAATTTATGACTAAATCTGGAATCAGAGTTTAATCTATTTGATAAATATTATCTCCATGACACAAGGCTTCGATCTTGGCATCAGACAATATCTGGATATTCAGAAATACATGAGTAGTGTCCATAATTTGAGTCATATTGACTGGATAATTGATACTCTATTATTTTGTATTTTACTTATTTTCCAATATCAATTCCTTGCAGTCTTTCGATTGTTATTATTGTGATCGATTTTCACTGATAATTAGGAATACATCAAACAAATGTAGAAACAAATTTAAATAAGAGGGTAGGACAGCCAGGAATTGCTGATAACAATGTAATATAATATTGCTGAATGATTAATGGGATTGGTATCCATAATATTAAATCAAGGATGCAATAATGGGCATGATAATATATAGGAAGAGTTGCAAAATGCTTAGATTCTTGTATCTATTCTTATTTCGCTGTTGTTTTTTTACAGATTGCAAATTTCTACTATATAAAGATTGTCCTCCTACATTGATTAGGATTCCAAATACCCATTCACTGAACTGAAGAGCCTATCCAAAAAACAGAATATTTTCAGGCAAAATGGGTTCTCCTTTGGGGTCTTTGGATAACTTTATGTGACCCTCAAATTATTCAAAATTATAGTTATTATTGAATGTCAGTTTACCCTTTAATATCCTTCTTAAATAATTCAAATCTCCTTTGTTAGGCGCATTCATTTCTACTTTTGTGGTCTTCATGGGTTCTTTGCGCTAAAGAAAAGCCTACTTGAAATAGCTTTTTGAATAAAAGTATCCATGTCTATCGCTCATGTCCAATATGACTAAGTCTCCTGGACATTATTGATTCCGACTAAGGAGAATGAAGTCTCCTCTTTTTAAATTGCTGTAAAATACATCCTCTACGTTTGAAGCTGGTAGAACATCAGGTACATTTGATTATGAGTCAAGTTATTAAATACTTCTTATTGATGATGAACGACCCTGTCTAAGGTAATTCTAGGTGTCACTATAAACCATGTCTTCTCGTTTAAATCCCTTTAATCTAGTGTAAGCAATTCGTGTTTGTTGCAAAATAGATTGCCAACTTTATTTTTGCTCTAAAAATAATTATATTGCTCTAATCGTTGCTTCAATCAGAAAAGGCAATAAGTACACTATAAACAAAATGAGTCTATTTGTAAATTGTTCAATAATTACGACGATATAATATCCTCCTAGTTGTCCTCCTAAACTATTCCCACTAAAATCAGAATAAAACTAATAAGAAGAAACAGATCATTAATGTAGTCCCCAAACATAGTGTTCAATAACTCCAGAATTTTCTAATCATTCATTCAAATTTTTTACTTCCTTCAAGCATCCAGTCATATACTCATATAACCACTACTTCCTTCTTACTTCGTCCTCGTAACTCTGTCCATATTCAAAAGTAAGCTACCGATACTTTTAATTTTATACATCAATTAGACTTTTTTATTTTTCCATTTCCTAATATATTTTATGAATTTCTTAAACCAATTCATACTATTCCTCCCTGTTTCTTAGAATTGAAATCCAAAAATGCCATTATCTTCTAAAGACCTCACTATTTAGAATTGCCAAGCTAGCTCAATGGTTTCAGTAGTTTGCTACTCATGCTTAATCAAACCACAAATCCAGATTTTAATCCTTTCTTTAAAAAGACATTTAATGCTCAATACAATTCTTATTGTAAAATATAGAGCCGGTCAAAACACTTTAGTTAGATTTGTCCTTAATAAGGTTAGAGATTAGAATGAATTAATTGGTTTACACATAGAAATTTAAAGTTTATTAATTCAAGAACAGATACACATTTACTTAATTTTAAAAAGAAAATCCTATTCTCATTCTATCCTCTAATTTTTATCATTTATATTTTATTAATTCAAATTACACATCAATAGCAATTATTAGAAACTCTTATTTTATTTATTCATAATTCTCTATTTGTTAATCCTTTTTTTTTTTTATTATTATTTTCAAATTGAAATATTTTGTATGTTTTATTATTTTGATATTTGATAGTATTATTTTAAATTCAAAGAATTTTATTATTTTTGCTATCATGAACAATGAAACAGGAAAACCTAATCCAATTAGATTAGTAATCATTGAATATCATTAGTTAAGTCCACTCAGCTTTTATATTTTATGGATTACAAAATTCATTAATATAGTCCTGAAGAATTGTATGAAAACAAAGCCCGATTATTTGAGTAATTAATGACGGAATGGAATAATATGACTGCAACAGACCAAGAAAAATTTAGTTTAAAAGTGAGATTCACAAATGGAGGCGAAAAATCAAAATACCGCAAAGACGAATCCTCTTCGGAAACAATGTATGAAACAGCAGATGAAAAACCCACAAAAGTCATATAGCCTATAATAGAAGAAAAGAGTGAAAGTAAAGAAAAATCAGAAGAAAAAAAATCATAAGAAGTGATCAAAGAAGAATGTATATATAAAAAATTATGTTACATTAGAAAATAACAAGCATGTCGCATCAAATAGAGAGTTAAAATAGGAGTTGGTAATCTCTTATGAGGTAATTTCTGAAAAAGAAAGTAATTCCTAACAACCCTTGAAAAGTCAAACATCCATAAATTAACAAATAATTTAAGAAAAACAAATTGATGAAAATGAGGAGAATAAGAGTCAAGAGGATTCAAGAGAAAATAAATAAAACCAGGAAAATTTAACCTAAGAAAATTAAGTTGACCAAAAACCTGGTTTAAAAAGAGGGAGAAGAATAAGCAAAGGTTAGAGACCCTCTCAAAAGGGAAACAATGATACCAAGAAACAAAAGGGTGGCTAAATTTCAAAAAGAGCATTAAGCATTTCAAAATAAAAATAGTTAGATTCACAATAAAGTGAAAAGTAATTCTCGGTCAATGATACACTTACTTTGAAATAGCTGAAAGATTAAATTAAGAATTTATTTAAATAAATAGAATGAAGTTAATAATCAAATGTTTATATAATTATAAATACATATTTATGAATCATTCTTTTGATAGTTGGGAATGGTTAGATTTTCGAATTCTGATTTTTGTAAAGCTCTAACTTGTTGCTGGAGTTGAATTATTAATTTATCTCGAATCCACACTATAAAAACTATTGGCATGGTTATGAGTTATAATTTTATATTGCTATTTAAGGTAATTCCATGAATCAAGACTTTAAATAATTCTAAAACATTCCTTTGATGATTGTTTATTAATAAATTTGCATATCAAATTGCAAATTGACTTTATAAATTCATTTAAATAATTAAATTTCTTATTTTACACCTAATTTGATTGTGTCAGTTCTGCCAATTATTTAACCACACTCAATAAATTTAATTTCATAAATATCGTATGGATGTTGAATTCTGATCCAAATTCCAAATTTAATTTCAAAAGTTTGGTAAATATCCCTTAAAAGGTTTGATTGGGTCGAATGGGGAAGCACTATTTGCAGATTTCTATTAGACAACTCCAAGTGGTAGCAGTTATCCTATTCAGTAATTGTGTTTGTCCTCTGCTCATCCCATATTCAATTAATAGATAAAGTGTTTCACAAAGCAAGGTTTTACTGATGTCCAATTCAATAACTTAGGTTGAGGAGGTTTTCCATGATAAAGAGTTGATGATCACTTTACACAGATAATCGATATAGGTTTAGCCATTATCTTAGAAGTTCATATATTCAGGCTTCTTCTTAATAATAAGATTGACTAGTTATCCACAAATGACCGAACTATTTTCTTTTACATATGGAGTTAGTTTAATCTTAAACAAGTATATCTTGATCATAATAATCAAATATTACCTTCATTAGATTGTCAAAGACTTTACAATTTTCATCCAGCAAGATGGTTCCCAACAATTATTGTCTGCTACCCATACTATGAGTCTTGGAAAATAACTTATGATCTCCTAAGATCAATTACTAAATTATTGTTGATAAAAACTAAAGTAGGTTATAACAAAAGGGTTCATCCTTCATTAAACTATTAAATTATTATTATCTTAGAATACTTCTCTATTTGATATTGATCTTATTTTTATTCGTGATCCCATTTGCCAAGTGTGACATCTTTCAGTGACAAAGGATACAATTAAAATGACATATTTCTTGAATGCTTTTTCTGTATATTTTTATGACTATCCTTAATAAATGAAACTGATTTTTAATCATACTTTGTATTGCTCTCCTTGGTTTCAACTCTTAATTCTAAAGGATTAGGGTTGTAGTTATAAGGAACAAATGGATCCTTCACTGAATCTTATTCATCTAAGTCGAACATTACTGAAGCACTCCTTAACACTATTAACTTTTCTCTAGTGGCTCTTGATTATCTCTTTTTATGAGGTTCGTTGATGATTTCTGCATTCTAGATAGCCACTCTGATAACATCCATCATAGATGCTGGTTTTTCATTGGCTGGGGGTAAAATCTTATTTGAAACTTTGTTGAAAAAAGATAATTATTTGATGGTCTTCTTTTGGACAAATGGCTTAAGTTAATCTATGTCCCATTTTAAGTGTATCTTTTCTTCAACAGTAAAATTAAAATTATTTTCGTTTTACTAATAGACTTTTTCTTTCAAATGGAAATCTGGATGTAGAGTGAAGGCTTCAAGCATATTGTTATTCCTAAAGTTTTATGAGCATTTAAATAACAAATCCTATTTACTTTTTGGGTTCAATAGTAAATTAACAATATCTTCAAACAGTTTAGCTGCCTTAAAATAGGACCACACTTGATCATACAATTTTTATTGATGTTCTGTAACAAAATGGCCCAAAGAATTAATTTATAAGAAGAGATTAATGAGAAATGTAGAGGATTGCTCATAATTGATGTAGTAAAAAAAAGCATAAGGGATATTATAATGTAAACAGAAGTAAATTGAAATGTCTTATTCTTTTTCTAAATAAAATATCATTAATTAAGTTAAATGATTGAAGTTACAATTTTTTAAGTGATCCTCATTTATGCATTCCGCCAAATATGAAACTAAAAATAGATAAATATAGTCATACAAGCAATTTTTAAATAAGCTGGATTGACCTTTGCGATAATTTAATGGTTCTCTTCGTCAGTTAAACTCTGTAATGATCTAATTGATCTGATGTGATAAATGTGAGCAGGGGATTGTAAGGAATAGCAATCCTTAAGATTGGGTATGTCTTTTAAACTGATTTTGTGATCGAATTCAACCTTCATCCACTAAAATAGTTTAATATTGTACACAATTAGCAGGGTCATATTTCAATGGACAATAGATAAATGAGAGCATTATCTCAATATTCTCTTTCAATTTGAACATGTTCTATGAGTTTATTACACTGCTGGCAATTCTTTTGGAGATTACGGGAATAGGATAATTCATTTTACTGAGCCACCTCTATAATTCCACTACGATCTGATTTTCCTTTCGAATTGAGTTCGATTTGGTAGGACTGTCACATTCAGTTGGTTCTTCGTAGAATTAGATCTCCACATTTCTTGGAGTTCTCATTGCAATTATTTCTTCAACTTCATGGAAAACTAAGGGATTGATTTCATGTATTAAAGGCCATTTTTGCACGATCTGCTGGAGACTTGTATAGAGTTCGATGGTAACCTTCTAATCGTGGATATTTCCTAAGATAGTTTTGTAAGCCTAAGCAATTTATTCTGCAACTGACTAACCTTCTTTGGAATCATTTTTAGGGATTTGTTTGATAAAGAATTGTAGTTAGGTTATACACTCTTTATAGATATTTGGAAGTTGGCTTTTGATCACATCTGACAAGAGGTAAGTGTCTTGAGAAAACACCAATGTACAAGCATTTAAGAACTAAATTTAAAACTACGTGATAGGTGCAAACCTTTCAATTATTAACTCCAAGAGCATTTTAATATTTTAACCAAACATCGATTAGAGCATCAACATATAAAAAAAGAGATTCTCCTATTTAAGCAATAGATGCCACATCGATTGAAAAGGCAGCAATTATGCAATCTGTTTGCAAGCTTTAGACATAAATGAAAATCGAATTTACTCAATATTTGTGTTCACCTATATTGGAATGAATAAATACAGCTTCCTTTAAATATTCTGCACACTTAAATTACATTGGAGGATGGAAGTCTATTTTTATTATAATTTTATTTATTATCACAAAATATGTAATAAACATAGAGAGGTCGTAAATTGAAAAAGAGTTAGAGTTCTAAGAAAATCAGGGCTTAAACTGAGGATATTAAGAAGAAATCTTTAAATAAGAAGACAGTTTGTGTGAGACAATTTTACGTAGGTCCTGGGAACAATGGCAAATTGATCGCAAATTATTTATCATAACTTCAGTACACTTATTGCATTAATCAATATTTAGAGGGTGGAAATAGTTGGATTAAGAGATAAGCAAGACTAATAACGATTTCTATTTAAAATGGGTGTAAACCAATTCTGAAATTTAATTTTAATTGTTTAAGGAAGGACAATAAATAATCAACCACTTACCTAATCATATGATTCTGACATCCAAATAGTTGATCATTTAGACTATGAAGGAATACGAAAGATCAAAATAATGTATAGATACAATATTTAAATCAGAATTGCAATTTAGTTCAAGTCATTTCTTCCCTGAAACCTATAGAATCGACTTGACTTCAGAACAATTGAGCCTTGAAGAAGACTAATTCCTGAAGACAGATAATTCGGCTGTTTGGATAATTAAACCAACCTACTTCAATTGTGGACGAGGTATCAAGCTCTGTTCGAATGCTAAAAAACTGAAATAGGAATTTTTAAAGTAGAGTTTATATGATTTAGATTAAAATAAATCTCAAATTAAATAAAAGCTTAAAAAGGATTTTTATAAAATGGGATTTTTACTCCCAATTTGAGAAAGTGTATTGTTCAAAGATATATTGAGAATCCATTACTTTTGGAGGGCAGAAAGTTTGACATTCGATGTTATGTTTTGATTGCCACAACTCGGCCGTTATTTGTACTATTTCAACATGGCTATCTACGATTATCGGTGGATAAATATAACGTTGAAGATATGGATGATGAAAAAAATAGATATAAACATTTAACCAATGCTGCCATATAAAAGAAGCATCCCTCCTTCAATCAATCAAAAGAATCAACTATTTGGTCTATGCAATAATTCGAAGTAAAAGATTTTTTTAAGATTCCTAGTAATATTTAAAAGATAAAAAGAATGTTACTTAAGAAAGGATTGAATTAATATATTTATAGATGAAAAAGATCTTCGCCCATATCATTAGATGTTCAAGTGATAAATTTGAAAAACGAATTGGAACTTTTGAGTTGATGGGTTGTGATATTATGATTGATACCAATTTAAAAGTGTACCTAATTGAGATGAACACCAATCCTGCATTATTCCTCGGTATTCAATATGATACCATATAGATACTACTACCTAAGCTGCAGTTATTCCCCCAGTGATACATCAAACACTTGATTTAGTTATCTATTTAAACGAAGAAAGAAACAAGCCAATCGAAAAGAACTTATAAAATTATAGTAAATTAAAATTAGGTAATTGGGAAGTAATTCATAATGAAGTTACTAATTACAATTTAGTTACCCAATCGAATTGAATCTTACATATCAATAAATAATACATAATTCAAATTTCAATTTCAATTTTTAATTATTTTATCAATTAACCCCTTTGTTTTTTCAGTGAAATTATTAGATATGGATATTATTTCTCTTTCATTCTTCTTAACAAGGGATGTTTTTAATATTGCTAAGATCATAAAATAGTATAAATTACGTTAACTTGTAATGTGTTTAAATTTAAAGGTTTTAAAATGATTGAACTTTTTATTTGCTTCATCTGCATCCATTTTCCATTTCTCATTTAATTTTAGTGATGATGAGATTGAAAATTAAGTGTTGAAGGTTATTGAATATAACTAATCGAAAAATTCTTCACTTTCAATATATTTTCTCAACAAAGCACTAAACTTAAATTTGTAAATACATTTTATCAGTGTGAGTAAATTGTGAAAAATTTGTGTCTCCATCCTGATTCAATACATCCAAATATCTATGATTCAATACCTATTTTTGCAAGCATTAACGAGAATGAACTTCTTTCTTCTTTTCAGCAACACATTCCAATAAAATTTATTCAAGCTCTCCTCTCTAACAATTCTATTATGATAGTTCGACTTTCAATTACTAAGTCAATTATTTTTCTTTCTGCAACTGCTACTTCAAATCTTAGATTACATTACTTTTGGAAATTTCTTCAATCTAATATTATGCATTTAATACCTATTACATGTCTTGATTTTATCTGCTTTACTACTATGATGATAAATCTCTCTTATAGAAATCATGTAATGAAGAACCTTAATCCTAAAACTTTGTGGACAATTGAGTTTTCACAGTTTTCTTCACTGATGAAAACCCCCTTTTTGATCCTTCACCAATTTCATCTTTTGTTGAACTTACATGAGTGCCATCCTAAGTCATTGGTCTCATGTCTGGTCTGATTTCAAGTATCTTCTTCATATTATTTCTGTGTCCAACATCTACAACTTAACTTACCTTTGCTCCTGCTTTTTGTTCCTCACTCTTTTGCTTGTACAAATACAACAACTCATATTTTAATGCTTTATTTTCCTTTTTGGAATCTAATTAATTATTCCAACTTATACCTATTACAAAACCTTCATAATATTGCTTTTCTTCTAATGTAATTTTCAATTTAAACTTGAGTTCTTCAATAGTTCTCAATTATTCCTAACATAATTTGTCCAATCTTAGGGCTTCTTCCTTAAAATAATCTCTCTCCTCCTCCAGAATTCTCTTTTTCTCATCTGCCTTCTACCTCAAAGCCTCCTCGTCAATTTTTCTCTTCATATTCTTCAACTCCTTCTGCACATCTGTCATTTATTCCCTATAAGCGATCATAAAGTCATCCTCTTATGATTTGATAATCTTATCAATCTTCCCTTATAAATTCTGCCTATTCCATCATTTACTTTTACATCAAGAATATCCTATAATTTATTGTAATCTCTATCGATTTCTTTCCCATGTTTTATATTGTCTTCTAAAAACACCTTCTTTTTTTAAGGCATAAAGGAGGTCTGAGTCAACAAGATATTATCGAATCCTTCCATTACAGATTTTGGTATTTCTAAGATGTAAAGTAAGACTTACAATTAGGAGGTTCCATTAATAATACTAAATAATTATTAATAATTTTTATCAAATACATAAAAATATATGTAAACCGTAAAGGAAACCATTTAAGCGATCTGCAATATCTTATAAGCTTTTGGGATCAATAATATCGATCCCAACACCTTCAGACAAGCAAAACATAATCTCTCTGAAGCAGTAACTATGACTTAATCTTTTTATTAGATTAAGCCAATCTCAAGCATTATGCATAACTTACTCATATTAGATTTATTCGATTTCGAATATAAATTAAATGAGATTACCAATACACATACAGACCCTGATGGATTGGAGATCATCTTACTTGCATTAAGAAATTCACCATTTATAATCTACAAAAATGGCAAGCCTGGAATGGATTATTCATCAAGTCGAGATTTGCTTTTAGTTGTTGGACAAATATTGGCTGAATCAGATATTTTTGAGAAATACAAAAGGTTAATCGAAAAAAGGGTGGCCAATTTGAAAATAAAGTTAGTTAATAAGACAAAAGAACAGGAAGTAGAGATTTCGACTCTAAGATTTGTAAGCGAGGGTAATTAAGTGAAGGATTTTGAAAATCTAAATAGAATAATTAGACATCAATTCAAATAACTTTCCTGCTTATTCAAAAGAAAGGAAGCCCAATAAACCCAGGTATATTGAATATACGATAAAAACAGATTGATAAAATAGTATAATAAATGAATTTAAAGGATTTTACAGTCGATCAATTGCTCAGTCTCTCGGATCCAGATTAATTAAATGAAATTATAGCAAATTTGAAGGAGATTATGTAATTTTTAGAATTTGAAACTTCAATGCATAGACATCAAGAAATATTTTGGGCATGGTTGGTAAGAAATAATGTTATTTAGGAAAGCACAGTTGATGAAGACAAAAAGGATGTCAGGGATCATGCAGACTACGGATTTCCAGATGAAACAATAATGTTCGGTCCTGGTTAATAGATGATTAAATTAATTGAACAGTAAATATTGCTAGATTAATATTAGCACTTAAATGAAACTTCAACAACTAAGCGACTAATTTGAATTATTTGAATCTACTTCATCATAATTTGAAAATGCTTGGGAGAAAGTATCTTCATTATTGAAAGAGGATCCAGGTTCTGAATAGAAGTTATAACAATTACAATTGCAAATTCATAAGATTGTAGCTTAGAACAATATTAAATTAATTTCCTTGAAGACTTTTAAAGAATAAGTTTTCTCTGAAAAAGACTTACTATATTGTTAGGCTAATGATTTTATTAAATATGCCATAAAACACAATTTCACCTAATCATCTAATCATAATGAAAGCAATGGATTCGAATAGAAGATAATATATTAGCAAGAACAATTTGTATTTAGGATTGAACAACTACATTAATAAATAGAAGATGAAGCTGGAAAAATCAAGGGTCATCTCAAAGAACTAGTATTTTATCCATAAAAATGAAGGCACTATAATTTATCATTATAAAATATATATTCTCAAAAATTTAATATGTCTAATATTTTAATATACTTTTTTATTAGATCTTCCAAATACATAATTCTGTATAAAATTAATCCTTAATTATTACTTCTAATGATCACCATTTTATGATAAAAATAAGTAAACTTGAAAAGGAAGAGATCTTGATTATAGAACTTTGTATTGGTCAAAAAATGAGAAGATTTACATTCAGACACTAGTTAATTGCGTTTGGGAATAATATTTTGAATGACAGGAAATTAATTATTTATTTTTTATATAAAATTAATTTGATTCTGCTTATAAAAGCGAAAGAGTGGAAAGAGTTGACAAACACTTTAGGGAGCTTCATGATGGAATTGCAAATTATAGATTATTCTAAAAATAGTACTGATTGTTGAAATTTAAAAATTAATAGGAATATATAATTAATTCATCTTTTGGTATAATTAGTGAGGCTATTTGATTATTAAATTTTTGAGTTATTATTTTATATTTTAGATAATAATATTGAGAATCGAAAGTCTGAAAGCTTTAATGAGTGAAGCAGAGAGATTATTGTTGAAGATGTTAAAGTGGTGTTTCATTTAAAATACTATGAATCCAGCATTAAAGAATGATATTAATATTTAATATTTTAGTATGATTACCAAAATTTTCATTTAATATAAATTATATATCTTATTTTGAAATAAGCTTGCCTAGTTACTTAGCAACAATGTAATCTAAATAATCAGAAACTAGATAGAGCTGGTCCTATCAAGTAAACTTTTGCTTACGATTCTTTAGGAAGACAAACTTTTATTAGAACTTATTAAACTTCATGGCTGTACATCTTGGAATCATATTGCACGTGAACTTCAATCTTTAGGGAAAAACCCCTTAAAAGTTCGTTCTTCTGCTGCTTGCAGAGAACGATACTAGAATATTCTTAACCCCGATTTGAATAAAAGTAATTGGACTTAGGAAGAGGAAGAAAACTTATTCAATCTTTAACTATCTTGTGGTAATAGCTGGGCTAGAATTGCAGCATAAATGCCTGGTCGTTCTGATTTGTTATGCAAAAATTATTTTTATGCCACTCTGAGGAAAGTCTTACGTAGACTCAGTAAGGCAGTTGGTTTGGATTAATGTATTTGTTTAGATATTATCGTTTAGCATCGGATTTATTAAAATAAATTAAACCTAGTGTCCTTGGAGTAATTTACAGCAGAGATAATTCTTTTAAAAGATTCAATATAGATGAGAAAATGAAAACAGAATTTTAATAACTTATCAAGCAATACAGGTACAAAGAAAAAGAAGAACTCAAATAGCTCTAAGAAAGCGATGTCGTCTATATAAAATCTATGCTGAACCAATTATTTGTCATGAAGTAAATATATAAAAAATAATTAGCAATAATTACATGACTCAGATGAAGAATTATTCTTCAAGGAAGAATTCTTAGTAAGATGTCTTTGTTGCTGAAAACAACAGCAAATTAACCATCCCTAATAATGTAACTGTACAAAATTAAAAAATTTCTAAACTGGAATCCAAACTTCTAAACGCAAAAAACCTTAAATTAGATTCTTAGTATGAATTCGATCAACCTAAAACTAATGTGTAGAATGTCTAATAAGAGAACTAATCTATATAAGTTTATTAAAATCTAAATCAAAATCATTCTGAATTCAGTTCAATCAATCAATTTTAAGTAAAAATCATTAGTATTCAGGGATCATTTTGTGCTCCATAACCTGTTTTTATATTCTGCATCTAACAAAACCTTATAAGCTAGCCTATGTAATCCATTTAACCATATTACATACCTTAATACCTGACTTATCCTTAACCTCATCCTATGATCAAATAAGAGTTCTTACAGATGATGTGATTTATATCTAAAATAAAAAGAACATTAAAAAACAAACTATTCTAAATTAACTTATGACCCTTTGGTTTCTTTCTATTTAGTTTTTGCAGGCATATTTTGGTTTGTGTTAAAATTAAAATTTTTAAACAAAAAACGCTACATATTATAATTATTTTATTTTTAAATTAATTTAATTAATCATTTTTAATTATCTTTTATACTCTTAAACTAAAAATATTTAAACAGTTTATCATTTATAAACAGACCTTCCATTAAAAATCGAATGAAGAAATTAATATATTTTAATAAATCTTTTTAACATTTACTCAGATTTTTGGTCCAGCATTTATAACTTCTTGAGAAGCTTTGCTTTGATACTTTTAAAAATTCTTCTTGAACTTTTCCCCTAGATTTTATAATGTTCTGTCAAATTCACTTTTGTTTCTATTAAAAATTTATGATTTTTATATACATCCAAGTATTTTTTGGATGGAGAATTTAATCTGGCACTCCAGTAGCTCTCTTTGGAATTTGGAGATTGAAGACCTCAAAATTTTCAAATTCTGCATTGGCTAATTCTCCACTATGAATAGCATCAATAATAGCTCTTGTGTTTTTGAGAGACATTCTTTTTCCAATACCATATTTTCCACCTGACCATCCAGTATTGATTAACCAACATTTGGTTCCATGTTCTTTCATTTTTGCAGCTAACATAGTGGCATAAACAGTTGGATGTAATGGTAAGAAGGCTTCACCAAAACATGCTGAAAAAGTTGCAACTGGTTCCTTGACTCCCATTTCAGTACCAGCAACCTAATGGGATTAGAATCAATACAATACCTTTGCTGTGTATCCTGAAATGAAATGATACATGGCCTATTCAGGAGTCAATAAGGATACAGGTGGTAAAACACCATAAGCATCACAGGTAAGGAAAAAGATATTCTTGGGGTGACTACCAACAGCAGGATTTTTGGCTCCGGGAATAAAGTCTAAAGGGTAGGAGACTCTGGTATTTTCAGTAATGGAAATGTTATGATAATCGACTACTCTAGATTCTTTATTAATAAATTCCACATTTTCTAAAACCGCTCCAAACCTAGAAATTATTATGAATTTTACTTAACAGCATTAAAAATTTCAGGTTCCTTTTCCTAACTCAAATCTACACATTTAGCATAACATCCACCTTCAATATTGAAAATACCTTGATCAGACCATCCGTGCTCATCATCTCCAATCAATTTTCTTTTAGGATCTGCACTTAGAGTAGTTTTACCAGTTCCACTCAATCCAAATAATAATGTTACATCTCCATTCATACCCTCATTGGCAGAGCTATGAAGAGTGAGGATTCCTTATTTAGGCAGCATATAATGGGTAACTCCAAATACTCCCTTCTTCATTTCTCCTGCGTATTAAGTTCCCATAATGACCATCTTTTTGTCTGTGAGATTGACAGAAACACAAGTCTCTGAACCTACACCTTAAACTAATTTTGGTGCTGACATTGGACCAGCATTGAAAATGTGAAAATCAACATCGTCACTGAAATCTCTCTTCAATTCTTCAGTTGTTGGAATTATGAGCATATTTTACATAAATAATGCATGATAAGCTCTAGTACAAAAAACTCGAATTCTAAGACGACTATGAGGATCCCATCCTGCATATCCATCAACCACAAATAACTATATTCATTTAAACTATATTCTTACTCTAGGTCTTGTGTTCAGGAACTAAAGGGCAATTTATTCCAATAAATTGTGAGATTTCTTTGGAATTGGAATATTAACATCTCCCCACCAAATTTCTTACTCAGTTACTTCATCAAAGACTATTCTCTTGTCCTTTGGTGATCGACTAAATTAATTAATCAATCACTTGATTACCCTGTTCTTCTTCCTGAATATGCCACCATTGCTCCAGTGCTTGAAATTGATCCTTGTCTAGTCTCTGGGTCTGGTGAAAGTGGATCCATAGCAGCAATTTCATACAATTCAGGAGTACTGGCATTTCTAACAACTGTGGTATTGTGCAGTCCCCATCTCGTTATTTATTCTAGGGGTAGAGCTTTGCTAGTGTTGTAGGTGTATTTCCAAAGATGGTGTAACATCAAATGTTAAAAAGATATATTTAATAATACATAGGTTCACAGTTAATATAAAACTTTATATACTTGATGAACCATGACTTTTCATCAATTATTTATTATTCTTAGTATTAATTAATTAAAGTGCTCATATTCAATTGCGCATTATCTAAAGTATTTTCTTATAAATTAATTTAATTTATAGACTAAGTTTTTATCGAATTATTTTCATAGCAAAGGAGAACCAAGCTTGAATTTTACCTCATCTATTTAGATTCATCTGCATAAATATTAATGACTATTATTCGCATCTTCTTCTCCATATATGCGTTACTCATCTGTCTCTATGACTTTCAATTTTAACTTTCATAAGAATTCTCTTGCAAATTTCATTAATGTCAAACTTTAATTAAAAATTTTAGTTTTCAAAAGAATCTAAAAGTAAGTATTTTGATTTAGAATCCTTCACTCAGTTTAAGAAATATTACTGAATTGCAGATTTCGACTAAATAATAATTTAAACTATAGTTTATAATGTAATATATTGAAAATCAATTTTGAAATACCTCTATTATCCAAATAATTATCATTCTATAATGAATATGATAATTGGATATAATTTTTGAATATGTAACCAAAATTCATCTATTAGACTAAAAAAGTTATTAATTTAATAAATATTTTGTAATTATTTTTATTTGGATTAATATTTCTTTATAGTTTAAATTTGATATTTTCATTAGTTACAACTCGATCTTTTTAAATAATTATAGGCTTTTAGTTAAGGATCTCTTCAATTCAGGAAAGTCTGAAATAAAAAAACTCAAAAATAAAAAGATAATAATATTAGCTTAGTTATACCAATACATTTCAATTCTTATTAAAAAAGTAAATCTCAATAGAAATTATATGATATAAACAAATAATCTCAAATAACCATGATTTTTGAATCTTAAGCTAATGTATAATTCATAGGTATAATAATGAATAATTAAATACAAATTCATCAAGACTCAATTTTTTTCAATCAATTCATACTTTTTGATTAAAAGATAATAGACTGGAGCAAAGGAGTTTTCTTCATGGCATATAACTTCAGTTTCATTGCTAAGATACATAAAAGGAATTATTTACATTTGTATTCTTTTTTTATAAAGTGGACAATCGAGTACAAAACTTTCGAATTCTCCACCTTCTCCACAAGGATGGAAACCAAATTTTTTATTCTAAAATTAATATTTGTATTATCTTACTATTTCTTTGAAATAATCATATAATTCTTGAATAGTTTTGCCTAAATGCTTTTGAGTCAAACCCATGGCTGCAATTTTAATAAGAATGATGTTCATATTATTGTGTAGCATTTAATCCAACAAAGAGAACTAATCCTGATTCCATAAGTAAGCAAGAGATGCTAAGCCTAAACGATTACAACTAACAATAATAGATGAATTTACCAATCTTCAACTCTTAATTTCTGATAGGTGGAAGCAATGGCTCCAGAACTGACTCCCTTGATATCAGGGTATTAGGTGAGGGCTTCTTTTAAAACGAGATAGAGATCTTCCACTTCATCTCCTATTCTTTCTTCTTCTTTGCTTTGATAATCTAAATTAGTAATTTTAGGTGTTCCTGATATTTCTCTAGTCATTAATGGTTTGTCCATGGCTTAAGCAATAGCTTGGATTGCATTAGTGCCAACACTCTGATACATGAAGCTATCGGATTCAATTCCGATTTCTAATTGGATTAAATAGTAGAAATACATTTGGGATATAGATTTACTAATAGGACAAGTTCGTGACCTTCTTGGACGCATCTAATGATATTATAAACAGAATCTTTGCCTCCTGAGATGAGAGCTAAAAATTTCATATAAATTATTTAAAAATGATGGGGAGTGAAATAAAAAGAGAGAGTGAAGATTGAAATACTGTTAAATGTAGAACAATTGTCAATAATTGTATATGTTAATGAATCAATTTCTCTTGCTGATGAATTGAGCGGTGGTTGATAATTTCTCGCTGATGTGTTCTTAGAGTCTGTCAACGATTTCGTTTTATGCAGCTCTAGATTATAGTTTCTATGATACCTCTTCCAGCAGTTTGAGTTTCATAGATTTCTGATTAGACTGCATACCATGCTTATTATCCAGCAAGTCTTTCTTCACTGTTTTCTAATTTCTAAGGTGTGGAATTCGATCCATGATTGAGCATCTTCAAATGGTGTCCTTTTATTCTTAGATTTAGACTTCCAATTAGGCCTTTCTTTCGACTAATCTGGTGTGTTCGTTACTCAAATGAACGCTGAATTCAGCCCAGTGAGCAGCTTATCTATCTTCAACGTCCTTAATTATTGGATTGAATGAATACAGTTTTAGCAGCCTTTTCTGAGACCAATTATTATCTGATTTCGCTCAAGAGTTAAGCAATCTTGGTTAAAGCCTTTTAGTTGACTCCGTGAGTGGCTAATTCTGTAAGAGCAGCAACGACTGGCTAAAGGAAAGATATAAGAGAAGCTAAATACTTGTAAGAGTTGGGAGTGGGAGGTGTTGTCTGTGAGTCTCTTGTGAATTGTTTCGTAATTTTGATTTGACTTAGACGAATGAAGCACCTAAACTCAAGTGTTGAATTAATTTGGCAGCTTCATCAATGGCATCAATAACGTCATCAATAGCGGCGACCTTAGCAACAAAGGTTTCGTGTTATTAGTTTCTTGTGGCTTCTTCTCTGGCATATGTTTATTCATTTGTTGCGATGTCTTGAATTGTGACTCTGATGTCTTCTTCAGAAACAGCCAAAGCTTCAATTGTGTCATCTCTCAATTAAGTGTTGGATGAGATTTGATTTTAGTGATACAAGATTTCCTTTTCCAAATCTTCCACAATCTAACGATATTCTTAATAAATATTCTTACTCTGTTGTTGGTTGTTGTGTCAAGTTCAAAAGTGTGGTCGCTGGTCATTTTGATCTTATTATAATCCAGCAGCGACACCGTTCAATAACTATATTAAGCTTCGTTGGCTGGTGTTTGAGCTTACAAGTGAGCCTTGATTGCTGACAACACAACATTTCCAAATGGATTAGCATCAATTTGAGCCAAGGTTGTGTGTGTATCAACGAATTTGGAAGCTGCAAGAGCAACAATCAATGTCAAGATGGCTAGTTTTTGCATATATTTTATTAATGTTTTAAAAACGGATCGATCAAATGCTTATAATGTACATATTAATTATTATTAATTACGATCTAAATATATAAATATCGATCACACATCATTCCTCATTCACCCAATATTTATTAAATAATCACATTTCCTTTCAATCCAATTTTACTTCCTTCCTTTCTTATCTTACTATTATATATTCACTATTTTATTTGCCATACTCCACCTCATCAAAACTCCAATTTTCTCATTCAATTCTACACACACTCTCTCATTAACCCTTCAATCTTACATTTTCTAACTCAATAATAATTTTTATCAATTTTAATCCATTTTTAAGTATTGCAATTCATTAATTAATAAAATCGAAATTAAATCAAATAGTAAGACACTTCAATTTCTATTACATTTAATTCAATTGAAAAACAAAGCTATTCACTCTAATGTTCACAGCAATGAATTCATTTGCTATTTATGATTTCAGAACAATATGTTTATCAATTGACCTAAAAATCATACTCCCGAATTCAATGTAAATTATGTGACAATGAAGAACCATTAATAATAAATAATATCTTTGTAAATATTCAAAAATATTTTTTTAATTTTTTATTGCATGTCAGCTCCATTCTACACAGTCAAAGTAATATCACTCATTAAATCAAGGACGTACCTGCCTAAGATTTCATTCATGCATATGCTGAGTATTTGAAGAAAAACAATAAAATAAAAATCCCAGAATGGGGATCCATTGTCAAAACTGGACTTGGAAAAGAAATTTCACCAATTGATTAAGATTGGATGTACGTTAGAGCTGCAGCACTTGCTCGTAAAATATATGTGAGAGGTCATTGGGTATTCAATTTATGTTACATTTAAGGGTGTTGGAAATTTGACTCATATGTTTGGATCAGTCAATGATAATGGCAAACATGAATCCGGATCAGGAAAGGTCATTAGATATTTACTCTAATAATTAGAGACAATCAAAGTCTTGAAGAAGGACAACAAGTCTCTCTTAAAGAAGGGATCAAGAATTGTTACCAAAGAAGGATAATAAGACTTAAACAGAATTGCCACTTAAGTTGCTTTGGCTGCCAGAAAATGATTTATAAAACATAAAGAACATCAACACCTGTCAATATTATTGTAAAAGCTGCATAATCTTTTGTTTCATCGCATCTTTGGTTATTTCTCTATTATACACTCTTTCAATCAAACTGTTTCTATCTCTAAACTCAACTTGGATCTTCAAGAACTTCGGGTGTTATTTCTTGAAATCCTCCAGATCATAATCATTTGTAATCACTACTTTATCGCCTTCCTCATCAACAAAGCTAATCCTATTCACCCATATATTACTAGAATGTTTAATCATCCCTATTTTAATGTTGAAAACACAAAGATTGGTATTCTTGTCTCAAATCTTCGAATCGATTCAAGGGTCTGGAACAAATGTACACATCTTTCTGAATGGCAATTTTTATGATTTGCATTTAATTAATAAATATATATAAAAATAATAATAATTTGATTTAATTATTTATACTCTTACTAATCATCATATTCTACTTGTTTTCATTATTCTGTCCAAGGATTACTATAATGCATTCAATTCGCTTTGATGTCTATAATATAATCATGCTACTAATACCCTATTTGATAGGTGGTAATCTATGAAATTGGAACCTGATTCAATCTTGAGGAAAGTGAAGAAATATCACTTTGTTTACCAAACTTTTAGAAGTTGGATGGACTACTTGCAGAAAATAAGTTTTATTTTGAACTCTTATGTTGATAAGGTTAGTGACTTTATTGGAAGAGTTGATTGTTCAATTTTGCAATCTGATTATTTTATATTTGTAATTGAATGTCCAATTTAGAGTTCCAATCTTTGAATTGATTCAACTTGGTCTTGGCTCCTTCGGGAGAGTCTCTAAATGTTTTCGATGATCTATAAGGAGATGGAGTTTTATCATTAGAAAATACAACATGAGTTGGGGCAAGAGGACTTCAATAGATATATACTCTTACTGATATTATCCTACAACGCAACCTTCTAGTCCTTTGTAAGTTTTTGGAGAGTCTCTAAACAATCTTAATCTCACTGGAGATATGTTTTTAGATTCATAGTTTCTTGATTTGAAACTTGAATCTCCTAATTTACTTATTGCAGTTGAAAGTAAATTGGTTTAATTGCCTTTTATCTTTACGACTGAATTGCTTTGATTACTGTAGATACTTGAATTTAACATAATTTTTATTTATTGCTTAATAAATTTTTAATAAAGAACCTATAAATATATATTAAATAGTGCACTAATAATTCTTAACTGTTCTCTATTTAAAAATTATAACATACTCATTTATTCTTGACGTTATATTTAATTTTATTATTTTTTATAAACATCTTTTTTAAATTGCATCCCATTAATTAATAGTGTGTTTGGGGTTAAATCAAAATAGTCTTTTAAATAAGAATGATGTTTGATTTAGACTTCAAAATCTATTGTTATTATCCTAGATTGGAAAGAGAATTAATGATGATGTAGTTTTAACTTGGTGGATATTTTTAAATTGAATATTTTATAATCTAATCATTTTCTACCAAGGGATGTTGATGAGGCTAAGGCTCTAACTTGATCCTTGAATAATTAGATGACAACATCGATGATGGCGTTTTCCTCTAGAATAGATTAGATGAGGATAGATACCTTATCTTCTTACTGTTTCTGAAGCATAGAATTCTCTTTTTTCTTCTAAATCGGCGGTGGCACCAGCAACTGCATTCAAGGAGTCTTTCCATAATTTGAGTGCTTTGGCTTATTAAGCAAGAACTGCTGGGAGTTGCTAATCGAATTATTTGATGAATGCATACAGTTTCTAATTTTTCAACAAGGTTTGTTCTTCTTTCGTGTTCTGAGTTCAACCAAGCAACTTCGGCATTGGTATCTGAAACGTATTTGGCAAGAGCGAAAGCAGCATGGATTTCTTATTCTTAGAGTGTAGCAAGGGTTGCTTCTAATTCGGCTTATAAGTCTGCTAAGATGGGAAAGGACTTGTTCTCCCAGTTGTGCCATCTCTTTTGACTTCAGCAAGGGATTAGAATTTTTGCATGGCATCTTATTAGAAGAGGTGACTGTATGCTGACAATTTGTCGGCGATGGTTTCAGCCTTTTGAACTAATTCAACTCCAGCATTGTTTGTGAGCCATCCAGCGACGTTCTTGTGATAAGAGTTAGACGACTGCAATTGCATCAGCGTGATCAGCCAATGATTTGACAAAAGAGTCCATTGGCCCAACATCTTTAGTCTTAAAGTTAAGCATTTCTTCTTTCGATTTCAGCAAGTCTTGCTTCGGCCCATGCCAACCATGAATATCCATCCTAAATTTTAAGGGGAAATAGCATACTCTGACTTGGGCTTCAACATCAGTACGAACGGCACCTAATCTTTCCCATTGTTATTTGTTGAGGGAGGCAACATTTGTCAAGTCACCAATGACCTAAGAAAAGATTTCTATTGTTTAATTTGTATCATACCTTCATCAGTGTTATTCTTTTTGTCGGCAGCAGCTTAGACATTAACATTTTCTGTCTTCAAATCTCTCAAGAGGTTGTAAACTGATTCAACAGCATCATTTCCTCTAGTACCAGTTTGGAGGAGCACAGCAAATTTGTTTGTGTCAATAGCAAAGACGGCAGCCACTAAGCAAAGGGCAACAAGAGTTCTCATAATTAATTTATTAATGCCAAAAACGGAATCAAAATTCCTCGTTTTAAAATTGCAAATATCACTAATTATTATTTAATTAACATACATTTATGCACACTCATCATTCAAAACATACATAAATTTACACTTACATCTCAAACTAAAAACGTATTCAATCAATTAATCTGTTAAAATATTTATATGAAAACTTAATTATAAAGAAGTTCATATGGAGAATTATCATCCATTCGTTCATATCCAACAGAGAAATTGAATACACAGTCCGATAGTGAATTGGTTGAAGTTGACATGGATAAACTCAATTTTCATTCATTTTACTAGGTCTCAGATCCAATTCAATCATAATCAAATTAAGTGGAAGGAGAGCTATTCATTAGAGATTTTATTAAAAGACTAATTGCCAAAGTCTCCAAAAAAATCACTGAGAATGAACAAATCAAAATGCTGCCAGTCATTGGTTATTAATCTTCCATCGATAGAATGTTACATCCAATTCAATAATACTTTAGACAACATGAAGATCCTTCATTTGATTATTTGACAGGAGGATTAGAAGAAGATGAAGAACCTGTAATTTAATATTTCAATTTGATAGGTTAGATTCCAACAAGAATAATGGTTGGTTCAAAAAGTTTTATCAATACCTGCCAAGATAATGGAAGTAGAATAATAAAGCACAAATTCTAATCGATAATCCCTAACAGCTTAAACCTTTAAAAGATCAAGAGTCTTAATCTAAGTATTGAAACTTATTTTAAACTTTAGGATTAAGCTTAAATGAATAATTAAAAAAATGTAAAAGAAAAATTACCAGGGATTGTTGATCTCAATGATCCCTTGGATATCAGTTTAACTGAAGAATTATTGAGAGCATAGAAGGAGAGAGATTATAAGATTATGTAAGATCTCAAAGAACAAGAAAGAAGAAGGAAACAAAAAGAACTAGAGGAGTAATAATTGAAATATGAACTTATATCTAAAGATAAAAAATCTAAATCATACACTTATGATTACGATGGAAAATTGATTTCTGTCACCACTTTGAAAGGTCATAAATTTCCACCTACTGCTGCAACACTAGGGTATTTAAATTAACAATTAAGAGATCCAAGTTTGAAGATGGCCAAACCAAGGTTAACATGTTCAATAGGAGGAAAACCTTTTATTAGAGTCAAAGCTCTCAAATCAAAAAGAAATAAGATGATGAGAAGGAAAAGGATACAAAGGAACAAATAAAATTTTAGTCTATTGCACCTCTTGTCAATGAAAATATGCATCTATAATCTGGAGTTCTCATTATATAAGAAGGTAGAGTTAGAGAAGGCCCAAGAGATCATCCCATTAATCTTGATAAAATGAGTGATCCTACTTTAAGGATGGTCAGGAATGAATACTTGTCTTTGACTTAATAAATCAATGCATCTCATAATTAATCATCGGCATAATTAGTTAAAGCAGAAGAAGCTTAAATTAAAGAATTTTCCAATGACTAAGATAAAAAATAAATTCTGAATAGAATTCGTAGGTTAAGTCAACCAAGTATTACAAGTGATGGAAATATTAAGTAAATAAAAGTTTATTGAACTATTCAATAGGATAAACTCGATGCAAATGTATGAGTAGGTGGCCTAAGTTATTTTCGAAAATAAAGAATAACTTCCAATCCCAATCACTAAATCAAATAATAATACTACAAAAGATTTACAAATGATGAAATCTCCTACTGATCAATACAATATTTCGCTCTATAAAAATACAGCTTGGGGTAAAGAAGTCCCATCTACTCAGAGCAATACAACAAAACTTAAAGGCAGTAAAGCTAAAGTAAAGTAAAACTATCTTAATATATCATAGAGATATTTTGTCAACAGTTGGAATCGTCGTTAAAAGAACTAGAGAAAGAAGAGGGATATCAGAAATACAACTTCCAAGAATGAAAAATATTTCTCAAATTTGATATTAATTAAATTAAAAAGATTGTTGTCTCTATTTATTAATATAAGTTATTCATGAGGTTTTCAATCAATATAATTGTAAAAATTAATCAACATTTATTTCTTTTTTAATACCATTTAGGAATTAATTTATTGGCCAGAGATTGATTATTTGAAAGTTCCTCCTTTGTGAAATCAAATAAGTCAGGGATTTATATTTTGGATTGGTACATCCTAAAAGTTGTTTCATCCCTTAAATCATCAAAATACTAATGCGTAAGTGCTTGGAGTGCTGTCAATCTAGTTCTTGGACAGTAAGTGAGTATCTTACTAATTAAATCAATAGCTTAAGGATCAACTACTGTTTGAAATACTTTCCTCCAATCCTTTTTTCTTATTTAAACTATTTTGTATTGTTTGATATCATATAATTCATTCATCGATAACACCTCTTCCTTACTTGGAGATCCCAGTATTTTGATTATTTCAACTAATTAATCTACTGCTGATGCTCCTAAAAACAATGGCAGCCCATTAAACATTTCGCCAATTATACAACCAACTGACCACATGTCAACCTAAGTAGTGTAGTTTGTAGCACCAAACAATAACTCAGGAGCTCTGTAACATCTTGAACAAATGTATGCAATATTAGGCTCTAAAGGAGATAACTTTTTAGCACTTCCAAAATCGCAGATCTTCAGAACATTCGTATCCGGATTTATCAAAACATTATGTGGTTTAATATCTCGATGACAAATTCCTTTTGTGTGTACAAAGGCCATACCACGTAACAACTAATATGAATATAACTTAGCCTGTATTTCAGGTAACAACTATTGTTATTTCAAGAATTATGCATTAAATGAATGAAGGGTTTCAGGCTAATAGTCCATAATTACATTCAAGTATTGCTCATCTGGAGAGTCTCCATAAGTAAAATATGCATGTTTAGTTTCAACAATATTTGAATGATCCAATTCTTATAGAATTTGAATTTCCCTGTTTTTATATCTCTTATCCTGTATTACTTTCTTTACTGCCACTATTTCACCTGTTTCATTCACTTTTGCCTTGTAAACTATACCGAAGGATCCTTGTCCAATTACTTTTAGGCTAGTAAATGTAAATTGGGAATAATCCATTGGTTAATTGCCTTATTGTGGAGCTGGGGATTTGCTTTTGGTTCTTTGATTTTTCAATGGAGTTTTTTGTTTCTCTTGTAGATTTTTGAATTTTAATATTGCTTGTTGAAGATCGATATCATCTACATCAGCTGCCTCTGTTTGTACTCTTCTGTTGGCATCTGTTGGTTGAGTATACTTATTAATGGGTTTTTTAGCATAGCGAGCCATCCAACTGATAAAATTATGAAATTTTTATAAATTAAGTTTATATAATAACTTAATATATTTTTTTATATTTATTATTATTATAATGAGTATAAATGAATAAGAACTACAGAATAATGTAGAAAAAATAGTAGAAAACGTAAATATGATTATTAGGAAATTAGTACATGAAGAGAGTAAAACCAGTTAGTCGATAAAATTAGTTGCTTTAAAAGAATGAAGATTATCGCGAGATTACTTAAGAAATTGCTCTGAAAGAATTATAAAAGTCTTCTCTCTTGGATAATTTGTTAAAACAAATTGAATTAATAGTTGACAATCTGATACAGAAATATTTTTTTGATGTGAATTTTAGTTGTATATTTGTAGTTTCAAAACTAACTTCTGCATATATCGAATGAACTTTATTAATTGAAGTCAAAGTCATCCATATTCGGAAGTCAAGAAAGCGCAATGAAATATACACCTGTATTATCAAAGAATAGTTCATTTAATGATATCAACGATTAATTTTTATTCGAAGATTCGATAAAAAGTGTTAAAGAAAAAATTAAAGCAGTGAAATAGGAACTAAATAAGAAAATTTAAAATCATGAATTATTGATCAACATGCTGTCGGATTAATAGTAATCATTATAATTGATAAAATAGGAAGGAAGTCAAAGAGAATTTTAAAAAAAATTAACTCGATGGTAATGTAAAGTAGGTCATAAATAAAGTGCATCAATAACTAATATCAGGTAGTGAGTTCTTCCTATTCGTTAGTTTTAGAAAATAAATGTAATGAAGTATTTGAAATCAAATACAATTAATTGAAATAGTTTGTAGAATTAAATAATCAGAAATTTAAAAGTAACACTTAAAGTTATAAATTAGCTAAGGAAGCTGTGTTGTGGACGATTGTAAATGAAAATAAGAGTGAAATGGACAAAATAAATGCGCAGATAGACAAAATAAATACCTAGATGAATGTTATGAACAAATTTATACAAGACCTGAAGGAAAATAATAATTGGTTTGCAAATATTTGGAAATGATAATGAAATGATAGTGTTTAATTTAATCAAATTATTAATTCATCATTCTTAGAACTTTAAATTGGTTGATAAGTTTGGAAAAAGAGTGACAAATATTAATGCGAGACATTTCTTGTCGATATTAAATTAATAAAAACAGAAAATTCTTATATTTTCAATATTTTCTTATTGAATCAATTTTTCAATATTTAATTCTTCAAAATTGCTGAATCTAATCAAATGTAAAATCAGCAAAAATTGACTCATGTTGAAAACTTGAATAATATCTTCTCGAAAAACAGTAATTAATAAGTTGATAAACATTATTTAGCAAATGATGAAAATCCATAATAATTCGCAATTAGAAGCTCAAATGATATAAGATTATAAGAAGCACTAAACAAAATGTAATAAAAATAAATAAGATAATTGTATCTGGACATAGGTCCTATTTATGATATTGATGAAAATTATGAGACTCGAAATTTCCAAGATGGTAGTTGTTATTTTGGGTAATTGATGAATGATTAGAAGAGTGGAACAGGGATTATGGTTTGGTCTGATGTAGGAAATATACTAGATGGGTAAAAAGTTAATAATTTATAAAAAATAGATTTTGGGTAAATAATGAGCTAAATGGATTTTGTAGAATGATTTATTCAAACGAAGATATGTAAAAAGTTAATTGATGGGTTTAGTTTCTAATGTAATTTCAAATTTGGGAAGGCTAATGGATTTGGATTGTTCTAAAACAAGGTTAAAGTTGTAAAAGGTATTACTTTTAATCATAATAGGATTATGGACGAACAATGTACTAAACGGAGAGGGATAAGAAATACGAAGCGATGGATAAAAGTATTACGGGTAGTTTAAGGATGGATAGAAAAATGGAAAAGGGATTATTTTTTATAAGGATGGATGCAAGTAAGTATGAACTATAACTTTAGGTATGAAGGAGAGATCAGTAGGAATAAAATAAATGGAAAGGGCATAT
Organism: Paramecium tetraurelia; assembly: GCF_000165425.1. NCBI lineage: Eukaryota > Ciliophora > Oligohymenophorea > Peniculida > Parameciidae > Paramecium > Paramecium tetraurelia. The sequence goes on along the minus strand of NW_001799244.1, from coordinate 350,460 downwards.
TGGTTTGGAATGATTCGAGCTATTATGAAGGGGAATTTAGGAATGGTATAATAAATGGCAGTGGGGTTTACGTTAGTGGAAATGGTAAGAGTTTAAGTGGATATGTATATTTGAATTGATAATAAGGTTATAGTTCGAAGAAATTAGTAATAAGGATAGAATTTAGAGAATTTAATGTATAAATAATAATGGTTCTGAAAATTTGATTGAGAAAATAAGATAATTATGATTGTTTTGATTGATTGGAAATGATTAAACATAATGTTGTGTATATTTATGGATTGTAAGTAGTTAGAATATAAGACAATATAAAAAGTATAAGAAGTGTGTATATTAATTAATATTAAAAAGAAAAATTCGTTTTTGCCTTTTTTTAGCAAAATAATCCTTAGAAGGAATTCATTATTAATTACAATAAATGTTCAAAGTTGCCGTGTGTGCATTGTTAGTACTTGCCTCAACAGCCATTAATGTCTAATCCTCAATTTGGACTAGCAAAGACCAAAAAGCTTTCGCTTAGATTCACTAATCTGGTTGGGGTAAATTCATCTTGAACTATGCTGAACTCCATTTAACAACAGGAGGTATCCTCTCTGAGCTCAACTCCGAGATTGAGAAACTCGTACATATATAGAGTTAATATTTTTATAGGTTGATGAAATGGAAGAGGAATTGGCTGGAGTTCATCATGAATTCAACAGAAGAACAGATGTCCACAACAGAGAAGTCTCCAGACTCGAATAAGAAATCTAAGACAAAGAAAGAGGTACTTTATCAGTTTTACTATTTCCTTAGAATTGTTCAATGCCCACGATTTCTATGACAACGTCCTCATCCCATAAGGAGAAAGATTTGCTGCCTAACTTGAATAATTATAAGAAAACATCGCTTAAAACAGAAGAACCCTTGAATAAGCTACAGTCTAAAGAGCAAACGATCACGAAACATTTGAAAGTGAAGTTGTTGAACACAACGAAGCTATTGCTGCTATTGATGAATGCTTATAATTGTTGAGCACATTGGCAGCCCCATCTCTTGCTTAAGTCAAGAAAGTTTAAAAGAATTTGGCTAAAATCTAAAACTCATTGAAAAAGCACAACTAATTCCAAATCTTTGTTAAAGTCTTATTGGAAATCACATCCGACTCCAACTTTGATGATTAAGGAGCTCTTAGAGATGTAATGTCTAATTGATATATCCTCTAGATTGTTGTTGCCTTCAATAACTTGAGAGTTGAATTAGTTGACTCCCTCAATTAAATCACTGCTGACGAAGCTGAATAAGTCGCCGAATATAATGCCTCAGTCATTTAATTGAACTAAGAACATGCTGAATTCTAAAGAGCTGTTGTTGTTAAGAATGCTGAAATCGAAGCCAACACAAGTATTCATTTCAATCTAACTACTCATAGCCAAATAAGAATAAACTCTTGACTTAATTGATGAACTTGATTAAGATTTGGCCACCCTCAATGGATAATTACAAGCTGAAAATGATGACTATGCCTTTGCCACTGACGTCTATAATGCCACCGTTGCTGAATACAACAAGGAAATCAATGCTGCCAATTAAGCTTTAGAGTTGCTCAACCAACCAAGATTCCAAGACTATGTCAAATCATAACTCAAGGGAGCATGATCTATTTCCAAATATAAAATATATCAAAGCATAGAAATTATTATTATAATAATTTATTACTAAAAAGTGATTGTTCCCATACTCAATTTCACTCTCATGTTTCAGTTTTAATAACCCTAGGATTTAGTATAAAATAGAAGCAAGATCATAATACTGTGTATTTGATTTTTCATTGTCCCCATAATAAGACTTTAATATGGAAACTAATTGAATATTTTTCTATACTAAAATATAGACATATTTATCATTCCTTATTTCTAAGATATTACTGTACTTTATCTCATAAAAAATCTATAAAAAATAAGTAAGTGTATGATAACAAACTTAGCTTTAGAATAGTAAAACCAAGGAGTTGTCTTTTAAACACCTTGAATTGAAATCAGCCCTATGTTGAGGAGGATAAGTTGCTGCTAATACTGATAACGTTAAACTGGTTACTTTAATAATTTTAATGAAATTCAATAAAACAACCATCACATATAATTAAAGTACTGTCTTTATAACTTATGTTTCCCAAGCTTATTGATTCGAGGAAGAATTGTAAAATTAATTAAATTGAACTATTTTAATTCGATTTCATCAAAGATATTTCTTCATTTAATATTATTTATTTCTTAAATTATAATAAAATGATAAGTTTGTAATAATAAATTTATTGATTTGAAGTAATTTTATACAAGTACTCCTTCTAGTTAAATAACCGAAGAAAGAATAAAAAAATTATAATAAAACTTTAATTAACAATATTTAGTCATTCATTTATTACTACTTGACCCTAATTTTTTATCTAATTTTTCATTATTTCGTTTAAATTTTAATCGGCCTATTTTATCTAATTTTTACAGAGTATTTGTTCCAACTATTAATACTTATCTATGATTTAAGTTACTTCTTTATTCTTTATCAATAACTCATTTTATAAAAGTGATATCTATTCTGTCATCCGTTTCATTTATAAAGTATTATTGAGTGGATCATTTATGATTCTGTTAGACTCCTAAGAGTTACAAAACGATATTAATTTACTGTACAACAATTCATTATCAATTTTTATATTCTATTACTAAATTTGTAATTTCTTAACTTCTAAATTTAAGTCTGCGCATTCTTAATTCTTTATTTCTAACATTTGCATATATTGTAATTTCTCATTGATTAAATTTTATAATTAGAAATCATATTATTTTAATTGACTTTCGAAGTTTTTTTACAATTAATATATTTATTAGTCCTTCTCCTTTTATATTTATCTCTCTTGTTATTCATAATGGCTTAAAATAATTTAGTTTTCTTCTTACAGTTTTAAGAGATTTTCTTTATAATTATTTAACTTTTAGTAGATGTCTTCAAATTTATTAATCTCATTATCTTTTAATAGAATCTAATTTTTTAAAAATGTGTTTTCTCTATTTATTTATTCCATTTTCTAATTTGTCTCTTCAAGTAACATCTTGCATTACATTTGAAGATCTTAAATTTTTCTAATCGATTCAGTATTTAGGTTTTCTGTCTGCATTCTTTATGACAATAACCGTTTATTTTATTCTTCTATTATACTATTCAATCTTTGATTTTCTATTTCATAATGATCTCTTTATCTTAATCTATCTACTATTTATTACTACTATTCTGTATTATTAGAAGTGTATAGAAATTCTTTTAAATCTTTAATTTCAATATCTAAATCAGAGATTTGTTGTTGTGAACTTTATTTAATTGAATTTATTTCATTTTGTTGTAATATTGAACAATCGCACTTGATTTGATTAATATCCTCCTAAAATTGTTATTATTTTTTAATCAATTACAATTTCAAGATCTCATTTTCTTATTTGAGTGTCTTATTTTCTTAATCAATCTAATGCTTATACCTTTAATTTTAGTTATTAATAGTCGAAATCTCCTAGTTTTTTGTTTCTATCAAACATTTCAATTGATTGATTTCCTCTTTTAATATATCTATCTAATTGCTTTACACAATTTTAATATTCTAAATTTCAGAACTTTAACAGTATTCCATTCTCATTTTCTACTATTGAATCTAATTAAGCTTACTTTTTAGTTACTCTATTTCTCCATTAGATCTTAGCTAGTGTTCAGAGATCTCCATTTTGGATTTCTCTAAAGCAAAAGTCAGACTTTTAATGATTGCATTTTTTTCTGAGATTTCATCTAATAGTTTATTTTATTCAATGAAATTTTCATTCTCATTTATTGATCTCTAGAATGTCTGCATACTCATATTAGTTAAATTATCCCCTGTTGGTTTCTAATCAAAAAAACTATAGTTTCTTTATTATTCACATGACGTAATCCTCTCATTAACCGCTTGGATTTCTTGATTTAATATTTTAATATCCTCGTCATATTTACTCTACAATTGATTTAATTACTTAACAGCTTATTCGTATTTTTATTTCCATTGATCAATCTCTTATTGTTTTATGCAATTTTGTTTTTTCAATATTTGATTTTGTTACTATAGCATTTATAGTTGTGTTAATTGTGTCTCCTCTTGATTTTTGGTTTCAATCCCTATAATTGAGGAGTACATGGAAGGAAAGGTGCTCTCATTTTTATTGATTTATTATAAAAATTTTGCCACTTCAATACTAATTTCTTTGCATCTGTTTTTGTTTTTATCAGGCTCCCCTTAAAGTAGATTGTTAAGACTCTCTTTGTGTTATGAAGAATAAGGTGATTGAGTTTTTAAGGTTTTCCTTCTTTTTAATGCCCCGCCAACAGAACAATTTGATGGAGTTGAAACATATTGGCATTGCATAGGGGAAACCGTTCTCAATTTACTTTATTGCATATAATTAATTTATAAAGAAAAAATTAAATGGCTCATTATCAAATATTTGATTTTCCATATTGAATGAATCTATTATTATGTGTTATAAACATAATTTATTTAGATTATTAATTCCTTTTTATAATTTTATATATGAAGTACTGTATAACGTTAATTTCAATTTGAGAAATTCTAATAGATTAAATTATCTTAGAAATTATAATTAACATTAGAATTAATAAAATTTAGATATGCTTAGTTATAAAATTAAACATAAAATGATTGTCCCATGTTCTCAAAATTAAAGGAGATTGAATCGGATCTATGTAGATGTGACTGTTATTGTGTAAAACCATGCATTACCTAGTAAATTAGTAGATATAATTGATAATTCGAAAATTGAGATTATTGGAACATAGATTTCTTTATTTAACCAAAATTGAATTGATGATTATAATTTATACAATACCACTTAAAGCAATACTTATTGGAGATTTAAACTCATTTTCAACAATTCTTATTAACAAGAATTTGTTATCAAAATATACAGTTTTTGGTGTTTGTATTTAAACATTACTTTATTTAATATAAGACAATAGATGTCCATTATGAGAATGGAGTTAATCTATTGAGATTATAAAATTTACTTTATATAATTAACTGTATATGTCAACCGAGGTTAAAAGACAATAAAATTTTTCTCGTGCTTAATCCACGAATATTAACAAGGCTGCTGAGTTATGGATAGTTGATACTTTAGCAATGGATATCAGATTTAAAACAATGGAGGAAGTTGGAATTAGCAGACATCAATTGATGGTAAAAGAAAAGTGTAACATTCTAGGGTAGAGGATTAAGAAAGGACACAATTGATCGTCTCTATAAAGGGTTGTATGTTTATTCTAAGGGATTCAATGAACTTCTAAATTAATGCATTGGGGATGACATTTTAATAGTAAAAGGGTTGATTTGGAAAGTGTTCTTAATTTTATTAGAGAGATACAATAGTTCTGATTATTAGATGATGATGCAGCAATTGATGGAATAGCATTTTAAAGAAGTGAAGTAGGTGATAAAGGATAATGAGACAATAGGGGTTTAGAATTAGGAATTGTAAAATAAGTTGTAAGAAGAGTAAGAGAAACAGGAGGAACAAATTTTAAATCATAATAAAATTGAATAAAACTTGAAATATTAGCTAGATATTTTGAATAACAGATACTTATTGGCAGATGATGCCGCTGAAAGGGAGTTAGAGAAAAGATTTCGACTTGAAAACAAAACAGGATAAATAAGATAGCAATTTAGTGAATTGGTATGTAAATAGTAGTTACTATTGGATGAATTGCAATATCTGAACAAATAATTATAATAAAAGAAAAATTAGAATGATGACTTGTTGGAGGAGAGATAAAATTTCTTGAAAAAGTTGGAAAAGTTGAATGAGGAGAACAATTCATTAAAAATTAAGATTATTGATTATACATCCACTATATCATTAAAAAATGAGTTGTTGAGGAATTCAGATGAATTGATAACTAAATTATAAAATCAAATTATAAAGTAATAACATTAGGCTACAACCTTTGTTACCAATCCCTTTTTGTAATTAAGGTAAAAAGATGACGAATTGCAATAATTGGAGGAAGAAAAATTGAAGTAGGAGAATCAAGAACTTAGAAATAGAATAATGGTTTATTAATAATAGATAGATATTTATATTCAATAAAAGTCATAGGATCTATTGAATTAGATTAGATTGCTTGATGACAGTCTGAGTAAGTATAAGCAATCTAATCAAGAATTGCAGGATAAGTACTTCAATAAGAAACAAAAATTGAGTAATGTATTTAATTATGTAATTTTTAGCTTAAACATAAATATAACTCCTTATTAGTAACCCAAGAGATTACAAAGGGGAATTTAGACATTAATTTTAAGAAGATTGAAAATCTAGAGAATGCCAACAGTTTCTAAATTGTTAACAATTCCACTTTAAGTCAATATGTAGAACGATTGACAAATTGTATTAAAAAGATGGAATAAAATGAGAAAATCTTAAATGAGAGAATTCATTCCTAATTTGTATTAAATTATTAATTCAATATATTAGCAAACCATACAGGCCTTGTCATAATAGGTCGACGTGACTTCAAGATAGAATTAATAAAAAATAGATAATCTAAATCAATTATTGCTACAGAAATCAATTTAAAATGATGAGTTATAATTATTATATAAGGACTTGAAGTAATCACATTAAGTGATGTAAGAACAATATTAGAAGGAGGTCTTGTCACTTTAAGTGTAGAATGAAGAGTAAAAATAAAAATTATAAGCTTAAGAAATTGCCTATTATAAATTAGAATAGAATGAAATATAAATGAAATTTGAACTAGAGAATTAAACAAAGTAAAAATCTTGTATTACGTTAGATAGTATTAGGAATATATACAAAAAAAGGAGGAATAAGTTAAATTGATAAATGATTAAGCCAGTAAAATAAGAAAACTAGAGAAAGACAATGCGAGAATTGCTTAAGAATTGAATTGGGTAACCAACTAAAACTAAGGTTTCTCTGATAAAATTAAAAAATAATAGTTAATAATTAAAGATCTTCAAAAGGATTTAGATTAAGTAAAGATTGATTACTCATAAGCTCAAAGGGAATTTGAGGATATGAAATTTGATTATGATGAATAGATAATCTTCTATTAATAGAATATTCAGAGTTTGGTTAAATAAAGAAAAGAATTTGAGGAAGACTTAGTAATTAAACATTAAACTATATCAAAATAAGCCTAGATTATGGCTGATCAAGATGAAAAATTAAAAAGATAAGAATTGAATTTGATGAATAAAGATTCGGATATAAAATTGATTGAAGAGAAGTTAATGTTGGAATCTCAGAAATTTAATAACTTGATGATTTAAAAAGAGGAATAAAGTGATTAACCTGATAAATCTACAATAATCAGTTAGAATATTTAAGATATTATTTAAAAAAAGTTGATTTAAAAGATAAAATAGAAGAGATAACAAGGCAATTCAAATTTAATCACAATAATTGATTCAATGGAAAATGACAATAGCATACAGGAAATAATTGAGCATTAGTTATAAAACGACAGCACTCTAGAGAATTTATTGAATTCCATAGTAGAGGGTCCAAAATTTTAGACATCTTCTACATAACAATTACAAAATAATACTAATAATAATAATGGATTTTAGAAATAATCCAATTACTAATAGAAATCTTAGAATATTCTCCAAACATAAAATTAAACAAAACCAAAATCAAATTAAATTGGTAATAAGCCAATAAAACCTATACCTCAATTCAAATAATAACAAACTATTGAAATCTTGCCACAAATTTTAAACAAAAGTAATGACATTATTTCAAATCAATCATCACGAAATAAGACAATTAAATAATCTCAAAAGAGACCAAGTAAAAGTATGTAAAGGTCAGAAACTACTTAAAATTATAAATCTCTACAGTAAAATCAACAAAACCCAATCATATTAATCAGATAGTAATTTAATCTAATAATAAAACTAATCAAAAAATTAGAATTTGTCCTTTCCAAGTAAATGTAGATACATCATTTTAAGAAACTGCACAATTCCCAACTTAATTTATGTAATAAACATATTAAGGAGGGGAACATATAAATTTTAATACAATTTCAGAGAAAGAATTATATGGGGATGGAGAGAATTAGGAATAAAGAAGATAATCATAATCAAGAGCAAGAAAACCATCTATAACTAAATCAAAATAGTTCACTTAGCTTTATAAAGTGGCAGCTGATTATTATACTCAATGTCAATGATTAGTTATACAAACAATCATATAATTTAGTATTATATTTACTTAATGATTGCTAAATTTTGTAAATACGTCATAATTAAATATATATCCAGATGCAAATTTCTAAAAAAGCACATTCATCTCTGAATCTTGCCAAAAACGACCTATTAGAGACTCCAGACAAAAAACCAACAACTCATCATGTTAATAGATCGAACAAACAAGATGAAAGTGCATTAAAAGATCCAATTGAAGTAGACGTGTTGACTTACAACCATCCTCCAAATCTCTCAAAGTTAATTCCTATTTCAAATATTTTTGGTGCATATAAAAGAGTTAAGAATGTAATAACTAGAACTCCAACTCAAAAATCAATGAAGTTATCAGAATAGTTTGGAGCAAATGTATATATAAAACGAGTAAATAAATATATATTTTTAGGAAGATCTGCAAATTGTTAGAAGTTATAAGTTAAGAGGAGCCTACAATAAAATAATATCTATACCAGAGAGTGAGAGACACCGAACAGTATTTTGTTCTAGTGCCGGAAATCATGCTTAAGGTGTGGCTTATGTTTGTAATCTATTGAAAATCAATTGTATTATTTACATGCCTACAAATACACCGAGCATAAAGTTTAATGCTGTCAAGTAATGTATTAATCATATGAAGATCATGGGGCAAACAATATGTCTAGATTGAGTTGGTTGGAGATACATTTGACGAGAGTTTTAGAGCAAGTAGGGATAGATGTAATACTGAAAACGGAATTTATGTGCATGCTTTTGATGATGAGAAAATTATAGAGGGTTAAGGGACCATAGCAGTTGAGATCCTGGAGGATATTCCTGAGAGTAAAATTGACTTTGTTTTCTTTCCTGTTGGTGGTGGAGGATGTGGAGCTGGGATTTCATCTTATTTCAAACAAATCAATCCTGATACAATTTTGATAGGTGTTGAACCAGAAGGGTATTATATAAAAGTTATTTTTTAGTTCACCTTCAATGTATGAGGCAATTAAACAATAAAAGGTTGTTGAATTGGAAACAATCAATACATTTGTTGATGGTGCTGCTATTAAAAAATCAGGCGCGAAACCATTTGAAATTTTGAACTCAGTCTTAAAAGATATTGTCTTAATTCCAGAAGGGCATGTTTGTACAACTATGATGAAGTTATTTAATGAAGAAGGAATTCTTGTTGAACCTGCTGGTGCTTTAGCAATATCTGCCTTGGATAGATTCAAGGATGAGATCAGAGGAAAAACTGTGGTTTGTTTGATTTCTGGAAGTAATAATGATTTAGGCAGAATGACAGATATTAGAATGCTCTCAGAAATTCAATAGGGGTTGTAATATTACATGTTTGTGAATTTCTTTTAAAAGCCTGGAGCATTAAAGCAGTTTATTATATAATGTTTGGGTACTCTTATTGATATCCTGTTATATAGGACCAACAGACGAAATCACCAATTTAGAATACACAAGAAAAAATAATAGAGAGAAGGGACCTGCATTAGTGGGAGTCAAAGTAAAGAAGCCTTAAGATTTTGAAGCAATTAAAAATAAAATGGAAGAATTAAAAATTACACATAGAATTTTATAACCAAATCAAGAGATTTTCAAAATGTTATTGTGATTTACAAAATCAATAAATCAAAGATATAATTACATTTTCAAAACTATGTATTATTAATCTGTTTAATCAGTTGATGGCATATAAGGGAATCATGAAGATAGATGGAATTCAATGCTACAAATAATATTATATATATATTCTAATATTGAAATTAAATAATGAATGGGTGAATACTGTCACATAGAAATATCATACACTAACACTTTTCACATACATTTCCAAAACATTTGTAAATCTAAGGAAACAAGGACAATAGATATATTTGATATCACTTCCAAGTAATCCATCAAATTCCCACATCAATTTTAAAGAATTCAATAGATGCTCTTTGAAATCCACTTTGAATTATTATCCATATGAATGACTATATATTTAAATTTAATAATTTTACAAGATATATAAGTAGATATCTGATCTAGAATCTTCAGCAAAGAGGATATCTTGCATACTTTATAATTAACTCTAATCCCTATTGGTTAAAAGTGTCTTAATGATCAAATTGTCAAATTTTTCAATAAGAAGAAATTTCTTCCATGGTTTAGTGGTTTTAATCATTTGGCTAAGGATTTCAAAAGTTGTGGCATATGGAAGATGCTTAAATTGCTTTTCCGCATTTTCAATGATATTATCAATTTGAATAATTGTCTATTGTTATGTTGGCTTGACAGATCCACCTGATGACTCCAAAAAACTAAAGAATAACTTTTAGTAGTACCTGTCATTAGAGAGATTGACGATATCTCCCCCTTGGATGGGTATCAAAGCTTGATCTATTTCAAAATCATTTTACTCCAAAACCGTCCCTTTTTCAGGAACACATGATTGGTTTAGTTCATCATACTAGATCTATTAATAATATAGATTGAGCATCTTATTAAATTTATTCTTTATAGGGGAGGTTTTCCCCAATAAATAATGTTAGAGCACTCTTTAGACAAGTAACTCTTGTTCAGGAAGTTTGTCTAGATCATTGCCAAAATAGAGTTTTAGATCTTGCTGGAATCCTTGGAGGAGAACAAGTCGGAGCATTTAGGAAATGGTGTCAAATTGTTAGATGATGTCAATCACCTCTTCATCAGCATAAATTTCATTGAAATGTAAAAAGTAATTGGCAATTAGTAAATTGAAGAAATTTGATTGATTAAGTTCTATTTCTTATTTAATTCTTGCATAGAACTCCAATTTAGTTTCTGGATCTTTTTCAGTTATCGATACCAATCTTGGAGCACTGCAATTCAAGATTAATTATGCCACTACATTCTATATACATAATGATCAAACCTTGTGAAAAATGATGATATCCTGATATTGGATTGTTGTCATCAGTTGATTATTCAGGCTATTTAGTTTTTTGTGGAATAGAAACTTGCGTTTGTCAAAAGGTTCATCAATTTGTTCTACACAACAGATATTTGTATTTCCCATAAATTTTATATAAGATAATAAAAATAATGATTCATCCTTGTATTTGTTTTTGGGATTAGATTTGGGACTTCTGGTTTGGTGTTTGAGCCTTGATTGGGGTTGTCTCGTGATTCAATTCTTCTACATCTTCAACAGCCAAATACTCAACAATATCATTATTAACTTTAGTGACATAGTTCTGAAGATATGCTGGATAGTTCATCGTTGCTTGAGTGTTACCGCATTGGATAATGATCATGATTAAATTTAACATGAGTTCTGTCCAATAGTATCCACAACTGGCTTAGAAATTGTCCACAGACTTCATTTATAATAATTTCTAACCTTGGGAAGCATGACACTTGGAGCAGCCCAAAATACAACGAAATAAGCAAGATGCCACAAATAAACCAAGATTCCAAAGATTTAAATCCAGTTTCTATAGCTGCCCAGGAACGTGCTTATGGCATAAACACTCAATGCAAGGTAGATGTAAGTGGGTCCCCAATATATCACATAAGGAACTCTATGATCAAATATGATTTTGTCAGTGACTACATTCTAAGCAGGAAATGTATCAAATGCCACTGTGAATGCAACATAAATCCAATAGCAAATCAAAGAAATGTATTCAACTTTATATTGAGTTAGATAGATGGGTGAGCCATAACTGCTTAAAAACATGGCGTAGTGATATTTACCAATTTTAGGATTGGATGGTTGATTGTGGTTGTGAACAGATACTTTATGTGAAGCATTCTGAGTTGGTTTCATTAGTTAGAGTATTTTAATTATTTAAATTAAAATAACAAAGATTTTAATCAATGAAGGCCGAACAATAATAAAAGGGGGCAACCAAAACAGTCAAGAAAGTGAAAGTTAATAAGAAAGCACCAGTTAGGTACATTGAATATTTGACAAAGATTATGGGTCAAGGCTGCTTTCACTGGTTTCAGAAGATCTAAAGTTTAATAAAACGAGAATTAGGCATTGTTAAAGATTTAACATGTCGATGATGTTTCATCAAGCAGATTCTATTGGGGCAAGAGAGTAGCTTATATCTACAAGGCTCATTCTCTCAAGAACAACACTAAATTCAGAGTACCTCATTATCACTATTCTTATAGACAATCTGGGGTAGAATCAGCAGATCACATGGATCAAACGGAGTTGTGATTGCTCGTTTCAATAGAAATCTTCCACCAAGAGCCATCGGATCTACTTTGAGAGTGTTCCTTTATCCAAACAGGGCTTGATCCAATATATTAATATGTACATTTATTTCCAGAAATTAAATAAAACAAATTTATTTTTTAAATATGAGTCAACCACCATAGGCATCATAGTAACAATCCCAAAAAGCAAACACCTTCAACAAATCAGAAAAAACCAAAGACATCAGATTGACCAACATCCAAGCTGCAAAAGGTAATACCCTAAACTATATGTCAAGCCGTATCCGACGCAGTAAGAACCAGTTTGGGACCAAGAGGAATGGATAAAATGATCTAAGATGCCAAAGGTCAAGTACTCATTACAAATGATGGAGCCACCATACTCAAATAGATGGATTTGGTCCATCCAACTGCAAAAATGGTAATCCATTCAACATTACAAAAGCTAGTTGAAATTTCTCATGCTTAAGATGTCGAGGCTGGAGATGGCACCACTTCAGTTGTAGTATTCGCAGGAGCCTTATTGAAGTCATGTGAAGTACTCTTAGAGAAGGGAATACATCCAACCACTATTTCAGAGGGATTCCAATTTGCCTTAGAAAATGCATTAGAAGCTTTGGATGAATTGAAAAAACCAGTTGATCTGGACAATAAATAATAGTTGATTGAATGTGTTTAAACTGCACTTTCATCAAAAGTAGTTTCGTCCAATAGTACATAATTGGCACCACTTGCTGTAGATGCAGTCTTGAGAATAGTTGACCCTCTCAAACCAAATAATGTTGATCTTAAAGATATCAAAATCGTTAAAAAGTTGGGAGGCACCATCGATGACACTGAATTAGTTGAAGGAATTGTATTCTCTAATTAAAAAGCAAGTTAAACAGCAGGAGGACCTCAAAAAATTGAAAATGCTAAAGTGGCACTGTTGTAATTTTGTTTATCTGCACCAAAAACAGATGTTGAGAATTCTATTGCTATCAAAGATTATACAGAAATGGATAAAATATTGAAGGAAGAAAGAAAATATATTATTGATCTAGTAAAAAAGATAGTAGCATCAGGTGCAAACGTATTATTGATTCAAAAAAGCATTTTAAGAGATGCTGTCAATGATCTCTCATTGCATTTCTTAGCAAAGAAAGGAATTATGGTTGTGAAAGACATCGAAAGAGAGGATGTTGAATTTATATCCAAGGTATACTTATTTTTGTTACATAGACCTTATGTTTAGTACCAGTAGCACATATAGATTAATTGACTCCTGAAAAATTAGGAACTGCTGGACTTGTTGAAACTGTTTTCTTGAATGATGAAAGCAAAGTGTTGAGAATTACTGGTGTGCCTGCTTAGTCTAAAGCTTTAACAATCTTAGTTAGAGGGTCAAACCAACTAGTTTTAGATGAGGCTGACAGAAGCATTCATGATGCCTTATGTGTTGTTAGAAGTCTTGTTAAAAGCAAAGGTTTGATTCCAGGAGGAGGAGCACCAGAAATCCACCTATCCTTAAAATTGACTTAAAAGGCTAATACATTAACAGGTGCCAGATCTATGTGTGTTCGGGCATTCGCTGAAGCACTTGAAGTTATTCCTTATACTCTTGCAGAAAATGCAGGTAATTTATACTCTATCTGTAGGATTGAATCCAATCAATGTAGTTACTGAGTTAAGAAATAGACATCTTAAATCTTAAAAGTTTGCAGGCATAGGAATGAAGAAAGTAATTATTATTTAATATATCATTTAGAATAACATAGTGGATGATATTACAACTGAATAAGTGGTCTAACCTATTTTAGTAACAAGGAGTGCTTTGAGTTTGGCTACAGAATGTGTTAGAATGATCCTTAAGATTGATGATCTTGTCATTTCAGCCCGTTGAGTTTAACATTATATTACAAATATAATAATAATAAATTAAATTAATGCAAACAAATTCAAGATCGAATCCAAACATAAAACCAGTATTCAGATTGAAACAATTTTTGAATACTATTGTTACTCCTGAGTTTGGTAAAGATAATACAAATAGAATAAAGAATTCAATTGAAAGTTCAAGATTTGCATCATATCATAATATCAGTAATTCTGTTCGTAAGAATATCATCATAAATCAATAATATGTGTTACCCAGTATCACTAATAGAAAATCTCTCATCATCGAACCTACTCAAACTCCGACTGTTCTAATTGATCATCTACATTTGGAGTAAAACATGAAAAATAATACTAAACAAATTAAGAAACACTTTAGATAATTAAAGAATCTTAGTATTGCTCAGAATTCTAATGATAATTTGAATTCAACCAATGAAGAATTATTATTTCTTTAATCTAATAAAAATAGCCCAAAAAAATACAAAACCTCTAATAAATAGGATTAGCAAAAGTCAAGAAAGTAAAAATTAATTGACTTTTTGAAAGGTGAAAATTAAGGCTTATAATTTACATAATTATTACAAAAAAAATAATCAAAATAGTAAACTTTATTTCCTTCTTTCACAATTAAAAAATATCAAGAACTCTAATTTTGAAATTTTGTTTGTATTATTATTTTTTTTCAACTATAATGCTAGATAATCCAAAAATATAATTAGAAACAGACATCATTCTTCAAGGAATGGAATACGTCATTAGCATGCAAGCTAGTGATCATTTGCTGTATGCATAATTAATACCCTTAGTTATATAGAATTAGAATCTAAATATGAACCTCAGATCTGGAAAAATACTTACACCATTGATTATATTGAAGAACTTACTCGCAAGACAGGAAACCCAAAAAAATTTAACATATTTCTCTCCATGTTATAAACTGCATTACAAAAAACTAACGAGAATGTATTATATAATCTAAATAGGTTTTATTTGAAATTTTGACGTATCAAGATCTTGAGAATCTGAAATAATAGAAATCATAAGATCAAAGCAATCTTTCTAGAACATCATCCAATAATTAGAAAGTCAATAAACGATATCTGATTTTGTCGTATTAAACTGATTTTGAAAAAATTCATTACCCTTTGGCCTTAAATTATGAAGAATAAATTGAAAACTCTAGATTAATGACCAAAATACAGAATCTAAAAACAGAACTCTTTGATTACAAACTCTAAAAATCAAATGATGCAGATTTCTAGGCTTCGAATTCATTTTCCAAAAGCAAAAGGGATATTTAAACTCCTGATTCTCTAGTGAATCAAAATGAATTATTGAAAGCCAAAGTAAAGAGATTGGAAGAAGCTTTGACTTAAAAAAAGGGGGCAGTTGAAGTAGATTAATTAGTTCGAGATAATGAAGACTTGTAAAATATGTTTACTACATCTAAATTATTATATGAAGACAAAATCTAAAAGTTAGAACAACAACTCAATTAAAAAAGCACAGAAATTGTCATGCAAATGGCTGAAGTACATATAAAGTTAATAAAGATTAGATAAATGCTTTTAAGAAGGAGTTGACACAATTGATTGGCAAAGTTGAAATGGACAGTAGAATCAAAGATCATATCAGATTAATGAATGAGGAGGAGGAAAGCAAATTAGTGAAAGCCTAAAAAACAATATAAAAATACGAAAAAGAAGTGGAAGGCCTTAATTAGTATGTAATTGATAAAATCATAGATAAATAGATTCGTTAAAGAAATAAGACACAGTCTAAAAAAGAAGAATAAATCAATTGGAGACTGAACTATCTTAATCGATGAAAAAGTTTAGTTACAAGGGAGTTACTGATAGGCTTTATTCACCCTACAGTAATCATTCCAATGGAAGTAGGAAGTCTAATTATTCTGTTCCAAATAGATTAAACTCGAATAATTCATCTGGGAATGCTTCCCCTAATGTAAGACAAGCTTCTCCAGCTTTAAGCAAGAATTCGCGTACTTCCACTTAAAATTCAGTAAAATCATATTCAAAATTAGGCTGCCTATCAGAAACCGAAGTTCTATAACACTTCTCCAATGAATAAACAGCCCATTTAGAAGAAACCCTCTCCGGCAAGACCATAATAATAGATGAGACCTACTCCCAATAGGGCATCTCCAGTTGCTTAATAGAAACCTTCTCCTGGGAGAAATAATATCTTTAGATAGCCATCTCCTCCAAGATAAAACTACTAACAACAAAAGATTCAGCCATAACAATAAGTGAAATAAAGGACTAATCAATCTGCTAATAATTATAAGTAGCCAATGAAGCAGGTGCATCAATATGAAAGGAAGTCTGGAAATGTGACGGATCTGGATAATAAAATAAATAATTTAAAAAATATTTTATAAAGAGCGAAAAGATGATTGAGTAATACATTAATAAAATGAAATAAAAATTTATTGGACCAAAAAATCTTATAAATTTATCATTATTTTGCTTTTTTAGTTGGTTTTGGACTTGATTCTTCATCATCGTCATCATCATCTAATCCATCATCCTCATCATCTATTTCGTTTTCTGAATCTTCTGAATCATCTACCACAAGCTCATCTTCGTCCTCACTATATTAAATGTCGTTTCCACTTTTATCTTTGTTATCTAAAACCGACAATCCAGGAACTAAATCAAACACCTTTTAGAAGTATCCTGGCAATTTAGCTATAGGATTTTCAGATAAATCTAATTATTGTAATTTTTTCAACTACTTGATCGGCTCCAAATCCTAATGATAAACTAAATTAGATACAGCAAATGTTTTGATTTGGTTTTCTGCTAGACTTAAACACAACAATTTTGGATATGTATTGCCAATGAATTTAATTGCTTCTCCATCCAATTAATTAGTTTCCAACACCAAATTCTATAAATTAGGTAATTTAGGAAATCCCTCAAGTGTCTTTAAGGAGCACTCTACAAGACTTAAAGACTCTAGATGGCTTTGAGATTCAAGAAGTTCAGCTGTCTATTTGTCTAATTTCACGATCTTAACATTATCAAGATCAAACTCCATTAATTTTCCTTCCTGCTCTTGTGTTTTTTATTTGATCGATTTTTTAAATATGTCTAATATGTTAGCCATTTATTAAAATAATTAATATCATTTAATTAACTATTACGCTATATGCTAAAAAGGATGATCAATGTCTTGATTACGTGCCTATTTTTATTATTATAATAATTTACTGTTGATAATGAAAAGAATGATAATCCCAATTGACTAGCTAATTGCATTCCTTATTTGTTTTCTATTTTCCTAATGGCCTGCAAGTCAGATTTCATGGCAACTAAAACTCCCGGCAACTTCTTTCCGTTAGCCTTCGTTACTCTCTCAAACCATTCTTTGGCTGCCTCATATGTAGTCTCTTTGGTCATGTCATAACATAGGAATACAAAGTTGGCGTCTTTCAACTTGAATAATATTATTTAAATTTGACTATGTTGGATTTTAAAATTGCTTATTCGTAGATTTCAGATCCTGCAATATCAAATAAGTACAATTCGACATCTTTTTCCTCTTATTCAAATGGAATCAATTTAGTAGATATTTCAGCAATTTGAGTCTAAGAATATTGAATTGGAATCATACTAATTGATAATCTTTCAGAAAATTGACTTCTCCAGTAGTATACAATTAGATCAGGGCAGATTTACCAACTGCAGAGCTACCGACCACTAATACCTTAGCTGTTACTTTTCTCATTGAATATTAAATAATTTAAAAATAATATAAGATCAATATATTATTCATTTTTGTCTGATAGTATTTAAAAAATTACCTAGATTTGCTTTTTTACCATATAAAACATATTCATATTACACAGACTTTTTTTTTATATCTTTATCTACCAAATAGGATTCATATAATACTTTAAAAATGAGCAGGTCCATATGCTTTTTTCAAGTCTGCTTATTTTTTTGTAAGTGTTGGCAATTTGACTGAGTCTAAGAGTTATTAATTTCTAGTTTTGAAAGAGTTCTACAATATTTTATTGGTTTGATTAAATAAAGTCTTTTTATGTAAAATGTGAGAAGTGTTTTATTCTTCTTCAATAAGGGAATCATCACTTTTTGAATAGATTGAAATAAATACGGTTTTTTAAGCAATTTGATTGATTATAGACTGGTTTCCAATAGTTTCTATTATTCCTAATCCCTTAATTCTTTAAAGTATGGATGTCTGAGTGCCTATTTTGCATTGATTCTCTCTTCTGGATCATAAATGAGCATTTGCTTAATTAAATCTACTAAGTCTTTGGGAGCGTGTGGAATTAGATTTTCTAACCCAGTTCCTGCTTTGGAAGGGAAGTTGATTTCCATATGAGATGCATGTTTCCTGAATCGATCAAGCACCTTAGGATTTGGAGTGCCTAGAATGTTATGAATCCGATGAACTTAATCTAACTCATTGCTTCCTGGGAACAAAGGGAATAATGCAGTAATTTCAAATAGGACACATCCTGCTCCCCATATATCCATTTTACTGTCATAATAACCATCTGTCATTAAGCATTCAGGTGATCTATACCATCTGGTGGATATATATTCTGTGTATGGATGCTTAGAATAAATGCCTTTGCAGGATCCCAGGTCGGCTAATTTTAGATGATCACCTAAAAGCAGTATATTTTCACTAAATATTGAAAGTAATATTACGGCTTGATGTCTCTATGAAATATGTTGTTTGTATGCATGAAATCTATTGCTTTGAGCAACTAATACGTATAACTTCTAATTTTGTCTTATTTTAATGATACTTTTCGACCTATTTAATGAAACATGATTGATACCCTTTATATGTTCATAAAGGTTTTGCTCCATTAATTCGAATACTAGTGCTAATCTCCCTGTTGGTTCATCACTAAATATATTATTAATGAATAATACTAGAGCACTTCTATTAATTTTATTATATGATCGTGATTTTACAACTTTCTTAGAGCTTGAATTTCCTTCAATTTGTTAACCAAAATTAGAAATAATTAAATACTTGGTCAATCGTTTAAAAAACTTGTTTCATGCATTTAATAGCAACTAATTAGCTTGTTTTTATTGACTAAGCCTTTATAACTTCTGAAAATGTGCCTTCCCCCTTCTTAGTTATTAGTTTATAATCTATCCATCTTAATAATTTAATTACTTTGCATTCCAAATATTTATATTATAATATGATTAAAATTTTATAATCATCCCAATAAATCCTGCAATTAACCTTTACTATCTTAATTAATCTTTCTCTTTTCATTCTTAAGAATTTACACTAATTGTACTATCATTCAAATAGTAGTTGAAATAAATGAAAAAATAAATTTATTCATTATTGAATATAATGTGTTAAGATCTGGAATTATTGTTGTTACACATAGTTATTAGCATACCATATTCAATTACTTAAATTTTGAGATTCATTTTTAAATTAACTCACAAGAATGTGTTTAATTTATTGAAAATATCATAGACTCAATAGAAAATTTAAGAATATTTAAGTAGAATTTTGAATAGGAACTGATTGGAAATATAAATGAAACTGAAATCTTCATTAATTTTATTTTTGTGCTTAGAACTATCCTTCCAGGTATTTTAATATTAGGTATTGTCATTGATTACTTTGGTTATTCTATTCTCAATTGAAAAATATTTAGATTCCATTAATTTTTAGATTGATTTTATGAATAACAAAGATTGATGGCTGGATTTAACTAATTAACTACAATATAAATAGGTTATAATCCATATGTTTATTATTAAAATATTCAAAAAAGCCTTAATTGAATTAATTATAAATTATCAAAACGAATTAATTTTTAATATGAAAATATTCTTATTAATATTATTTGTTATTAGTTCTGGACAGACATTCTTATAAGACTTTCATAATTGGGTTTAAGAAAATTAAGACTTATTGGATGGATTTGTAGAAGAATCAAAAAACCCGATTGATGCTTTTTAGCTGTAATCAGTTCAATTAAATGGAAAATAATTTATTTCTTTAACAAACGGATGGTTAAGTTAAGAAACTTTTGATAGTAGTTATACTAAGCAATACTTTACAATAATTACATCCAAATTGGCTCTTTTGGCAGTGGATGTTAGAGAAAATATTAAATTTGTGATTGATAAAGAATAAACTAATCCTCAAGTTGTAATGTTTGAATAAGAGAATTATAGAGGAATGAATATTAAAACGAATAGTTAAAATAGATTAGTAATATATCCAAGAGTAAATGAAGTAGTATCATAAAAGTAACAGGAGAACGATCAATTAATCGAATTCTCAAACATAGAATAAGAGTAATTTCTTATATATATTATTTATGGAACAGAAACAGATCTTAGAGATGCTTAGAATTTATTCAACTTCATCACTGAATTCATTGAATTGATAGAATCAAAATAACCTCCTAAATATAAGTAATGCAAACCTAAAAGTGCAAACAAAAAAAAATCAACAAAATCAGGATCAAAATAATCTCAAAAAAAACCTTAATAAAGTGGCAAAGCTGGATAATCAAGAGGAAGCTTAAAGGATAAAGATAGTAATGAGAAATTAAAATAATCTTCATAAAAGGATCATTAACAATAAAAAGGAGATGATTTTAATAAGAAAATTGAAGATCTAGATGATTCTGGATTATAATAGAATGGATCAGAATTAAATAATAATGATTAATTAAGAGATTAGGAAAAAGGTAAAGGAAAGGGAGATAATGAATCAGGAACAGGTGCGGATAATGATGGATTAGGAACAGATGGATAAAATAGTAACAAGGCAGGAGACGGACTGAATGATAATAATGGTGATGACAATTAATAAGGAACATCTAATGGGGGAAATGGAAAAACAGATGGAGCAAATGATGGTAAAGGAGATGGTTCTGATAATGGTAAAGGGGATAATGGAAATGGAGATGGATCAAATGCAGGAAATAAGAATGGTACAGATGGAGATGGAAAAGGAGATGGCTAAAGCGGAGATGGAAAAGGAGATGGCTAAGGTGGAGATGGCTAAGGTGGAGATGGTTCAAATGGTGAAGGAGATGGATAAGGTGGAGATGGTTCAAATGGAAAAGGAGATGGTAATGGTGGAGATGGAGATAGCACAGGAGGAGATGTTGATGGCACAGGAGTAGATGGAGATGGCACAGGAAAAGATGGAGATGGAATTAATTCAAATAAAGGAGATGGTTCTGATAATGGATCAGATAATTCATAAGGTAATGATAATGGAAATGATGATGGATCATAGAATAATCAAAATGATAATGATGGCAGTAATGGTAATGCAGATTAGAATAATAATAACGATTAGAATTTACAGGATGATAATGATGATAAAAACTCAAAGTGTGTTAATTTGTATTCTGAATGTTATTTCAGCGGAGATAGCATTGAGTTATGTGGTAGTCATGCCGAGATAACAGATAAGCTCTAGAATTTTAAAATTAAATCAATAGAAATGGATGATGGCATTGAAGTTTCCTTCTTTGGAGAGAGCCATTTTGAAAATCAGGTCATAACCATAACTGATGATGTAGAATGTTTAGATATCCCAATAATATTGAGTCCAACAGACATTGAAGAATTGATTCAGATTTTAAAATGAAATATACATAATCATTGGAAAACTTACATTTCTCCTTGTTGAGGTATTATAAGAAATTTGAAGTTGTTAACGAACATCATAGTTTGGGCATTCTATTTTGTGTTCTTTGTTTATTAAATAGTTTTGATAATTTTTTCTTTCCTCTAATCAAGGGCAATTATGCTTGTTTCTCCATTCGCCTATTATACTGCTAGAATATCGTTGCTGATTCTACATAAGTACCAAATGCTATTAGTTTCAATCCAATTCATCGATACTTAGATTTATTGTATAAGTTATGGTTGTTCAACTTAATAAATTTTTACTTATCCATTATAATTAGCAAAAGCAAACAATTCACTATTGATTGATGTAACACAATTCACATAGGTGACATCTTTGATAATAAATTTAGTCTTTCCAGTTAGATAATCAATGACTGCCACTGTGTAATCTCTACTGCAAGAAGCAATTTAGGTTCTTGATACTTTACATAAATCATTGATCCAGGCTGAATGGACATTGAGTTCATGTGCTAGCTCTTTTTCATTTAATTTCCAGACTCTTATTTTTGAATCATCCTAACACCAGGCTATTTGTGAATAAGCCAACGGTACAATCTTTCTTAATTGTTTAGAATGGCCAATCACATCACCTACTCTAGATCTTAGATCTACATTCCATAAATAAATTTAGTATTCATCTCTGTCTTTGCCTCTAATTTAAAATTGAATTTATACGCGCTCAGAAGAAACTGTGTATTTTAATTATCCTTGATTGCAGCCAATGATATACACTCGACACCATGCTGAAATTTATGTATTTAAACAAAGTAAGGTAATTTCCAGAGGGTTATTTCTCCATTTTCTTCTGCTGAGGCTAACATTGAATTTGAAATTAAGCAGATGTCAGAAATGTTTTTAGATTTATTTTATATTGTTTTGTAGGATTTCAAGTTCTTCATTTAATTCTCGAAAGTTTTACTTTAGTGAAACTATGATTACTAATCAATCAATTAAAGATTTAATTCTGAATGATCGACAACACAGTTTAATAGCTAAAATATCAATAAAATTATAAACCTATTATTCACAACAATAAATAAAATTACTAAAAAGCTAATTTAATAATTAGATATTCTTTTATAGTTTTTTTTAGAATCTACTTTAATCAGATACAAAGACTTTGCTGAATTCTGAAACCTTCAAAAAGTCGTTGTATATGAGTTTTGATAATTATGAAGTCTATCTAGTAAGATCTATTAAATTGGTTTCAAACAACTCTTAAACAAATTGATGTGGCAATTCAATATTAAAACTAGTCTCATTAATTACTTTTGCTATAAATTTGATTTCTAATTCATCTATTTGATTGATTATATCCTGTCGAATTTAATTAAAATAATCTCTAATTGAAGAGAGAGATTTAAATTTCTCATTTTATATCACATCTAATTATTGATTTGCTAATTTCAACTCTAAAACTCTAAAATAGTCTTCAATATCAGTTATATTAGGACATTAATGTTAACATTCCTCACATAAGCCTCCAACCAAACAACCTACAGTTGTACAAATAAACTTGGCAGCATTTCCATGTTATTCACAAATTCTCTCTTCAAAATTGGGTTGCTATGCATTTTTATTATAAAACTATTATTAATGATTTCCATTTTTAAAATATTTATCTGAGGCTCCCTTCTTTTTATCAGATCCTTAACTACTAAATTATTATTTTTCTTATGGTTCTGATTGTTATAAAAATGGATTTGGACTTTATGAAAATGCAAATCCTTTTTGTTGTGAATCTATTTACGATCCAACTTTAGCCCCTGATTATCTATTACTATCATTTTATTTATAGAATGTCATATGTTGAGATGATTAAACTTTATTGGGATCAAAAACCATGTTATGTTAACTGTCATTACCTTAAAATGTAATGTTTTTTGGTCTTATATCTCCAAATCTGCCTGTACCATATATATTGGAAGAGTTCGATTGAAAAACATTTTTGTCATCTGTTTATGGTTGAAAGGAAATATTTTATCTCATAACAGAATATATTATTTTTATTCATTTTTATTTCTTTAAATTTTGTTTATTTATCTATTGCATTCTCTCGAACAATGTAAGTCCTGGTTCAAATTCTTAGATTTCATCCTGTTGTAAGTCAGTAGTCAAAAATAAATCTTCTTAAATTTTGAGATGATGGATTCTCTCTATTTTTCTATCGATAAAATGGTAGATATTACTTTTTTTAAATTTGTGATGGTATTTCTTCAATATTAACATCTGCTGTAAATGATTTCCTTCCAACTTCCAAAAACTATTATTATTTTGTATTTATTTCATTATCTTGAGAATTTCTGATTTCCTCTTTGGTCCAATCAAACTTTTGATCAAATGGATATCCTAATGTTTAATACAATTTCTTGAAAGATTATTAAATGTAATCATAATTTGGATCTCCATCAAATGAGATATTTTAGATATATTTAAAATAATCTTCAAATGTTTTGGGCAATCCAAAACTATTAGTATTATATTAGTAAATACCATAGTTCTTCAATTGATGTATTCATCTTTTTCTGTCCAATCAATTTTATTTTCTCCTCTGGGGTTTCAGCATGTATGTGCATCCATGGTAATGATCCTTTCAAAAAGTAAACGGCTAAGTATCCTAAACTTTCTAAATCGCTAGCTCTGTTTTAAGACAAACTCAAATGAGAACAGATTGGGCAAAATCTAGGCTTATCAAATTTAATCATTTAAATACCTAGGAGTTCCAATGATATTTTCATTCTTCTATCTCTCTATGTGCTAGCCTTATTCTCTATATTTTGATGTAAATCCAAAGTCAATAAGGTAAATCTCATCTTCCTTTAAACCTGTCATGAAATTTTCTGGCTTGATATCTCTATGTATGTAATCATTCATATGCAAATATTGTAATCTTTCTATTGCCTAATCTAGGAACATCAGAACAGTTTTTAAGGAGAATACTTTTTTTGGAGTTTGCATTAGTAATTAGTACAAGTTCTATCCTAGTAAAGTTTGCACAATGAAGTTTTCAGTTCCATTCTATATAAAATAATATAAGCGAGGAAATCCAATACGCCCATTTAATTTATAAAGTACATCAACTTCATTCTTAACAGATTGAGCAAGAATTGGATTTTTCCCTGTAGATAATATCTTGACCGCATAATATTCTTATTTGATTTGATGGATTGCCAAATAGATATGACCGAAAGAGCCTACTAAATGAATAAGAATTTAAACCTGAATTTAATGGACTTATGATTTTATAGTTTTTACAGACTACTTTATCAATCCACTTATTCTCAACCTGTTTTTAACTTAGTCTTTCACTTCGCTTTGAGATTGACATGTCGTTTTTATTGTATTTGTTAAATCTATTTTTAATATCAAAATTATTTATCAAAATCTGTTAATCTTGTCATTGAATAAACTTGATCCTTTTTGGGGATTATGATTCTCAAATTGAATTAAATTTAAATATATCAATAATATAGGGAATAAGAAATAATTATGGTATAAGCAATTAATCTTAAATCAAGTAGTAAATTAATCAATAAATACATGTGTGAACCTTATATATAATAAAATGATTGTAAAATAAAATGCTTTCCAAATCAATGAGATTAAATGGTTTACTCAAACTACAAGAATGCCTGATCAAGTCCTCATCAATCTTTTTGATCAAGATATGCTAGGAGTAGAGTCTCTAGTGCTTGCAATAGCCACACCCTATGATCAACTTCCCACTGTGATAGATATCATTGACAATTAAACTGAGATGGTGCACACTCTTGCTCGTTCGTTGGCTAAGAAATTGAGTCTACAGGTGTTTTTGAATTACAACCATTCAAGTGAATTAACCTTGGAGATATTCCAATAATTGAGAGAGAAATTAATTGAATCAATAATATAATAATGATTAAGGTCTATAATCCTGAATTGCTTATTTCTAATGCATCTGACAAATTGACATAGTTAGTTAGAGATGACTTTAAGCCCTTCATCCTCAGATGTGAATAACACAAACTATGCGTCTTAGAAAATGAGAATCTAATTCTCTTTTCTCTTCTTTTTGATAAATGTTAGCCAATCATCGATGAAGCCTAATTGTAAGAATGATTATAAATTAGAACGATTACATTTGTGAATTAGAAGGATCAATCTAAAATTATAGCAATTAAATTTGCAGACAAGAAAACAATGTCCTATTTACAACATAATGTAATTCAATTTCATGATATGTAGATTAATTCAAGGAAAACATACACATAGTATATGGGTCCTTTGGCATATCAGCCAGTGAGAAAAGAGAGGACATCGTTATTAAGTACAGAATCGCCAGAGTAGAATTTTCGAGGAATATTAAATCTGGGAATTTTGATATTAATAGCTAATCATATTAGATTAATATTCGAGAATTTTCAAAAGTATGGTCTGTTAATTACGAATGTGTTCTGGAAGTTTGAGATGATGAATATCAATGGCAATCCTATTATGTAAGCTCTGTTAATCTTAATGATTAATTTGTTTATTGGGTTTGGAATTCAATATTTGCAATTTAAAAGAAATCTGAGTACTGGAATAATTAGAACTTTTAATATTACCAATATTGTATTAACCATAATAATACCTTGCTATTTAATTTAAGGGTCACATCCAGGATTGAATTTGATTTTACTGGGT
This sequence comes from Paramecium tetraurelia, assembly GCF_000165425.1. Taxonomy (NCBI): domain Eukaryota; phylum Ciliophora; class Oligohymenophorea; order Peniculida; family Parameciidae; genus Paramecium; species Paramecium tetraurelia. The sequence continues at coordinate 323,754 of NW_001799244.1, read as the reverse complement.
GTTTAATTCATAGCCTTCATGAAATTGATAAGTTATGCTCACTTTATGAGAAATACTTACTTCTATATCTAAAGAATTAAGTAAGTGAAAAATAAGAAAGTGCCTCTTGACAATTTCTTCGCTGAATATGAGGTCAATGCTGAAAACCTAAAAATCTTAGAGAAATACTCACAAGATCAATCGCTAATATTGGACTTTAAACATTTCTTATACTTCTTAGCTGCTCCAACATTGTGTTTCTAATTGTCATATTTGAGAACATAATCTATTAGAAAGGTTTGGTTGATCAAGAGAATAATCGAATACATCTTCGTTATTCTTTTTTTGGTCATCATTTGGTTCCAATACACAGAACCACTTGTTGAGAATACCTACAAAATGCTATCAAAGTCTCCATCTTTGATGGTGCTTGCCGATAGATTATTAAAGTTAGCAATACCCAATACTTATATGTGGATGGCACTATTTTATGGATAATTCTAATGCTTTTTGAATATCACAGCAGAACTCTTGAGATTCGCAGATAGAGAGTTTTACAAGGAGTGGTGGAACTGCAAGAATCTCGAAGAATATTGGAGATTATGGAATTTGCCTGTCCATCATTGGTTAGTGAGTAAATTATTATGATTAATATAGGGCATGTCTATTTTCCATGTCTTAAATCAGGTATGAACAGAACAATTTCAAATATGATAGTGTTCTTAGTATCAGCTCTAGGTCATGAATACATTGTTAGCGCATCTATAGGTGTAGTGGAAGCTTGGGCATTTGTAGGAATGTTTGCATAGGCACCATTCATGCTATTATAGAAGAAATTAGAGAAGGTAAATATTCAATATTATTTTTATAAGATACTCAAATTATAAGACTCTTAATTGGGTAATCTAATGTTTTGGATGACCTTTTGTTTTATTGGATAACCAATCATGATTTTTGTTTATTACTTCAGATATTTGTAAAAGATTGGCCATCCAATATGATGATTGGTATAGAGATTTTGATATTATAAAAATATTACAATATAAAAAGATAAAATTAATTGACTATCAATCATCTTCCTCAACTATTGCAAACATTGATTTGTTAATATTTCCATACTGTAACTTAAATTCTTCAGATGAACAAGTATTAGCTAAATGTATTATCATCTTCTCTAGTTTCAAATGAAGTGGTTATACAGCCCTTTGATCCCAAGTCAAATCTACTGCATCAATTCCTGGCATAGATACCTTATCAGCAATTCTTGCAATTGCTTCTAAGAATTCAATGAAAGTCATCTAAAATATCCTATCACTTTCTAATTCATCAACTTGGAGCATCATGGATAAATTGAAAGCCTACATTATATTAATGATTTTACATTATCAGCATCTCTCTCAACGAACCTTTCGTCGTAAAGACTGGCTTACGAACATATTTCATGTATTTCATCCAAACACATAAACTTCTTCTAACCTGGTTTCACCTTCTTCACACTATATTTATTATATATGTGATTGAGTAAAGGCCTGAAGAATTTCAAACAATCATCACATTGTTCATTAAAATATCTCTCATCCCTCCACTTCTAAGCATCGAATGTGGACATGTATGTTTTACATTATTCTAAGATCATTTTCGTTGCCTCCAACATATTATTAGCAACTTTCGTTTTCAAATACTTATCCTCAGAAACCCTAACCAAAAACTCCATAAATTAGAATCTACAAAGTGCTCTCTCAGGATTCCTAAAATTTCCCTTGTATTCAATTGAAGCTGCACAGGTTGCTATAAATTTCAGATCTAAATCAGACAATTTTAAAGACTTCCCGTCTATCAATTCAGTTTATTAAGCAAACTCTGTGATAACATTAGAAGATATTGACCACACATCCCCCGTTGGACTGTTAGAACTATATTACTTATAAGTTTCCTTAATCAATTTATAATGTGCCCATAAAACATTCTTAATTTCTAACAATTCATCAGGATTCTTTACTATTTTGGATATCTTGCTACAAGAGAAATCTTTTTCAAAGCATTTCTTCAATAAATCCTCATTCTCAAATTTAAAATCCTTAGCCCAAATAGAAATGGGGAATGTCCAAATTCTCTTTTACTTTTTCAACTTAGGAGGAATATAAACTGGATCTGGTGTTCTAGGTAACACACTAATTAATGGTTTGAATTCAACTTAATCAAAAATTGAAAAATGTTTGTCCTTCTTTACTTAATTTACATTATCCATCAAAACACTTATATAGTTATTATTGTAATTAATTTTCAATTAGTGTCCATAAGGAACATTTGGTTAATCAATAGCAATCACTTATGTATCATTCATTGTGTAAATATATTAGGTAGTATTTGTAGGGATCATTAAAGTTAAAGATATTTGATCCTGAGTCTTTGGAATATACACTTATTTATAAGCCTCAAAATCCAAATGAATAAATAAAGGATCTGCTTCACCTTCTCCTGATATCTCAGGCGTCCAAGTAAACTTCTACTCTTACCAACCTTCACATATCCAACACACATTCTCCTATCTGATTGTTGTAGTCTACTATAATCCTTTGATTCTAGGTGTTTCTCCTAAGACTCGCTATAATTCGTTCTCCTATATCTATAAGAATCCTCTTGCATCAATAACTCCCCAATTATTCACAAAGTGAAATCCATATATTGTTCTGTTCTGTTTTAATGCATTTGCTATTAGTTTACAATCATTTAGACTAAATTAATTGGATGATAAATCAAAATGCAACACAGTCTTATTAGTTATCAAAAAATCACATATCTTCTATATACATTAAACATCTTTTCTCTCTTAGATTCCAAAGCTATTCCAACCAGCATCAAATACCAATAAAGTCTTATTCTCTATTAAGGCTTCAAATATCTTCTATCCGCCCCATCCTTTTATTTAATTCCAGTGTATATATAATTACTCCATATTATCTAATTGAATTATACTATCCTTCAATATTTCTGCAATATCGTTTGTCAAATAATTCTTACTAACATTTAATGATTTCAACTTATTATTGCTATTCAACAATGCCTTCAAAATACGAGTTACATTTCTGTCACCTAATTTATTGTCTTCTAAATTTAACACTTCTAATCTAAAATTGTAATTCTCTTTCTTACTTGTTTTCTCTTGATTATATTTGCTAACAAATCGAATCTGTTCCTATTTTTCCGATATTATTTTATTAAAGATCGAGAATCTTGGCCACTTTTCCAATTTAATTCAATAGTTATGTTGCTCCTGAACTTTGAATTCTATTATTTGCCATATAAAAATCCTTGATATTAGGGTTGACTTTCAAACCCTCACTTAACATGGATGCATATCTATCTCCGTACTTCTAATGACTTATCTAGAGAGATTATTCACTGCCTTTAGTTTTGACAACTCCTATCTTACAAGGTAATACATCAATTTATTCCGCTTAACGAAGCATTGCAGTTTATACACTATCTATTTATAAATTTAAGTCTTACCTGAAATTTTGAAGAAGTCATTTTATTAACGAACCTTATTCACTTTTTTATAATGTTGATAATATAACTAGACTGCTTAAGGTCCTACTAATGGTTTGTTTAATAAATCCTCCTTGACTATCTCTGGTGACAATTACAAATTCTTTCTTATTTCATTCTCTTGTTCTTCTTCAAGAGGATCTGGTTTCTTTTTTGGTTTGAGAACATGATCCACTCTAAAAAATTTCTTTTTATTATCTGAATTGTAGGGCACCATAGCTGCTATCTTAGCAAGTACTATTATGATAATATGTCACTTAACTTACTCTGAGGATTTATTTGACTTTCATGTGGCATAGAGTAAGATGCATTTCTAGAGAGATGAGTGCTGCTTGGGTTGATCATTGTTGAAGCATCTTAAAACTATACACTACTTCTTCTTCTATCGAATTAGTTTTAATTTTTATTGGCTTGTTGTGAATGATAATGAGTGTCTTCAATCATATTTTATAATTATTTATCAATATTGATATACAAAAATAAAATCAAATTAAGCAGATGTGTAAATAGTATCTTCATTATGTCTAGAGATTATTATTTAATTTAATTAAATGTAAAAGATTTCTTAAGATAACATTATTGATGGTAAAAGGAAGAGAGTAATGTCAACTGACGGTGTCTTGGCTTGTGTTACCTCTAATCTATTGAAAAAATCTGTTTAGAAAAAGCCTGTCAAACCAAAGACATTATAAACTTAAAAAAAGAGAACAGTCAACCAATAAGAATCAGATAGTTCTGTGGTTCATGTAGAACATAAGACTTAAAAGAAAAAAGATGAAAAAGTTAGAATAACAATGAGTGCTCTTAAAGAATTGATTAGTTAGCATTTCTTAATCATAGATGATGAAGAATAAAAGTCATAATAGGTATTAAAAATCCTTCAAATTTTTAGCCAAAAAAACATATCAAATATTAATAAAATGAATCACCAAGTGAAAGTTCTAGTGAAAATATTTCATCATCAGAACACATTCCAAAAAGAAATAAGCATAAATGATGAAAAATAAAATGATATATTCTATTAAATAATTATAGTCATTATTTTATTTTTTAATTTAAGTATATTATTTTTAACTTTTCATATTTATCCCAAGTATTCGTAAAGATTATGCTGAAGTTTTTAGAATACAAAAGCAGTACAAATATGATACAATAGTAGATAGATTTAATAGTCATCTTACTTATTTAATTTCTGGGTATTTTCATTCAAATTAATATTGGCATTTAATAGAATATTATTCTTTATAAAATGCATAGCAATTTTAGAATAGCAATCTGAAAATTATGAATATTCTATTTACACTTTATATGAAATGGATAAATTATGTGTTATATGCATTAAAAAATAGTAAATATGAATATATATTAGTTTGATAAATATATATTTTATAATTAATTATGAGTCAATAGTTAAATATAAGTAATGGGGAGTATTTTAAGTTGCTTGAAAAAGGAGTAAAAATAACAAGAGGAGCAGTATAGAAATAATAAACATATACTGATAATCAAAATATTAGTTAGTCATTTAATGAGTAAAGTTCTGGGGAATAAGGATTGAGTAGCTCCCATCATCAGAGTGGCATGATATAGCTATCTAGTCATAATGAATAATAGAAGAAATCTTAAAAATAAAAGAAATCTCACCATAAAAAATTACCAAACTCATGTTCATCATGTGCTAGTTAAGTTGTTGAAAATTCTTTATGCAATGAATGTCTAATTAAATACGAGAACAATAAATATTGTATTTTATGCAAAAAGTCAATGGTTGAAAGGGATAAAGCAGAAAATATATGCGAGTGTCGAGATTGCGGTTTATATGTTCATAAGAAGTGTGAACCCCTATTTAAAGATCGTAAACCTATTTTCGACTCTTATAGATGTCCCAAATGCCGGATAGAATTAAGGAAGGTAATCTTTTCTGAGCTTATCCGATATTTAACATATTTTGATGATGAAAAGTTATTATGGCAATATGATCCAAGTTCTGTTAAATATAGAGAAGTAATCAAAAACCCTATTGATTTTGACACTATTCATAAGAAGAACAAAAAGGGTGAGTATTTAGATAATCCTGAACTTAAACTCTATGCAGATATTAAATTAATGTGCTCTAATTTTTTGGAATTCAATTTATCAAATCCTAAAGCACATCGTAAAGGGAGTATACTAAAGATTTTATATGATATTCTGTTTCAATAATTCAGAGGTTACTTAAAATTAACAGACGAAGATCTATTAACATATAAAAACAATATTCATTTGTTTACTTCAGAAAATGTCCAATTGGCATTTAGATAATTTTTGAATTATGGGTTTGGTGGAAAAGACTTAGTAAACCTAGAAGGGATAAATAATTATATCCCATTATGGGAACCATAATTATTGAGTATAACATAACCAGTACCTCCTAGAAACGTTAAAAGTAGTCTAATTTAATGGGAAAAGACTATTAATTTAAATTTAGATTTTGAAAATGAAGATGAACCATTAATTAAATTAAATATGATAGATTTCTTGAAGTAATAAGTTCAAAGAGAAATAAAAATCAAGATTGATATTAATAAAATTACATAGAGACACCCATATTTGGATTATTTATTTAAACTGGAACCACCTTAATTAACTGATGATTCGATTGATTCTCCTTAGTTGCAATATATAGTAAAAGATCTGTTAATTAAAGATTTAAGTACTGTTAACTTAGTTCAACCTTTCACAATGAAAGTAGGATGTCCTGAATTGATTTTTGAATATATTTGTTGTTCATGTGGAGGATATGAATTTCTTGATAATTTATTGATGTGTGAAAACTGCAATAAAACATATCACTTCTACTGTCAAATTAATAACTCTCAATATCACTAATAGAGAGTCATGAAATCCTTATAAAATTGGACATGTAATAATTGTGTTAGATGTAAAGAATGTGATAAGTATGGGTAAAAAAATGATTTATTTTGTTGCAATTGTAATGAATTTTATCACTTCTAATGTGTCTTCAATAATTTCATTGCTCCTACAGATGGGCTAGATTATTGGAAATGCAAGAATTGTTTCAAATGTGCCAATTGCCAAACTACTAAATTATTTGGTCCAGAACTATTATCAAGAATCAAACCAACAACAACTTCGAATACAGTATTTAATAATATTATCCTAGGTGCATATAAGCATTGAATACTTCTAAAATTTTCAATATTGTTTAAGTTGTGGTCTAGATGTAGCTGGTTTTAGATTTTGTTAATTTTGTGAAGAGTACATATAAATCTATAATGATTAATAATCTGATGACTGCATCGAAATAGAAAATTAGAAACTTGGATCATTGTATAGATTATATTTCTAAGACGTAAAATGTAATTATATAAAAAATTATAACTTTAGAAAGCAATGTTGATAAAATATATTTAAATAAGGAAACGAAGCCTATCAAATAATATAAACAATGTGTAAAATGTAAACAATTCTATCATGTTACTTGTTTGTTGAAGAATAAAAAAACTATTAATAATGAAGGAATATGTTCGGATTGTTCTTAGGACATTTCTCAATTATTATTCAAAATTGAAAAGCTTAAAGAATAAAGCATAAGATAAACAATAAAAGCTAAATCATTAAAAAAAGTGGTTCCTGTTGTTTCTAATTTTTTGGAATGGGCACCTCAATTAAATTAAGTTTAGCAAACTTTCATTATGGAAAATTTAGAGTAATTGGAGTCTCTTGTATCTAACTTTTTTTAATATTAACAAAACATTGAGAATTTAAAAGAGGATTTAACAAATAACAAAGATATCAGTGATGAATACATTGGTAAATTGACGTAATATTGGTGTGCACGATATAATTGGTTTGAAGCTCCAAAGCAATTGTTTACTGTTACACAATAAAAACGATAAGAATTTGTTCATTTTTAACTTGAAAATGATTTTCATGAACGATAGCTTTTAATTCACTTCTTTAAATAAAAAAAACAATTTGTCATCTTTTCCTTATAAACAATTATTGGTCAAAGCAACTCTTTATTCGAATTCAGTAAAGTAAATAGGTTTGCATTAGACACAATTAATCTGATTACCGATTTATAGTGTTGTTTTGTATAACATTTAAAGTATGAGAACTCATTTTAATATTTGGATAACTAATATTACACAAACTACTTAAACATTTTGGATTAGTACTAAAATTCGAAATTATTTAGAATGAAATTCTTATAGAATTAAAAATAATAACTTCTATTCCTTCCAATTCCAAATTCTATTGTAAGATCAATAAAAAAATAATATACTTCGCAAATGGTAGAATTGAAAAAACAATAAGCTAAAGACCATATTTTAGTTTAAAAAGGGTGGTTAAAGATAGCAACAAACTATTTGAAATAAAATATCAAATAATTGAATGATAAATATTCTGAAACCTAGATAACAGAAAAATTAAAATCATATTAATAAAATAATCAATTAATAAAATAATGTATTCAAGAAATGAAATAATTACATGATAACAAAATTTAAGAGGCAGAATAGATATTAATTAAATAAGAATAAGAAATGAAATAATAGCCAAGGGAGCAATTTGTTATATAAAATGAGTTTATCTAAAGATTTCCATAATAAAATGAGGATCAATTAATAGAAAGTCCATTAGATAAAATGTAATGTTAATTGTGTAAAAAGTTTGGGAATAGAAGTGTAAGTGGTAGGTTATTGTATGTTGATGATGTGCGTTGGGTTCATACTAATTGTGTACTCTGGAATGAAGATAGCAAAGAATGTGAATTAACAGTTAAGGCATTACTTAAAAATAATAATTTTAAATGTGAATATTGTCAATAAGTAGGATCTTCAATCATTTGTGGAAAGTGCAGAAAAAGATGTCATTTTTATTGTGGTTATAAAGAGTAATGGGCATTTACTCATAGCAAAAGAGTATATTGTTAATCTTGTTTTGATAATTAGGAATAGTGTGTTACAAGTTTTATGATTTGGAGAAAAATAGTAGTATAATAAAAATAGGATAAAAAATCTTAAACAGTTCTTCATAGATATTCTAATACAATCTTGATTGCATTGAAGCCATCTGAATAGAGAGGATAATTTGAAGAATTGAACTTATTAACATTGAGGGATAAAATTCTCTATATTTCATTGAACATGAAAGAATTCAAAATTAGATATGCATAAGTAAGTAAGTAACAATTTCTAAGAGAATGTGAAAAAAGTGATAAAAATAGATAATTGCAATTTTCAGTTACAAAATTGGTCTTGGATAAATATCCCTATAAAGAATACAAAGTTCAAAACTTATAAGAATTGGTGGACTCTTCTAAAGATAATAATATTAAAGGAATAGAGTTCGCAGAGAATTTAGGAGAATTCTTTTTGTTATACACACAATAAGTTCGATAATAATTATTAGATACTAAAAATATATAAAAAATGTGCAATTCTGTTTGCCAGTTCAGTCAATTTAAAGAATGGTTTTATTAATAATCTTTTGTCGAAGATCTTCCTTTGGATGAAAGATTGCAAATCTTATAGTAAATCAGTAGAGTTATAACTGAGACTTAAGTCAATCTAAATACTGTGTATGACAATCATCCCATGCTATATGACAACCTTCCAACTATTAAACATCAAAATAGTAAATTATCAAGAAAAGACCCTTAATAAAAAATAGTTACTTTTAATCCTAATGATATTTTAGAGGAAGCGAACTTATTAACAGAAGAATTGAAGTAAATTGATAAACAAGAAGAATTAGAAAAAAAATTGAAATAAGAATCCAAAAATTAGAAACAAAAGAATAAACTTTATGTTGCACCTTCACATATCCATAAATATGGACTTTTCACTAAATAGGAGTATTTTAAGCAATATTTTTAGTTTTAAAAAAGGAGACTTTGTAATTGAATACACAGGGGAAGTTATTAGAAATGCACTAGCAGATTATAGAGAGTTGACATATAATGAACAAGGATTTGGAGACTGCTATATGTTTAGGGCATCCAAAACCAAGGTAATAGATGCAACTTTTAAAGGGTCAGAGGCTAGATTTCTAAATCATAGTTGTCAAGTAATTAATAGTCTAATTATAGCCAAATTGTGATTCTTTATTATTAGATGAAAAGATTTTGATTTATGCTAGAAAGGACATCTCAGTAGGGGAAGAGTTGACTTATGATTATTAATTTGAAATAGAAGCAGAATCGTAAAAAATATAGTGTAGCTGTGGAGCTAAGAATTGTATTGGTAGATTAAATTGAATATAGCCCTTTTGTTAAGACTCATAACTAAATTTTATAATATAATATAATATAAATTCTCTTACTAATCTTTTTATAATTAAAATATAAAATGGCAAAGTAAGATGCAAAAAATAATAAAAGAGATCGAAGTCCAGTTGCTGTATGAAATTTCTATAATTTAGGAAATGAAAATCTGGTAAGAAGCAGTAAGAAAGGAAAATTAACACTTAAAAGTTTATGAACATTTTACTATCAATCCTCATAAATGTATTTGCAACTGTTAATCCTAAATTTAGTATACATAATCCAAGAGAAACCTAACAATAGTATTATGTTATAAAAACATCTTGAAAAGACAGGAGCCATTACTAAACCAGCATTTGATGTTAATTAAATCACTGATGATTCTCCACCTTTAGAAAGTAATGAAATCTCAATATTTAAGAGGAAATCGTTGATAAATTGAATACTATGAATAGGACTCCTCGATAGAAATACTAATTTCCTTAAACATCTAATTAAGAACTTGGATGGCATTCTAATGTATATATTAATCTATTTCCTTCATTAGAACTCTAATAGTCTTTCTCCATCCAAATTTACTTATCCAAGAAAATTGTGTAAAGAAACCAATTATGCCAATGATTATTTCACAATGAATAAAATCAGTCCTTATTCTAATAAATTTAAATGAACTCATATATTAGAGTATATCAATCAAAGTATTTTATTTAAGTTTAAGCAATGTATTTATTAAATATTTATTCGTTAATATGTCCTAGTGTACGATTTCAACAATCATAACATGATTAATATTTTTACACTAATAATTAAAATATAAATGTGCAATAATATTCAACTCCTAAAATTATAGAAATTACTATCAGTATAAGAATCATTTGACTATGTTCTATATATTAGATTCAATTCGATCATAATATAATACGCTGACTTAATAACTTTGTAAATCTTTTGATGCAGTTAGTGTAAATTATTCTGGAATATATGTTTCTAAAATATTAGAAGATTAATCTATAATTTTATTCTTATCAGGATCATAGAGATCAGTTGATAAGACAATATAGAATTCATAAGAGGAATACTTTAAATTCGAGTAATATTCACAAGGAAGCTCTTGTTCAAAAAAATCAAATTATTTCTTTAATTCAACTAAATTAGGATTCCTAAAAATAATAAAAAATTTCGTTGGAAAAAGAACATATATAGATTTCAGTGATTTATAGAATTTCAACACATCCAGAATTCGAAGAAAAAATTATTTAATTTAAATAAGAGATTGATAGAAAGAAAATCATGGGAGGCTTTTCTTTGGATAAGAGACAGAGATATTTTAATTGTTCAATTAATTTATTGGATTTTAGTTGAAAAATGTTGTAAGTATAGAGGAATATTGAAAAGAGAAATAAATGATTAAGGCAAGTCAAACAAGTAGTAAAAGGCTAGTATTAAGAAAATAAGGAAAATAAGAACATTGTGATATAATTAAGAAATGAATTTGTGTATCATTAATATTATTTTAAATAAATGAGTAGAAGTCAATAAAAATAATAATCAGCAGCTCAGCCAACATAATAAGCTAATAAAAGTTAGGTATAATAAGCTCCAGCTGCAACAAAAGGAAAAGGTCCTGCTCCAGTAGTATCTTAATAACCAGCTGCAAGTGGTTTTGATCCTTCGAAGTATGTGAAACCAGGACTTAGCAAAGAAGAAGTCTAAAAAATTAAGGAATGCTTTGACATCTTTGATGATGATAAGAGTGGCTCAATATCGTAAGCGAAAATAATTATAAAAGTCCAAATGAAATGAAGAATGCCATCATTGCTTTAGGAATGGAATAATCAGCCGAAGAGATTGTAAATATGATTTAAGATCTTGATTAAGATGGATCAAGTTTGATTGATTTTGAAGAATTTCTCAACATTTTTGGATTTTCAGGGTATTGATAATTAATATAAGCATATAGCACAATTGAAGATGAATAAGTGCTTGAGAAATTATATTAAGAATTTGATTCCTCTGGATAAAGTAAGGTTACTTACGAGGATTTCAAAAGAATAAATGATTTGGTATCAGAGAGATACACAGATTAGGAACTAAGAGAAATGGTAGAATATGCAGATAAAGATAAGGATGGCTCATTAAGTTGGGATGAATTCAAAGCTGTTGTTTAAAAAGAGTATCCAAATCAAGCATGAATTTGATAAATAATAGGAGCAAAAAAAATCAGTCATATATGCTATTTATTTCAGTTATTAATTGTAAGCCTAAAATCATTCTTTGGATATTTGCTTTTAGATATAATCAAATGACTAATTCTTGGCTCTATGTAAGAGAATTCTAGAATAATTAGCGTTTGGAATAACATCACTTTATATCACATATTTTTATCTCATTCAATTTCTGCCTTAACTCTATAAATCCATTTTTTATCAATGCTTCCCAACTTCTTTCTAGATGATTCTCAGACGAATATGAATTATCACTCCTGCTATTCTAATTAAATCCATAGTTGTTTAGGAATTTCGAATTATGCATTCATTGATGCTGGGATAAAGAGGCATATTCTTCCAATTGTTTTGAAATTCTTAAGAATATTCAGAACAAAATTGCAAGTCCTTTGAAAACACAATTCAAATAATTCAAAAAATTTTTATTATATCATAATAAGATAGAGGAAATTAGTTTTTAATCTTTGATGCAAGTTATTCCCTAAGCTTAAAGCTGACAAATAAGTAAGTTCAATAATTTATGGTGATAAGATTTCTGAAATCTTTTTCTGGATTTAAAAATGTGCAAAGATATGCATGTAAAATTCCTTAAGTACCATATATATAAACACACTTCTTAATTGTTTTCGTCATAGGAAAAGTTTTATTTCTTCATCTTCAGATTGTTAATTATGATGGTGGACTAAACTTTTCAAGTTTAAGAGAATCAAATTGAATTATAATTTACTTTCTAGTTAATATTATATAATTAACAAATCAATTTACAGAAAGTCGCAAATGTTAGCTTATGATAGGTTTTATTATAATATAAAGATTAATTGTATATCAAAAATACTCAAAATAAAAAACTAATAAGAAATATTGGTTTAAATGGAAATGATAAAAATATTTGACTCTTTATATATTTTTATTTATTTAATATCCTTCATTGTTGTTACTATTATTATTATTATTATTATTGTTATTATTTTTATTTTTATTCCTCCTTCTCTTTTTAAATTTTCTACATTTCCTCTATAGTCATTTCAGGTTTCATTGCTGGAAACAGAAGAACTTCTTAGATGTTTTGTGTATCAGTTAACAACATCACAAATCTATCGATACCAAGACCCCATCCTGCAGTTCTAAGATTAAATATTTGATAATTTTTACGGTGGTAAAGCGTGTTCTAAAGATTTAATGAACCCTTCATCATATCCCATAGCTTCATCATCACCTTTGGCAGCATCTTCTACTTACTTTTAGAATAATGCCTTTTAAACAAATGGGTCATTCAATTCTGTATAGGCATTGCACAATTCATGATAATTAACAAAGAGTTCAAATCTATATTTGTTTTAAATAATACCTTTCAGTTAAGCCTGGATATTGTCTGTGAACTTTACTCAATGGACTCATTAATTAAGGATGATCAATTAAGAATGTGGGATTCCTGAAATTGACTTCCAAGAAATGACCAACTAATTTATCAATTAATCTAGCAGTTGTTCTTGGATTAGAGCATTCAACCTTGTGTTTCTTTGCTTATTCAACAAAGAAGGCATTAGCTTCTTCACTTTCCAAGACTTCAGGCAATTTTTCACCTAATTTTTTTTCCAATTCAGCCATCATTGAAACTCTAGGCCAAGGTGGTGTGAAATCAAGTTCTATGAAGTCCTCTTCGTTTTCTTTAAAATGACCAGATTTAATGTCATGTTCAGTAAGTGTGATAGTAGGATTATCACCCTTATGAATTTTGAATTTATAACTTCCCTTCAACTTTAACACAATTGATGACAAGACTTCTTCAGTGACTGTCATGAGATCATTATAATCGCAGTAGGCCCAATAGAATTCCATAGCTGTGAATTCAGGATTATGAGTTTAATCAATTCCCTCATTTCTGAAGTTTTTACCTATTTCATAGACTCTATCTAATCCCCCTACGATTAACATCTTAAGATATAATTCTGGAGCAACTCTCATGAATAAATCTCTATGTAATGAATTATGGAATGTCTTAAATGGTTTGGCAGTGGCTCCTCCTTGAATAACATTTAAGGATGGAGTTTCGACCTCAATAAATCCTTTACCATCAAAATATTCTCTTAATTATTTGATCACTGATGATCTTGTGAGGAATATGTCTCTGACTTTCTTGTTCATAATCAAATCCAAATATCTCATTCTATATCTTTACTCATGATCTTTGAATCCAAAGTGAGCTGTAGGTAACATATGTAACGTTGGTGATAACAATTGAATGAAGCCTGGTGCAATACTTAATTCTCCTGCCTTGGTTAAACAAGGATTTCCCTTTACTCCAATGATGTCACCTCTTTTAATCAAGGTATGAACTTTTTCAAAGCTATACTCTTAGTCTTTGTGATTGGCTTCATTAGCCATCACCTAAATTTTAGTTCCCTCTCCTTATAAATCATAAAACATTAGTTTTGCTCCCATAGATCTAATGGTGACCACTCTTCCTGCCACTGAGACAAAATCCTCATGAATTTTGCCTTTTTCTGTGCAAAGAGGACCATACTTATCTCTGAATTGGGCTATGGTTAAATCCACTTGGAATTTATGAGGGTATGGGTTTCTATTTTAAATAAAAATAAATACGGGTCTTTAGTTTGTTTAAGTGCTAGCACCTATTTAGATCTATTCTCGTGGAAGAGACGAGGATCTACTTCTTCTTCTACTTGTTATTCGGCTTTTTCTAATATTCATAACAATTTCAATACTTGGTTTTTTTTCCTTATCTGCGGCTATCTCTGGTTATTAAACTTTTTAGGCATCCTTTTCAGCTTTCTTCTTTTCCTTCTCCTCTTACTTTTTAAGATATTTCATTTGGGATTTGCTTATGGCTTGCTCTCCAGTTGGTGGAACTTATGGTTGATCCATTGAAAAATAAAAAAGACTTCGGAATGTTAATTTTGAAATATTTAAACAAGATTTTAGCATTGAAATTTTCTTCTTAAACATGTATATAAATATTTAAATTAGACCACAAATATGATCTAATAAGAGATTATTGATTGCATATTAATTATTAAAGTGAGAGTGTTTAGAATAGATTTTCCATCTTTACTTATATAATTATTTTTATATTATATTATGGGAGATTCAGATGAAACCCAGAACAATATGCTATTGCATTCTTTGGTTAATCAAAGTAGAATTAATGAGAGCATCAATTACATAAATCTATTAGACTTGATGAATAAATATAATCCAGGACCTCCAATTAAAAAAACTATTGTAAATGATTAAGATTTCGTTGATGAATTAGAACAATTTTTGGATTAATTGGATCAACCAAAAAAATAAAAATTCTATGAAGAGTCAATGATTCTATTTGATGATAATGATAATCATTCAATTTTCGAGTTAAATAATTTAAATAATAATCACAATAAGCTTGAAACATAATCCTCTAAATATTAAGATGGATGGTTAGACAAACTTCCAACAAAACATGAGTTCGATGATCTAGAAGAACTGGAGAAAATACTATCTTAATGATGATAAATATAAATATATTGTTGTAATTAATAAAATTTAAAGTCCTTTAAATTATTTATAATCCTAATACTATGTGATAATCTTACATTCTACAAACAGTGTTGAAGTTTCTCAATTATTCTAAATCATAATCTACTTATAATGGTTAGATTTTTTTGTAAAGTATATTTCATTAAATTATTATTATTGTAGTAAACTTAAAATATCTAACCTTTCATTCAAATAAAAATCTAATAAAATAAGATGAGAAAGAAGAAAAGATTGTTTGAATGAATTTTATACACAGTAAATCTGATCAAATTAATAATTCATCTTCATTATTCTTATTTTGGTTTTCCAATTCTTAAATTTTTTATCTTTTAACGCCAAGGTGAGAATATTCAGTCTAAAGATCTAAAGTATTGATTTTTATTTCTTAAAATTATTTTTCAATTTTCCTAATGGTTTATATTTATTAATATATACAAAATATCTTATTCTTAAGTAATGAATAATTGCAATAGTTTATAATAAGCAAACAGAGCATAATTCTTTTTATGATTCTCCAATTTGCATTAATCTAATTTTTACAATCCTTCAAATCCAACTTTCATAATTTTTTAACAAACTTTTCTTTTGCTGACTCCCAAAACTGAAACAGCTTCTAAAAATGTTAAAGTCTATTCAAAATTCAATTCTTTTAGACATTGCAAAGTTATTTCATAATACGAGTTATTCATTTATTCCAGTTTCTTGTGACAAGACTTCTTATATTATTTTGGATCTTGTGATTACTCATTGTATATTGTTTCAATGAATTTAGCATGAAATTTAAAGCAAATTAATTATTCATCTGGTGTTAGATGATTTAAGAATTACATCATATAAACATCTAATTCTTTGAAAAAAGATAATGCTATCAAATTCAGATCATTTACAATGACTGCTTTAGACAATTAATCCATTAACTTTAAGAACAGTTTTTCAATATCTGTAACTTTGAAAGGCTCTGTTCTTAACTCCAAATCTTTAACTAATTTTAATAGCTCATCTTCTTTCAACTCATTCTTGACTTCAGAATTTATATCAGTTTTTGTTTCACGTTTTGTGTTGTTTTCTGTGTTTTTCTAAATGATTTCTTCCTCTTAATCATCGAGATTATTATCTATTTGATCAAATAATTATTAATTTGGATATAATTATTGCAAAACTGATTTATTTATTTAATTGAGCCATTAGGCATCTAAATATTATAACTCAACAGTCAGATATTGGTTGATATTAGTTAGTTACTCTAAATTTAATTCTATCTGATAGAGCCTTCTTAAAATTGCAATGAGTAAATCTTCATTTATTACTTTTTCATTAAAGGATCTATATTTTAAGATTTTGTATATTGTTTCATAATCGTATTAATGAGTATATTTATAAATTGATTATTCTATTTTATTGACTATGATTTCTCTATCGGGTAATTTCCCTTCAAGAGAATCTAAAATACTATAAAATTTAGAGATGTTCTTGCCATTTAATTAAAACTCCCAATTTTAAGACCACTATTCCAAATCTTATTGTTATCCATGTTTGACAATAATCTATAAAAGTCGAAGATTGTTTTCTTATGTAATTGACAATTGCTTATTTTTATATGCATCAAATATCATTTTTTCAATTCGATCATTTTCATAAAATTGGAGCAAGTTGAACATCAATTAACTAGTATTGTTATTTACTAATTTCGCAATGAATTCTTAATTTAAAGAAAATTCTTCGGATGTAATTTTGAGTTTGGATAGTCTTTTGAGCATAGGTTCTGTAACATCAACATATTTACTTACGTCATTATTCAAACTAATTAATTCTGCAATTGAATGAGCATGTCTAATTTATTTTTCTGCTTGTTCTCTAATAGCTAATTTTTGTTATTCAAATTGTCTATTTAATTCATCAATTTATATTGGAATACGAGGTTTAATTTGCCTAGCATACTAAAATAAGATTTTCTAGTTTAATAATTTCCAAATTTACATCACAAATTAAATATATTATTTTCCTGTTAATTTTATAATAAAAGTAAATTCATCAGATTTCAATAATATGATCAACTAATATATACTATTATTAGTGTTTCTTAATTATTAATGTAACCAAATATATTAAATGATATTATATACTTAGTTCAATAATTGAATTAATTATTTGCTATTCAATGATGTCATCACTCATTGTATATATAGTCTATAAAATCATTATTATAATTATTAATTCAATGTAGAAAATTTTATCTTTGCTTGCTACCGCTTTGTTAATAAGTGGTTTAGCCTTCTACAATTAAAACGAAGAGGCACACTCTTTTAAAACTTGGTAAAAGAATTTTAACAAGTTCTATACTTCAAATGAAGAAACATATAGACAGGTTATCTTCAACTAAAATGTTGAATTAATTAACAAACATAACTCAAACCCTAACAAAAGCTATAGTATGGCAGTCAATCAATTTGCTGATCTGACTGATGAGGAATTCCAATCTATGTATCTAGGAAAGCCCACCTATGTTAAGATTGATAATATTGAATTGAGCAAAGGAAATACCCTAGGAGATGCTGACTGGGCTAGCAAAATGAATCCTATTAAGAATCAAGGTAATTGTGGTTCATGTTGGACTTTCTCTGCTATTGGCGCAGTTGAAGGTTTCTTGGCTATAAGAAAAGGCTTCAAAGGAGTGTTGTCTGAATAACAATTGGTAGATTGTGCCGTTGATGCAGGAGAAGGATGTAATGGAGGTAATTCAGACTTGGCATTGGATTACATCGCTGAAGTTGGTTCTGTTTACGAAAGAGATTATGAATATGTAAATATTATTAAATATCTATATAGACTGCAAAAGATGGTGTATGCAAGGTAAAATAAGGAAAGGTTAGAATTGCAGGAAGAGAAAACTATGGTCCAAATGAAGATGCTATCAAAAAGGGAATTTAAAATTACCCATTATCAGTGAGCGTCGATGCCACTTATTGGAAATTCTATAATCAAGGAGTATATGATGGAGCATGCAGAGATGATTTCCACAATCACGCTGTTGTGGCCGTTGGTTTCGATTATGCAGGAAATTGGAAGATTAGAAACTCATGGGGTGAAGGATGGGGAGAACAAGGACATATTTGGTTGAAACCAGGTAATTCTTGCGCTGTCATGACCAGAGTAGATGGAGCTATTTGATTAATATTTAATAATTATTTTATTTCAAAAATATCCCTTCATTTAGTATATAATTTCTCAAAACTCGAAGTAGTTACTCAAAGCACTAAAACTTTAATTCAAGTCAAATTCTCCTGGACTGTTTGATAATGCTTTACTGTTTCCATTAGATAGAAGATTTCTATCCAAATACATACTAAACTGCTATTAATATGTTTCTTGTTATTAATTCAAATTATAAGTATCTAAAATCATCTAACTTTCAGATGATTGTGAAAGTGTTTTTGCAACTATAACCAGACTTCTTTCTATAATTTTTTCTATTCAATGCATAATAATTTTAGTTACTGTACTTTTAATCTTGTATATTAAAATAGAAGGAAAAACAAAATCGTTCTAATTTCCTAAATCGGATTCTTTAAAATATTCTCTCTTTTAAATAAGCCAAATATTATCTCTGAATTTTTTAGTGCAATATATTTTAAGCCTCAATTAGCTGTTAAACTTATTGCATGATTTTTTTTTAACTTTCCCGAATATCGTATAATGTATTGTAGTCCCTAATTAGTTCGCTCTTGAAATCCTATATTTCAGCTGGTCTTATTTGAATTCTTAGGAGTTCTTCTGCATTTATGTTGAAATTAGGGTTCATATACAATATTTTCCTTTTTTTGTATTTTTTTGAAGAAAACCCATACAAATTTAAGGATCTTAATATAAAATACTTTCATACCTTCTGAAACTATTGAAATTAGTGTGTCGATAGTTTTCTTTTAAGACTTGATTCTTGAATTTATCCAAATCATGAATAATGAAACCATTTTTATCAAGGTTGATTTGTAAAATTTCACTATATTTATTATTCTAGTGTATTTTTATAAATTTTACAAGGAGAATAGATTTAAGTTTAAACATAAAACCATTTTTCGAGTTCCTTTGTTTAACCATTTACTTAAGAAAGCAATATGTTATTAATTTATAGTTTGTATTAATTAGAAAAGAAATAATTCCTAAACTATGTATCAAATTGATAATAAAGTATATGGTGCGAGCTTTGATAAAATATTTGATAATATCGTTTCATAGTACATTTAAGAATCATAAATTAAAATAGTTACTGATATTGCTAACACTTTGTACTTCCATTAAATCTAAATCACTACTGTCATTTTGATCTTATGTGTCGCAGAGTTCTAACATTTCCGGACTTCTATTATTTAAATTTGGAATCTTGATATCAAAAATTGAGTTATTCAATAATGGGTGTGTATAAAATTATTTTATAAAGGTTTATTAGGGTACGTATCCCATACAAAGACATTCTTAATAAGAGTTAGCTTCCTTCCATTTCTAATAAAGGAATCTTTCTATTTATAAGATACATTATATACTATATTTTTTATTTGTGATATTTCGATGGAATTTCCAAACAAATTTTCCCACTTTTTTCCCTTTCGTTTATCCATTAACTCTTATTCTTACATAATCCTAAAATAATAGAGGGTTAATACAAGCATAGCCTTTTTAATATTTTTTTGGATCTCTTACTGTTTATCTATAATTTCTCTGATTTATCTTTACATAATTTGTTGATTTCTTTAAATATCTTTCACTTGCAATTTTAACAAATATAATTCTTAATCTGGTGTTAATGTGCTTTTGGCTGTATTTTATTTCATTTAGAGTCCTTCATTATTCCTACTATCAAATTGATTGTGATGAAATTTCATTAAACCTTCTTATGTCCTGGAAAACTCAAATCCATACATATTTAATTATCTAGTTTATTCATTCATTACTAACCTTTTAAAACTAGCCATATTGGAATGTTTAAAATGGTTCTTTAATATTTGACTTTAAAATTCATTTAAATTAAGAATGATGAAACCATTATTAGATTCTAAGACATTTATGATATTGTGGTACTCAGAACTCTAATTTTTATTCAAAAAATACATTTAAGAGCTATTTTAAATTGCCTATAAACCCTTTTTCTTTCTTTTGCAAGAAATGGCTCATCAGAAAAAATATTTTAATTTATTTACGGTATATTAGTAAATTGATCGATTTAAAAAAATATTTTGTTTTCATAACGAATAAAATTCTAATTAGATATACTCTGACTTTTTAAACTTGATTAGAGTTAGTATGAATCAAGTTGTTCAATTTTACAAAACAATTATTATTTTTTTGTCATCTAAATGTGCCCTTTTTAAAACCTATATAGAAAATGGGTATTTATGGAAAATGCTTAGGCCAGAAGGTAAAACTAAGAAAAACCTGTTTTTCATTTTTAAATAAATTTGATAAACTTACTATTTAAGTTTAGAATTATATTTTAAATTAGAAGTAAAATTAAATTGCAATTAAAATGGTTTTCTATTATTTTAGATGAGAAATTATATTAAATAATTGTTATAACATTACGGTTGAGAATTTATATGTGGGAGAAGGTATCGACAATTAATTTATATTGATTTTTTGAGCATCATTTTATATTTTCTAAGAAAGGATTTGATTATTAATTATATATTATGTTGTATCCAGTTGTGGTAGGATGGAATTTTATCAACAAATATATCACTTTTTCTTGTATTATCATGACAAGTCTAAATGCATTCTTTTAATAATTAATATAAAGTATATTTATCCATGAAATTAATCCGCCTTTTGAAACTTGGATTTTAGGACCTTTTGAGAATTTTTATCATATTGAATAATCAATATCCATTCACAAACAAACTACTCTCATATATTATATTTTTAATGGGGCAATTTAAGAACTCCTCATACATAGTTTATATGCATAATCGTAGTTAAACAGAATACAATTAAATTTACTAACTAATATCATGCTTTTCAAGGCCCTCTGTAATAATTTCTGGATAATATTTATTCATACTACCCTTTATTCTAGCTATTATCATATTTCTTACCATTACATAGTAACTTAGAAATTATGTCAATAATAAAGAAGATTTATTTTAATAAAAGATTACTATGAAAAATTATATTTTTAAGAAAAACAAACCAATTCAGTTAATTTTCATGATTTCAGCATTTATTTATGAGTTTTACGATATAATAATCATTAATTTACTTTTTGAGATCACTTTGACTTAGATCTAAGACTAATCTAATATTAATACCATACTTATAATAATAACACTTTTATTATTTACTTTATTTGACATCACAAAATTACTAATCAATTAAAATAAATTGTCTTATTAAATCACAATATAATCCACATTTTATATAACATTTTTGGATATCATACTTTGTACCTTAAATATTATTTAAATTTTATTGTATTGTTTTTATTAACTAAACTAGATATACTAGGTAACAATCACATTTCTAATATCAATATTAATGTTGATAAATTTATTTACAAATTTTCATTACTTAGATTCTAATGCTTATATTATAATAATCACAGCTTAAAGTATGGCTATCATTTTATCAATAACAGAATACTTAACTATTCTTTTCAATTTCAATAATTATAATTTTGGAATATTTCAAATTATTGTTATACCTTTAGTTGTTAACATATTTAAATTATTGAAAAGTAGAATAGTAGTTTTTAAAATATTTGATAATCTTACAGATTCTAATATAATATTATAAATTTTATTCTAACACTTAGAATCAAACAATAACTAATCAAAATTACCTTTTTACGTCTATATCAATTCACGGCATTTAACCTAATGTCATAATTGTAATTGTTCCTTAAGAGAATAAATCTTTGATATTTACTTGAAATTATCAACAAGCGCTTTTATATAATTAACATTATCAAACCAAAAAATTATTTAAATGATCTTAATTCATTTATATACAAAAAATTATATTTAAGCTTATTCAATTTGCAGTTCCATCCTAGAGTATTAAGATTAAACATAAAATAAGCAACAAACAATTTGCCTTAATAAATGTATTATGAAAAACTCTTCTATGTTAACTATTTAGCCAATAAATTATCAAAGAAATATTTATAAACCAATGTATTTTTAATATTAAACTATTTATTCTTATTTAAGAGAGGAAAGTAAACAATTATTGAAATCAAGATTAAGAAAGAATGTTTTTTAATAATTTGATTAAACTACTTTAATATTTGAAGAATTCTACAAAACAGAATATATCATAAGAGCCTTAAATTTATAAATTATTAAATTACTAAAGCATAAATCCATTTTTTATGATCATTTGATTAAAGAGTAAGTTTCATAAAATCAAATTTTTGATTATTGTTTTAAGGTTACTATAAAGCTTTGTTAAATTGAAAAAAACATAAATGAAATATATTAGAAAAATCCATGTAATAAATAATTATTTTTAGTTAGCTATTAGCATTTTAAATTTAAAAGTGTTTTATCAAGCAGAAATCCTGAGAAATTACACAAAAGCTAGTAAAGAACATTAAATTATTTATGAATTAGAATCCTAATGCAAATAAAACTAGCATAGTAATATTAGTTAAACAAAATAAAGTTGATTTTTTGATTAAGAAATTAGGAGATTGTCCTTATAATGTAAAAATTGAAAGAGAATAAAGTAATGCAAAATC